>CM045731.1:36455000-36535000 GCA_024760905.1 Plotosus lineatus
GGCCAGCATGGTGGTATAATGGTTCAAACATGTACAGTGCTGTGCACGGGCTATAGGCACATGCAAAGGAATGGTGTAAAGAAAAGATACTTTTATTTACATATAAATAATGAAATTCAATTAAAATATGTATATAATTCTATAAAACACAGTAAAGGGTAATAAATTAACCTAATTCAATATTAGGTGTGATGAATTTTTCTATATAAAAAAGAACATCAGCTTCAGTTTGTGCAGTCTAACAAGTACAGTATCTACTGGGTGTCAAAAACCAGCCACAGGTCTCCTGGAAATGTTGACTGTCACACTTGATTCTTTGTTTTTGTATGTAAATTGCAGCAG
Organism: Plotosus lineatus; assembly: GCA_024760905.1. Taxonomy (NCBI): domain Eukaryota; kingdom Metazoa; phylum Chordata; class Actinopteri; order Siluriformes; family Plotosidae; genus Plotosus; species Plotosus lineatus. Next base: position 36,455,343 of record CM045731.1, read on the forward strand.
CTTTCATTAGATTTTTCATTGAAAAGTGGTCTATGTAATATACTATCCTTACCCAGAGTTGGCTGAGATGCGCATTAGCTTCCCATGGCCTTGATTAGGATTATGTGACTTAGAAAACGAATGAATGACTGTACTAGCATTTTTTAATGGAACCTTTCATTTCCTGCTGGAAAACTAATGCCTGCAAATCTAAATTTTTTTTGCAATAACTTGCTAACATATAAATTGTAAAATAAAAATCTATAGCAAAGTTTACACAAAATAACCCCAAAAATGTTTTCAAAATCTTTTGCACAGTACTGTACCTCACAACAAGAAGGCCTTTGGTTTGAATCTCAGGTTCTTACCTTTCTGTGTAGAGTTTACATGGATTTTCACTGGGTACTCCTGTTTCCTCCTACAGTCCAACGACATGCACATTAGACTAACTGGCTGTCCCAAGTTACCCCTAGGTGTAAATATGAATGTAAATCATTGTGTGGGTATAATAATAATAATAATAATAATAATAATAATAATAATAATAATAATAATAATAATAATAATAATAATAATTATTATTATTATTATTATTATTATTATTATTATTATTATTATTTTGATTGATTGATTGATTGATTGATTTATTTATTCTTTCTATGTGGTCATATTCTTTGCACATGCAGAAAAGGTTGAAATAAAGCCAGCTTTGCAGAAAAATGGTATTCCTAAATTTTGCTCTACAGCCAACACTTTGAATTAATTAAAATTTTTAAATACTTGGCATGTAAGTTAATGACTCATGTTTCGTAAGCAGCAACCTCAAGCAGAATATTTTTTTAATCAAAATTTTTGTTCTTTTTAGAGCCTGAACAGGTCATAAAAGAAAAAGCAAAACATGGACCTCCTCTAAAGGAAGGTACTTTTTGTTTATTATTAGTTTGTTTTTTGAGTTTTGTTATGATCAATATGGTGAAAAATGCTACTAACCAAATTATCAGACTATGGTTAATAAATGTTTTATGAAAACATTGCAGAACATGAAGTTATACCAAAACCTGGTCTGAAAGCAAAGGCAAAACTTGAACCTGCTTTAAAAGAGAAGATAAAACCAAAACTTGCTCCAAAAGAAAAAGCTAAACCTGAAACTACTTTAAAAGACAAGGTCCAATCTAAAACTGTTGCAAAAGAGAAGGCCAAACCAGAACCTGTTCTAACAGCGAAGGCCAAAATTGAATCTGCCTCAGAAGTGACCAAACCTGAACTTATTTCAAAGGATAAGCCAAAACCCAAATCTGTTCCAAAAGAAGAGGTAAAACCAGAACCTTCTCCAAAAAAAGAAGCAAAATATAGGCCTGTTCTAAAAGAGGCCAAAAGTGCTCCAAAAGGGAAGATCAAACCAGAAACAGCTCCAAAACAAAAGGCAAAACCTGAAACTGTTCCAAAAGAGAAGGCCAAAGCTGAATCTGTCCCAAAAGAGAAGGTAAAGCCTAAGACCTTCCAAAAAGAAAAGGCTAAACCTGTCCCTTCTCCTAAAAAGAAGGTAACACCTGAAATCCCCACAAAAGTCACAAAAGTGAAGGAAAAACTAGAACCATCTCCAAAAGACAAGGCTAAAATTGAAGCAGTTCTAAAAGAGAAGGTCAAACCAGAAACATCTCCAAAAGAGAGAGTAAAACCTGACCCTGTTCCAAAAGAGAAAGTCAAACTAGAAGAGGTAAAACCAGAACCTTCTCCAAAAAAAGAAGCAAAATATGGGCCTGTTCTAAAAGAGAAGGTAACACCTGAACTTACTGATAAAGTAAAGGCCAAACCAGAACCTGCTCCAAAAGGGAAGATCAAACCAGAAACCGCTCCAAAACAAAAGGCAAAACCTGAAACTGTACCAAAAGAGAAGGCCAAAGCTGAATCTGTCCCAGAAGAGAAGGTAAAGCCTAAGACCTTCCAAAAAGAAAAGGCTAAACCTGTCCCTTCTCCTAAAAAGAAGGTAACACCTGAAATCCCCTCAAAGGAGACAGCAAAACTTGAACCTGTTACAAAAGTGAAGGAAAAACTAGAACCATCTCCAAAAGACAAGGCCAAAATTGAAGCAGTTCTAAAAGACAAGGTCAAACTAGAAACATCTCCAAAAGAGAAATCCAAACCTGAACATGTTCCAAAAAAGGTCAAAACAGAACCATCTCCAAAAGAGAAAGCCAAACCTGAACCTATTCCAAAAGAGAAGTTCAAATCAGAACCATCTCCAAAAGAAAAAGTCAAACCTAAACCTGTTCCAAAAGAGAAGGTCAAATTAGAACCATCTCCCAAAGAGAAAACCAAACCTGAACCTGTTCCAAAAGAGATGGATAAACTAGAACCATCTCCACAAGAGAAAACTAAACCTGAACCTGTTCCACAAGAGAAGGTCAGACTAGAATCATCTCCAAAAGAAAAATCCAAACCCGAACCTGTTCCAGAAGAGAAGGTCAAACCAGAACCACATCTAAAGGAGACAGCAAAACCTGATCCTGTTCCAAAAGAGATGGTCAAACCAGAACCATCTTCCAAAGAGAAAGCGAAACCTGAACCTGTTCCAAAAGAGAAGGTCAAATCAGAACCACCTCTAAAGAAGACAGCAAAACCTGACCCTGCTCTGAAAGGGAAGGTCAAACCAGAAACAGCTCCAAAACAAAAGGCAAAACCTGAAACTGTCCCAGAAGAGAAGGCCAAAACTGAATCTGTCCCAGAAGAGAAGATAAAGCCTAAGACCATTCAAAAAGAAAAAGCTAAACCTGTCCCTTCTCCCAAAAAGAAGGTAACCCCTGTAACCCCCCCAAAGAAGACAGCAAAACCTGAACCTGTTACAAAACTGAAGGAAAAACTACAACCATCTCCAAAAGACAAGGCCAAACATGAACCTGTTCCAAAAGAGAAGGTCAAACCTGAACCACCTGTAAAGGAGACAGCAAAACCTGACCCTGTTCCAAAAGAGCTGGTCAAACCAGAACTTTCTCCAAAAGAGAAATTAAAACCTGAACATTTTCCAAAGGAGATGGTCATACAAAAACCATCTTCAAAAGAAAAAGCTAAATCTGAATCTGTTCCAAAAGAGAAGGTCAAACCAGAACCCTATAAAAAATTGAAAGCTGAATCTGAAGCTGTTTCAAAAGACAAGATGAAACCAGAAACATCTCCAAAAGAGAAAGCAAAACCTGAACCTATTCCAAAGGAGAAGGTCATACCAGAACCAGCTCCAAAAGAGAAGGTCATACCAGAACCAGCTCCAAAAGAGAAAGCAAAACCTGAACTTGTTCTAAAGGGGAAAGTCAAAACAGAACCATTTCTAAAAAAGATAGTTAAATCTGAAGCCGTTTCAAAAGAGAAGGTCAAACCAGAACCATCTCTAAAGGAGACAGCTAAACCTGAACCTGTTCCAAAAGAGAAGGCCAAAGCTGAATCTGTTGCAAAAGAGAAGGTGAAGCCTAATGTTACTCAAGAAGAGAAGGCGACACCTGTACCTTCTCCCAAAGAAAAGTTATCACCTGAAGCTCCTGCAAAAGGGAAAGCCAAACTTGAGCCTCTTCCACGAGAGAAGGCAAAACCTGAACGTGTTTCAAAGGAGGAGGTCAAACCAGAACCATCTCTAAAGGAGACAGCAAAACCTGAACCTGTTCCAAAAGAGACAGTCAAACTAGAACCTTCTCCACAAGAGAAAGCTAAATCCAAACCTTTTCCAAAGGAGAAGGTCAAACCAGAAACATCTCAAAAGGAGACAGCAAAACCTGAACCTGTTCCAAAGGGGAAGGTCATACCAGAACCAGCTCCAAAAAAGAAAGCAAAACCTGAACTTGTTCTAAAGGAGAAGGTCAAACCAGAACCACTTCCAAAAAAGAAAGTTAAATCTGAAGCTGTTTCAAAAGAGAAGGTAAAACCAGAACCATCTCTAAAGGAGACAGCTGAACATAAACCCATTTCAAAAGGTAAGGTGAGACCAAAACCATCTCTAAAAGAGACAGCAAAATCTGAATTTGTTTCAAAGGAAAAGGTCATACCAGAACCATCTCCAAAAAAGAAAGTTAAACTTGAAGCTGTTTCAAAAGAGAAGGTCAAACCAGAACCATCTCTAATGGAGACAGTTACACCTGATCCCATTTCAAAAGAGAAGGTCAAACCAGACTCATCACCAAAAGAGAAAGATATGCCTAAAATTTCTCTAAAAGAGAAGGTCAAAGATGAATCTGTCCTTAAAGAGAAGGTAGAGCCAGAAATATCTAAACCTGAACCTGTTTCAGAAAAGAAGATCAAACCAGAACCATCTCCAAAAGAAACATTAAAAGCTGAACCTATTTTACAAGAGAAGGTTAAACCAGAACTATCTCCTAAAGAGAAGACCAAAGCTGAATCTGCTGTAAAAGAGAAGGCCAAAGCTGAATCTGTTTCTAAAGAGAATGTGAAGCCTAAGGTTGCTCAAGAAGAGAAAGCTAAACCCATACCTTCTCCCAAAGAAAAGTTATCACCTGAAGCTCCTGCAAAAGAGAAAGCCAAACCTGAGCCTCTTCCAGAAGAGAAGGCAAAACCTGAACATGTTTCAAAAGAGGAGGTCAAACCAAAGCTCACTGTGAAAACAAAGGTGAAACCTGAGCCTGCTCCAAAAGAAAAATCAAAACCAGAACCTGTTTCAACAAAAAAGGTAAAACCAGAACAATCTTCAAAAAAAGAAGCAAAACCTGAACCTTTTCTCAAAGAGAAGGCCAAACTTCAATTTGTCATTAAAGATAAGGTGAAACTGGAATCTTCTCTGAAAGTCACACCCAAACCTACTACTAAAGAAAAGGCCAAACTTGAAACTGACCCTAAACAAAAGATACAAACTGAACAAATTCCTAAACATAAGGCTAAAGCTGAGCTTCCTCCAAAAGATAAGGTAAAATTGGAATCTGTTCCAAAGGTAATGGCACAAACTGAATCTGCGCCAAAAGATGTAGCAAAACCAAAAACTGTTCCAAAAGAAAAACTAAAATTAGACCCTCTTCCCAAAGAGCAGGTACCACCAGAATATGTTCCAAAGCAGAAGGCTAAACTTGAACCTACTCTAAAAGATAAAGGAAAATTAGCACCTGCTACAAAAGAAAAAGCAAAATCTGAACCATCTCCAAAACATCAGCCTGAATCTGTACCTGATCACAAAGAGAAGGGAACACCTAAATCCCCTCCAAAAGAGAAGGAAAAACTTGAACCAATTCCAAAAGAACAGGTAAAACCTAAGCCTGTTCCAAAAGAGAAGATAAAACCCACATCTGTTTCAAAAGAAAGGGCAGCACCTGAACCAGCTCCAAAGGAAGTACCCAAACCTGCTCCAAAAGGGGCTAAACTTCAGCCTGACTTTAAAAAGAAGGCAAAAGCTGAATCTCCTACAAAGGAAAAGGCCAAACTCACATCTACTACAAAAGAGATATTCAAAGCTGAACCTGGTCTGAAACAGAAGGCAAAGCCCAAAGTTACTTCAAAAAAGAAGGTAAAACTAGGAGGTGAGCCAAAAGAGAAGACTAAACCTAAACTTTCTTCAAAAGAGAAGGTAACAGATAAAGCTGCTCCTGTAGAAAAGACCAAACCCAAACCTGTTCCAGCAGAGAAAACAAAACCTGAACTTGTTCCAAAGTTAAAGGCCAAACTTGAACCTGCTCAAAGAGAGATGGCAAAACCAGAAGTTCCTCCAAAAGAGAAGGCCAAATTTGAACCTGCTCCAAAACAAAAGGCTAAACCTGAACATACTCCCGAAGAGAAGGTAAAATCTGTATCTACTCTAAAAGTAAAGGCTAAACCTGTTCCAATAGAAAGGAGAAAACCTGAACTTCTAAAAGTTAAGCCCAAATTTGTACCTGTTCTGAAAGAAAAGGCAAAACCCAAACCTGCTCTGGAACAGAAGCTTGCACTTAAACCTCCTCCAAAAGAAATTGTAAAACCAGAAATTGCCCCAATAGAGAAGGCCATGCCCAAACATGCTCTAGAACAGAAGTCCAAAAGTCCAAAAATGAAGGCTAGGGCTGAACCTTCTCTAAAACAGATAGCAAAAGCAGAAACTGCTCCAAAAGAGAGGGCAAAACCTGAACCTGTACCAAAAGTAAAGACCAAATTTGAACATGTTTCAAAAGAACAGGCCAAGCCTGGAACTGCACTGAAAGAAAAAGCAAAATTGAAACCGGTTCTAAAAGTGAAGTCAAAACCTGAAAGTGTCCCAAAAGAAATTGCAAAACCAGGAATTGTTTCAAAAAAGAAGGTCAAAGCTGAACCCATCCTAGAAGAAAAAATTGTAACTGAACCTGCTCTAAAAGTCAAAGCCAAACCTGAACGTGCTCAAAAAGAAAAGCTTAAACCCAAACCTACTCCAAAAGCAAATGCCCAACTCAAACCTATGCCAAAAGAGAAGTTCAGCACAGAAACTGTTCCAAAAGACAAGACAAAACCAAAACTTGTTGCAAAATTTAAGGTGAAACCTGAAGCGGTTCCAAAAGACAAGCCAAAAACTGAATATGCTCCAAAAGAAAAACTAAAAACAGTACATGCTCCAAAAGTTTTTTTAAGACCTGAACCTGCTCTAGACAAGAAGGTAAAACCTGAACCGGCACTGAAAGAGAAAGTCAAACTAAAACCTGCAGCAAAAGAAAAGGCTAAACCTGAACATGTTCCAAAAGTCAAGGCCAAACACAAACATACTCCAAAAGAGATGGCAAAACCAGTAATTACTTCAAAAGAGTATGTCAAACTTGAATCTGTCCCAAAACATAAGATCAAACACGAGTCTGTTCCAGAAGACAAAGCAAAACACAAAGTTGCTCAAAAAGAAAAGGCCCAACTTACACTAACACCAAAAGAGAAGTTCAGAGCTGAACCTGTTTCAAAAGAGATGGCAAAACCAGAGACTGCTCCCAAACATAAAGTGAAACCAGAACCTGCTCAAAAAGAGAAAGTAAAACCAGAACCTGCTCCGAAAGGGAAACCAAAACTGGGGCCAGCTCCAAAAGCGCAGGTTAAACCCATACCTGTTCCAAAAGAGAAGGTAAAACCAGAACCTGGTCCAAAAGAGAAGGTGAAACCCCAGTCTGTTTCAGAAAAAAAACCTGAACCTGAACCTGCTCCAAAAGAAAAAGTCAAACTCATACCTGTACCAAAAGATAAAGTAAAACCAGAACCTGTTCCGAAACAGAAGACAAAACCAGAACCTGCTTCAGAAGAAAAGGTCAAACCTGTAGCTTCTCACAGAAAAGGTATTTATGTTTTGTAACTGCATGAAATAATATAATAAAGCATCAATTCAGGCATATATCCAGGATAGGTTAGAAGGTATCCCACTATGGCGCTCTTGTCACATGCCCCCCATAAAATTTTCAGAAAATTCTGATACATTTTGGTGACTTTTTCAAGATTCCCATGGACATCCAATGGGAAAATTCCATGACTTTTTCATGTCTTTTCCATGTCCAATCATAAAAATTTAATGACCTAAATCTACTTCATGCTCACTTTATTTGCCAAAAGCATGGCATTATGGATTTTGTACCAACATGCTTTCCTAGGTATCCCTGAGGGAATCCTCAGAATTCTATTATTTTATTATCCTGTTACCCATTTCAGTTTACCACAGCAGAGGGTATGCCAAAATATTGTGCACTAATAAGGATTTGTGAAGGGAAGGATTTCTGGATAAAACAATGTGTATCTTTGCACATATTGCTGACACATTTAACTAAAGTAACAGGATACAGGACACAAAAAAGCAGTTGTGGGGTAATAGTCTTGCTAAATAACAGAATTGTTAGTTTACCAGTGGTGTGGTGTAAAAATTTCTGAATCCTTCTGATCACTATCCCAAAGCCTTACACTCTGAGCAAGCACTTTGGCAGTGTTGTACCTACATCATTCCATGGATCATTGAACCTGGATTTGTAAAACCTTGATCAGGGGCTTAACCCTTGTTTGGAGCTTTATTTCTATAGAGCCTTGGATTCTTTCTTGGTTGGTGTGAAAATAGCAAAATAAAGCACTAATTTCAAAGTTCAATTGCTTAGGACCACAAAAAACTGAATTTGAAAATATGTTATTCTTAAGGTTCTGAGACTGAAGTGGTAAAGCATGTCATCCCTTTAAAGAAAGGTGTAATTGAAATACAGACGCTCCCCAGCTTACGAACGAGTTAGGTTCCAGAAGGCCATTCGTTGAGATGAATTTGTTCGTAAGTTGTTACAGGGCATTCTTTAGATGGGAATGTTTAAGCCTTGAATAAGTAACCCTGAAGAGTTTGTACTGTATGCAATCTCTCTCTCTCTCTCTCTCTCTCTCTCTCTCTCACACACACACACACACACACACACACAGACGACACTACAACTGGACAATTGAACTGATCAGCTTCCGGTTGCCCTTGGAAGGAGCACCGGAGAACTATAATCGAGCTTCGACATGAAGATAATCTGATTTATTTATTTATTTATTTACCCGAAGTGTGTGTAATGCTTCCTAGATAATTCTGTTTGATTGGCGGATTATTTGTGGATCATTTCAGAATATGATTCATGGTTTGTGTCTCACTCAGCCCCAAGTTGACCCGACTCGACTCAACCTGCTGCCCGTGCGCCTGAAGCTTTAAAGTCTTAAATCGTGACCATCACAAATGATTGTTAATGACACCATTCCTCCCGTGACACCACAGTAAACATTATCCTGCACATCAAAACCACTCGGCATCGCCAAGGCACACCATTTAACCCACCGGTCCGGATCCCCGGTCCCAGATAATGAAGTGATATGTGTAGGATCTGGACGTGCATGGTGGCCGCGCATACGGTTCAGGCCACGTGTCGCTGGAACGGTGCAAGACGTGCTGACCTCTGAGAGCAGCGCGTGCACATTACTGGCTCACAGGTGGAAATTTCATACGAGTGGGGGACATGAAATTAAACACTTTTAACCTCTATCTCTCTCTCTCTCTCTCTCTCTCTCTCTCGCTCCATAATCATCATATTATCAATATCATTATGTCCCGTGTTTAAATGGTTGCTCTCAAGCACAGCACAGCGGATCTGATCAGATTTACAGAGTTTCACTCTTATTCAGTTCATTATAATACTGGAGTCAATTTGTTTCTTCTTTGAAACTTTTGGAAGAAGTTCAGAAATGTACCGGTTCTGCTTCTCTTCCTGGACCTTCGTCAGCCACGCCCCTCTGCCGGAGCCTCGTATTAAGTGTACCGCAGGATAATGTTTAATCATATTTCATACTTATATTTATGATTTATCTTTCTATAGATTTTATTCAATTTCTATTACTACTTGTTCTTCAATTTCATTTCACTTTTACTCTCGAGCTCGGACCGGATGTTTGTATCTCCAAATGTTCGTAAAACGAATGTTCATAAGTGGGGGGGCGTCTGCATAACATTTAAATTACTGTATGTGGCAATGAAATCACTATTTCTTTTTTCCTTATTGATGGCCACCATAATTTTAAAAACGTTGAAACCAAGTATGTGTTCTATTAAGGATGAATCATATATTACTATTTAAACTTTCAGAAGCTGAAGTTTCTAAGGAAAAGGCTAAACTGGAACAAGTATGAGTACCTGTAAATAATTAGAGAAACCAATGATTAAATAGAGATGGTAAGAACTGGCTAGAAATGTAAATGCTTTACCTACAAAATAACATTTAGCCGGTAAAATTCATTATACTAGTGTATATAAAATCATCACCATCATCATCATCTTCTTCTTCTTCTTCTTCCGCTTAATCCGGGGTAGGGTCACCGAGGCAGGCGCCTAAGCAATGAGTTGCAGATGTACCTCTCCCCAGCCACTTCATCCATCACTTCCGGGGGAACACCGTGGCGTTCCCAGACTAGCTGAGAGACATAATTCCTCCAGCGTATTCTAGATCAACCACTTCCTGGTTGGACATGCCTGAAATACCACACCAGGGACTCATCTGGGAGGCAGTCTCAACAGATGCCCATGCCATGTCAACTGGCTCCTCTCAGCCCAAAGGAGCAGGGGTTCTACGCCGAACTCCTGCTGGATGGCTGTGCTTCTTACCCTATGTCTACGGGAGAGCCCTACCACCCTGCAAAGGATACTCATTTCAGCCGCGTGTATCCACAATCTTGTACCTTTAGTCACTACCCAAATCTCCAACCCACACCGGAAAGGAATTCAACCTGTTGTTACCAATGCGGACCAAGCTCTGGTTATACAGAGATCAACTGGCTCATAGCAACAGGTCCGGTACACTGTATTCCCGAAGCACTCCACAGAAGACAGTCCAAGGAACACCGTCGATAGCCTTTTCTAAATCTACAAAACACATGTGGACAGATTGGGCAAACTCCCATGCCCCCTTCAGGATCTTGAAGAGTGTACAGAGTTGGTCAAAAGTGCCATGGCCAGGATGAAAACCCACATTGTTCCTCCTGAATCAAAGGTTCAAACATTGTTCGGATCCTCCTCTCCAGTACCCCTGAATAGACTTTTGAGAGTAAGCTGAGATGTGTGATTCCATGATAATTGGAACACACTTTCTGATCCCCTTTTTAAAAGGGGGACTACCACCCTGGTGTGCTAATCAAAAGATATAGCCCCCGATGACCACACAATGTTGCAGAGACATGTCAACCAAGACAGTCCTACAACATCCAGAGCCCTGAGATATTATGGCAGATCTGATCCACCCCAAGGATCAGCTTGACCCTAAGGAGCTCTTTGACTACCTTGGTGACCTCAGCCCCAAGTCCTTGACGTATTCCTGCCACCTCCTGACAACATCTTCAGTCAAGGTGAATAGCTCCCCACTTCCACTGTAAAAAGTATTTGTGGAGAACTACCTCCCACTCTTAAGGTGTCAGATAGTGATCCAGAACCTTTTCAAGGCCAACCAATAGTTGCTTTCCAGGCACTCACAGAACTCCTTCCCCAAATTTTGCATTGGGGACAGTTTGGGCTACAGCACGTTTGGCATGTTAGTATCTGTCTGCTGCCTCAGTAGTCCAACAGTTTAGTAAGACCTGATAGGCCTCCTTTTTCAGCTGGATGGCCCCCTTCCACCACCGGGTTCGCGGGCTTACCACCATGACAGGCAGTGATGACCTTCAGGGTACAGCTAAGGGTTGCTGCCTGAATAATGGAGACACATAACATGGCCCATTTGGATTCCATGTCCCCTGCCTCCTTAGGGATGTGGTTGTAGCTCTGCTGGAGGTGGGAGTTAAAAGCCCCTCTGACATTAAACTTTGCCAAACATTCCCAGGAGATGGTAACTGCACAGTTGGGCCTGACAGGTCTGGAGGGCATCTCCCCCGCCCATGATTGGTGATTGGTTGATAGCTCAGCTGCTCTCTTCACACATGTGGCCACAAGTCTGGTGACATGACTACAAAGTCGATCATCGAATTGCGGCACACCCTTCCAGGTCACACTGTCATTGCCCACATGGATACTGTGTCCTTTTGTCATTAAACATGGGGGTCTTTTGCTCCTCGCTTCATCTGGACTTTCACCTAGGATCTCTTTGCCTTGGGTGACCATACCAAGGGCATAATGTCCCCGACAACATAACATCATTAGGATCTGCAAACACCTCAACCATGATAAGGTGGTGTATATACAGTTGTGTTCAAAATAATAGCAGTGTGTTTAAAAAAGTGAATAAAGCTCAAAATCATGAGAATAGCTTTTACACGCAAATGCATTGAGAACTCGACACATTCTATTCCAAATCAAAACTTGAAGGAAAATGTCAAATTTACATTATTCTTTTTAAGAAATTGAAGAAAAGTGAAGAATCTTCATTCTTCTTTACAAACTTAAATTGTTCAGTCTATACAGTGAAAGTTCACGTTTTCGCTTCCTTTGAATCACTGAACTAATATTTAGTTGTACTAGTATAACTACTGTTTCTGAGAACTGCTGTACATCTGTGTTGCATGGTGTCAACCAACTTCTGACACCTGTGAACAGGTGTTTCAGCCCAGGATGATTGAACTACATTACACAGTTCTCCATTTCTTGGTTTTGCCTTAGAAACTGCATTTTTTATGTTATCCCATAAGTTTCTTTTGGATTAAGGTCCAGAGATCAGGCAGGCGGCTCCATAACATCAATCTTGATGGTCTGGAGCCAAGATGTTACCCATTTACCTGTGTGTTTGGGGTCATTGTCTTGTCGGAACACCCATTTTAAGGACATTTCCACTTCAGCCAGCATGACCTCTTCAAGTATTCTGGTACATTCAAACTGATCCATGATCCCTGGTGTGTGATAAATAGGCCCAACACCATAGTATGAGAAACATCCCCATATCACAATGCTTGTTCCACCATGCTTCAGTGTCTTCACATTGTACTGTGACTTGAATTCAGTATTTGGGGGTCATCTGACAAATTGACTCCAGCCACTAGACCCAAAAAGAACAACCTTACTTTCATCAGTCCATAAAATGTTGCTCTATTTCACTTTCTCACTTTCTTCCACAACTTTCAGGTTTTGGTTGTCATTTTAAAACATTTGTGATCAATTTGTCTGGGCAGCCAATCATTTTCTGCACTTCTTTATACGTTTCCAATCACCTCTCCAATCAACTTTTTAATCAGGGTATGCTGTTCTTCTGAACAATGACCTATTTTCCTCAGAATATCAGACAGAAATGCTCTATAACCAACACATACAACATTTGGTGACATCCTTCCTTAAATAAAGACAATGATTGGCACCTGTCTTTCAAAGAATGAATGATGTCACTAATTTAACTCCATACTGCTTTTATTTTGAACACGCCCCTTTCAATTAGTAATTCAATTACACAGAATCAGCAGCATGCATGTCATGACTGTTGGTTCTGTTGGATTCTATCTGTCTACTACACCTAATAGTGAATTCGTTGCCATGTGGAAATATCACTTCTACCAAAAACAGTGATTTATCAGGTTACTGATGTCTGACTGATATTATTTAGAACACAACTGTATATGAAGGTATGAATAAAAGAGGAGTACCCTATAACTACACTGACTTGAATCACATATCTGATTGACTATTTCTCAGTCTTGTTTAAAGGTAGGATGAAAAATAAAACACTGTTTAAAATGTACATGGATCTTATAGGCTCTCATGATTTTGAACATAACTGTGTGTGTGTGTGTAAGTTTTGTATATGGTACAATATTAAAAAACCATAATTTGTCAAACAGAACAGGTGAAAGAAGGCAAATACAATATGGTAGAACATACTGTAGCTATTACTTTAAAACATGTGACATCTTGTCACTTAACAAAATGTTTGAGAAATAAACAATGATTAAATCCAATGTAAAAGTTTTAATGGTAATAATATTTTAAATCTGTCAAGGTAAATCACCAACCTTCAAGAAAAAAAAAGGATTGTTTGGTTGTTTTCATTCTTAAAGCATTTTTTAAAATGTCTCAGAGGTTGTGTATATAACAAAGTGTTTCATTTTAATAAATTATATAGAACATGAATCGACAAAAAAAAAACGATGTTTATGTTTATTCTCTTTCATTTCTTTGAGTAACCTCTTGTCCTAATGTTTTCTCATTTTTTTGGCCTTTTGTGGCTAATGTGTTTTCACCTGGTAGAATGGTAGCTTGTGTTTGATAGCTTCTTGATCTCATTTAAAAGCTTTACTTTCATCAGCTAAGTATGGTTTTGCTATATAAATCAGCATTCGTTATACAACCGTTCATGACAGAAGCCATATTTTTAAGAATAATTTTCTCCCATGGCTTGCAGGGAAACATAACTGGGCCATAAATAAGGCATTAAGTACTTTGACCTTGCCAGCATAATTAAAATATTGAGGGAATTTAAATTACCTAGGTCTACTACCTAGGTCGACCTAGGTCACCTACTAGGTCTTTTTCTTTGGGAGGTCTCTTTTTTTATATTTAATTTTGCTGGTAAAAAATAACTTTGTCTTATAATGAAAGTGTGGAAAATGCTTGTGCAAGTACATAGGGGTCCAGTAGAGGGCTGTGTAAGTCTAATGTCTGTGTATGGACAAATGCATTCCAGGATGGATAAAAAATAATTCCTCTTCAGTCACCACATGTTTAGCTTTAAATATAAGTGATTTATTGCCCGTGGTCTCCTCTACACAACATTACTGTTAAATATACTCACTATTACTTTTAATACATTTATGCCATTGTTGAATCCAAGTATCAAATCCAGTTCTTCACGATGATGCAAGGCCACACACATCATCATTCAAAGCCTCGATTATAGCCAAAATGAGATGTTCTGTGGTATCATATCCACCATATAGCCCTGAGATGGCTGGCACCTTTATGATTCTTACCTGTTTGTGCTAATAAAAACAGGATACAGGGTTTCAGGTTTGATGACCTGGATGATAAATAATCTGTAAGATCATGGGTCAGGAAGCAAACCTTTCCCAAAGTGGACTTGATACTTTGGTTCAAATGGTATAAATATATTAAATGTAATGGTGACTATGTTGAATGGTAGCCTTGTTTCCAGTAGACCTAAGGTTTTTACGTAACAATTACTTTGAGCTGTTCATAAATAAATTTGGTCATGACTAAGGAGGATGCAATGTAATTATTTTACACAAACAAAGTAATACAAAAATGTTCATTGCTGAATTCATATGAAATTGTATGAATTTTACTTATATATTGGAGAAGAACTGTTTCATAAATAACTGTTTTAACTTTCAATATGCATTGTATGTCATGCAGAAGACAGAAGATAAATTTTCCAAGTTCACGATTATATCTATAATAGCATTTTCCATACCACAGTTGAAGTTGCAAGAAAAAAAGGCACAACCAATTACTTCCAAAGGAGATATTTATTTACAGTAATCTGGCCATCTGAACAATCCGATAAACCTTTTTTTTTTTTTTTTTTTTTTTTTTTTTACAAAATTAGATCATAACATTTTTCAGCCGTAATCCAGCAACAGAAGTGAGAAAAAGTCAAGCTAGTTTAAAAAGGTAGTGGTGTTTAAAAAGCTATCTCAAATTTACTTTTCCCATGTTTTTACTTTTTTCTGGATTTGGATAGAGTTAAGTTTTTAAGATTGTGATTTCAAATAAATTTAGATTTCTTTCCACAGTTAAAGGAGTCATGGCAATTATCATATTAATGATATAAAAAGAGCCTTGTAGACATAGATCAAATGAAGCCTTAATATTTCCCTTCTGACAGAGGCAGAAGTTGTGAAAGAAACACAGATCCCTGTGGTGTATCCCAGTGCTAAAGGTAAGACTTCTTTTCCCTCAAATGTTCTGAGCATACACAATATTGTTTATTTATCACATTAGTTTTTAAGCTCCCGAGATGCTGAGCATCGAGAGTTTGAGTTTTCTACAGAACAACATTTAGATAAACCTGTTAAAACACATTACCTACTGATCAGCCATAACATTCAAACATTACAGCCACTGATAGGTGAATTGAATGACATTCAATGATTAGCTTGTGACAGTGGCAGATGCCAGGGGCGGGATTAGTTCTCGAAGTTTATGTGTTGAAAGAGGTACAGATAAGCAACTGTAAGGATCTGAGTGACTTTAAAACTAACCACATTTTGATAATTAAACTGGGTCTTTTTTGTACTGTTTGTCCATTGCTAACTGACAAGGACCAGGACAAGCTTCATGATTATAAAAGTGCAGGATGATTGAATGTAGGCATGGGGTGAAAGAGATAACAAGTAGTAAACTCTCCTTTTTTCCTCTCCTCTCACTTCTGCACTGCTTCCTGCATATTTATTTCTGGCCTCATAGTCAGACACAGTCCTCGGATTGTTGCCCTCAAAGCTTGAGGGCAGCCCCCCCCCCAGTCAACCGATTGGAAGCCAAACTCTTTCAAGATAGCTTTGAGGCTGTCTTGAACCTCTTCATGGGCCCTCTACAGGCTCTCTTGCCATACTGCAGCTCTCTATATAGAATCATTTATGGGAGCCTGTTGTTTTCTGTGTGTCATGTGTCCCACCCTCTTGAGCTGTGCTTTCTTGATCATGCTATGAATACTTACCAGCTTTGTTTAATGTGTGACTTAATTCCATTTGTCCTTCCACCTTAATTCAACAGTTTTTACAGGCAATTTAGGTGAAAGAGGTTGTTGTGTCATTAGTATACTGGCGAGGTCTCACAAACATAGACAAAGATGGTGAGCATCATTGCCTTGTAAACCTATAGTTTTGTCTCATGTCTAAGGCCTCTTCTGTCCCAGATAGATGATTTCAGGTGACCAAAGGATTGACTATATTTGAATAACCGTAGGTCAACTTCATCGTTATTGTGAGCTGCTCAGTTGATGGTGGTCCATAACTTCTCCATGTTCTTCAGATCTGCATTGTTCACACGAATGTGGAGCTCAATGGAGAGGGCTCTTGTGGTAGGCTGGTGAGCACCTCAGTTGCCTGCATGCTGATAATGAGACTGAAGGTTGACAAGCACTAGCAAAGAAGCCTAGGCTTGCTTGCATCTCGCTGTCTGAGTAAGAGCCAAGACGCCTACCATGGGGTGGAATATATTAGACAGAATGTTAACAGTCATTTTTTTGAAGTTGATGTGTTGGAAGCACGAAAAATCAAAAAGCGTAAGGATCAGAGTGACCTTGAAAGGGATCACATTGTGATGTTTAAATGATGATTGGGTCTATTCGTCACCAAAATGGCAGGTCTTTTGGGGTGTTCCCGATATGTTCTGATAAGCCCCTTCCAAAGTGGTCCAAAGAAATATAACTAGTGAACATGGGTATTATGGGTGCTCACACTCACTGATGCACGTGTCGTGTGAAGGTTAGGAGGCCTGGTGAGATCCTGAACTGTTAATGTTGTCTATGATAAAAAGGAGTCAGAACACAAAGTGAATTTTATCTTCCTGTATATGGGGCTGTGAAGATGTAGCCCAGTCAGTTGGTGTTAATGTTGTGGCATATCAGTGTGCATATTTTGAAAATACAATGAATGAATCCAATATGGCATTCAAACACACACTAATGTTCTAAAATTGAATCGGTTTTTTAACATTGCTGAATTAATAGTTTGTCTATGCACACAGATATTGCCGTAGAAGTGGAGCTGCTGAAAGCTATCAACCAAAAACTGTCTATTCTGGATGTATTGAGGAAAGACATTGGTGAAATAAGAACTGATCTTGAGGTCACGCAAAACCAAATCGATCAGTTACGAGTGGACAATCGGACCCTGAAAGGTTTGGGTTTTATTTAAAATTCACAGTGTATTCATAGAAATAGTCTCATGTACAGCATATTTAATATTTATAAAGGATTTAAATGAATTGCAAAAGTGACCAAATAGTTTTGTCATATTATTTATCTGATAGTTTTCTTTTATTGTATACTGTTTACATAACATCTATGTGTGTACCCTTTACTGTTTTTTTACTTTTTGCATGAACAAAGTTCTTTGATTGGTGAACTGTTTCCCAACCCAGCAGTAATAATTAGGTGTTTAAACTCACTAGTATGCTGTACCTTATTTAATTGTACCACAGAAACATATACCATAGAATGTTATGTTTATGGATGGCATGCCAGCATAGTGGTTAGCATGTCTGCCTCACAGCAAGAAGGTCCTAGGTTCGATTCCCGGGCTCGAGTGTTTCTCTATAGAGCTTACATGTGTTTGCATGGGTTTCCCTCCACGTACTCCAGTTCCCTTCCACAGTCCAACGATATCCACCTTCAGCTAATTGGCGGTCCCAAATTTCCCTTGTGTGTGTTGCCCTAGTATGGTTCGGAGATTGTTCAGGTTGTACCCCACCTTTGCCCATTGTCAGCTGAGATAGGCACAGTCTCCCAGCAACCATAGTAGGAAATTCATTAGCAGCTCAACAAATGAGTGACTGATGCGCGTTACGTTTGTGTCACTGCTGAGCCACTACCCACTTACAGTCTCCTCATGTTTTTAAAGGTGTGGTTTGTGCATTTCTTTGTTAGTAAAATTTTTTCATTGAACTTTTAGAAGAGTTGGAGTCTCCAAGTGATCTTGTTAATAAAGTACAAATTGCACATAACAGCATATTCCTCTGAGCAATCATAAACCTGTATTCTATAGTTGTACAGGTGCATCTAAAAATGACCCAAAAGTGAAGCTATGTGTTATGATTACAACTGAAAATTCATTTATTTGCCTAACCCCTTATTTTTATTAGGGTTAGGGGGGGATATCAGGGTGGCTGTGGCCATCTCAGACCGCACTATGCAAAGGCAGGGAATGCCCTGAATACTTCACCAGAGTACAATATTGCACTGCCAAGATGCACACAAGCATTCACACATACATCTACACATAGGGAAAATTTGTAAAATTTGGAACGGTGCTCATATCTTTGAACTGTGGGAGGAAACCAGAGTATCTGGAGGAATCTCACACAAGCAAGAGCAATATGTATAAACCAGTGGGGGGGGGGGGGGGGTAATGATGCCGGTGGGGGTGGGGGGGTGTAATTCCCTGGGAAACATGCTTTTTTGGAATAGTGTACGAGAATTAAGTGTAATTGCACCTCCCCTCCACTAGTTGGCAGTGGCGCTCTCATTGTTGTGCTATGGTGTGGTTTTACGCATGGGCAAACGACATAATTGTAGTAAACAACCCCTCAAGAAACAACATGAAAAAAATTCTAACAGGAACAAAGAGAAAGGTGGAGAGAGACTGCGGTATTAAGACATAAATAAGTTGAATGAGTTTAAATACGGATGTATGTTTTTAATTTCAGGCACATTGGTGCACTTTAAATCTGTTCTGTTACAGATTAAAAAACAATGTTCATGAAGTTTTTCTTGATTGTAAGTTGAACTATATTTCTTTCTTTTTTGTTTTTAATGTTAATTAAGATAAAAAAAGAAAGAAATATAGTTCAACTTACAATAAAGAAAAGCTTCATGAACATTGTTTTTTTTTATCTGTAAGAGAACAGATTTGAAGTGCACCAATGTGCCTGAAATAAAAAGAAAATACATCCGTATTTAAACTCATTCAACTTATTTATGTCTTAATACCTCAGTCTCTCTCCACCTTTCTCTTTGTTCCTGTTAGAATTTTTTTTTGTTTTGTTTTTAATGTTAATTAAGATAATGCAGCCATGAAGGGGGTGCACAAACCAGTGTCTCTCCCTCACGCCGGTCCCAAGGCCAGATAAATGCAGAGGGTTGCGTCAGGAAGGGCATTCGTCGTAAAACAAATGGCAAATAAAATATGCGAATCACAAGAAAGAATGACATACCGGATCGGTCAAAGCCCGGGTTAACAACGACCGCCATCAGTGCTGTCAACCAACAAGGTGCTGATAGAAATTGGACTACTGTTGGTCGAAGACATCGAAGAAGGAGAGGCGGGAGGCGTGTCCGTTGCCAGAGAGAGAAGAGGAAAGGCATGAGTCTAAGACTGAAAGTAGGGACTTTGAATGTTGGAACTATGGCAGGAAAAGGTAGAGAGCTGGCTGACATTATGCAGAGGAGGAAGGTGGACATACTGTGTGTCCAGGAGACCAGTTGGAAAGGTAGCAAGGCAAGAAGCTTAGGAGCAGGGTTTAAGCTGTTTTTTTCATGGTGTGGGTGGGAAGAGAAATGGAGTCGGAGTCATCTTGAAGGAGGAGTTTGTCAGGAATGTTCTAGAAGTGAAAAGAGTGTCATACAGAGTGATGAGTCTCAAGTTAGAAATTGAAGGTGTGATGTTCAATGTGGTTATGTGGCTCAATGTGAGCGAGAAGAGAAGGAGAGATTCTGGAGTGAGTTAGATGAAGTGATGCAGAGTACCCCCAGAGGTCAAAGAGTGGTCATTGGAGCAGACTTCAATGGACATGTTGGTGCAGGAAACAGAGGGGACGAGTAAGTGATGGGTAGGTTTGGTATCCAGGACAGGAACGCAGAAGGACAGATGTTGGTAGATTTTGCAAAAAGGATGGAAATGGCTGTGGTGAATACTTTCTTCCAGAAGAGAGAGGAGCGCATAGGATGGTGGTGTGCAGGATGATGCTGATGGTGAGGAAGGTGAAGAAGGCAAAGGAAAAGCAGAAGACAAAGTGGTGGAAGCTGAAAAAGGAAGAGTGTCGGGTTGTCTTCAAGGAGGAGTTGAAACAGACTTTGGGTGGTCAGGAAGTGCTTCCAGATGACTGGACAACTACAGCTAATGTGATCAGGGAGACAGGTAGGAGAATACTAGATGTGTCATCTGGAAGGAAAGTAGAAAAGGAGACTTGGTGGTGGAATGAGGAAGTGCAGGAGTGTGTACAAAAGAAGAGGTTAGCTAAGAAGAAGTGGGACATTGAGAAAACCGAAGAGAGTAAACAGGTACAGAGAGACACAGCGTAAGGCAAAGGTAGCAGTGTCAAAGGCCAAACAGAGCGCGTATGATGACTTGTATGCTCGGTTGGAAAGTAAAGAGGGAGAAAATGATTTATACAGGTTGGCACAGCAGAGAAATAGAGATGGGAAGGACGTGCAGCAAGTTAGATTGATAAAGGACAGAGAGGGAAATGTATTGACTGATGACAGAAGTGTGCTGTTAAGATGGAAAGAGTACTTTGAAGAGCTGATGAATGAGGAAAATGAGAACACTAGCAAAGATTAGTATGGGTGAAGTGAGGAGGGCATTGAAGAGGATGAAGAATGGAAAGGCAGTTGGTCGTGATGACATAACAGTTGAGGTATGGAAGTGTCTAGGAGAGGTAGCAGTAGATTTTCTGACAAGAACATTCAACAAGGTCTTAGAGAGTGAGAGGATGCCAGAGAAATGGAGGAGAAGTGTGCTGGTGCCGAGTTTTAAGAACAAGGGAGATGTGCAGAGTTGTGGCAACTACAGAGGGATAAAGTTGATGAGCCATACGATGAAGTTATGGGAAAGAATAGTGGAAGCGAGACTAAGGGCAGAGGTCAGCATTTGTGAACAACAGTTTGGTTTCATGCCAAGAAAGAGCACCACAGATGCAGTGTTTGCTTTGAGGATGTTAATGGAGAAGTACAGAGAAGGTCAGATGGAGCTGCATTGTGCCTTTGTGGATCTGGAGAAAGCATATGACCGGGTGCCGAGAGAAGAACTGTGGTATTGCATGAGGAAGTCTGCAGTGACAGAGAAGTATGTTAGAGTGGTGCAGGACATGTATGAGAGGTGTAAGACAGTGGTGAGGTGTGCTGTCGGTGTGACAGAAGAGTTCAAGGTGGAGGTGGGACTGCATCAAGGGTCAGCTCTCAGCCCCTTCTTGTTTGCTCTCGTGATGGACAGGCTGACAGATGAGGTTAGACAAGATTCCCCATGGACTATGATGTTTGCAGATGACATTGTGATCTCTAGTGAGAGCAGAGAACAAGTGCAGGAAAATCTAGAGAGGTGGAGGTATGCCCTGGAAAGGAGGGGAATGAAGCTTAGCCTCAGTAAGACAGAATACATGTGCATGAATGACAAGGACCCAAGAGGAACGGTGAGGTTACAGGGAGCAGAGATTAGAAAGGTGGAGGATTTTAAGTACTTAGGCTCAACAATCCAGAGCAATGGAGAGTGTGGAAAAGAGGTGAAGAAGTGCGTGCAGGCAGGTTGGAATGGTTGGAGAAAAGTATCCGGTGTGATGTGTGATAGGAGGGTATCGGCAAGAATGAAAGGAAAAGTGTACAAGACGGTGTTGAGGCCAACGATGTTGTATGGTTTAGAAACAGTGGCGGAAAAGACAGGAGGCAGAGCTGGAGGTAGCAGAGATGAAAAAGTTGAGGTTCTCTTTGGGAGTAACGAAGATGGATAGGATCATGAGTGAGTACATCAGAGGGACAGCACATGTAAGATGTTTTGGAGACAAAGTCTGAGAGACTAGATTGAGATGGTTTGGACATGTACAGAGGAGAGATAGTGAGTATATTGGTAATAGGATGCTGAGGCTGGAACTACCAGGCAGAAGGCCCAGAGGAAGACCAAAGAGACGATTCATGGATATGGTGAAGGAGGACATGAAGGTCGTTGGTGTAAGAGAAGAAGATGCAAAGGATAGGGTGAGATGGAGGCAGATGATTCGCTGTGGCGACCCCTGAAGGGAAAAGCCAAAAGGAAAAGAAGAAGAAGAAAAAGAAGAAGAAGAATGTTAATTAAGATACAATGATATGCAGAGATGTACTAATAATAATTTTATTGACAAATAATACTGTTTATAGTCGTTCAGGGGTGGGGGGGACCACTGAAAATAATTGAGAAGCACTGGTGTAAACCCAGCAATGAAATGCCTGAGCCCGGGAGTCAAACCCAAGGCCTTCTTGCAGTGAGGCAGACGTGGTATCCACTGTGGCACCATGTTGCCTAAAACTGAACGTTATATCTTAAAATACTTTGGGTTTTTCTTCTGTTACAGAGCCTAAGGAAGTCATGGAGAAAGCAAAACCTGGAGTGATGAAGAAAGGTTTGTATTACAAAACTGACACACCAGAGTTGGACAAGTTAAAAAAAGAAGAAGAAGAAAACACAAAGACCTAATTATTATTGCAAAATAATACATTTTATTCAAAGGAAATTAAACCCAAATTTAAGTGCTTGCCTGCATAGTTTATGTCTGTCTTAAAACACATTGTTTCGTATTTTTTTTTTTTTTTTTTTGTGTGTGTGTGTGCATAGAAAACTTATAAAATATCTACTGTAAGTAGTTAAATGTACTTAACAATCTCAATAGAACAGAGAAAATGCTGTAGTCTTTTTAATTTATTTCATTCAATTATATATTTTTTGTGCATTATGAATTAATCGTACATTTTGCCTACTTCAGGACGGGAGACTCTGAAAAACCTCACTAAAGCAGCCACTGTGAGGAAAGGTATGGTTCATAAAAAAAAAATGCATATGAATAGATGATATGAAAACATAATTGAATAAATAAAAACTGATCAGAAGCATATCCTCAAGCAGAGCGGGTATCGAGGAATACTACAAAGGCAGCACTCAGAAAGAAAGGTAAAGTTGTGTTATTTATATCCTCTGGTAACTTAAGCGATCAACAGTAAGTGCTATACTAAATATTTAATGTGTGTCATGTGAACATAATTCACTTATAAATCTTTTTCTCTACACTGTGAGTGGTCCTATTTTTAAAAGCTGAATTCAATTATGCATGCAGCTGATTATCAAGATACAAAGATTCAGCAAAGCTGTGTGTGTGTGTGTGCGCACGCAAAACCAGTGCATTAAATGGTAGGCAAAGTCTGTTGGGTTTTTACACCCGAGCCTCATGGCTCATTAGGCCGGTGCGTATCCCCGGTTTCCATAGCGTGAAGCGACCAGGAGTTCAACTCCCCCTGGATGGGACGCGAGTCCATTTCAGTTTACCTTCCCAGTATATTTTTACTGGTACCCATTTATACTGCTGGGTGAACAGAGGCACACTTGTGGTTGAGACCTTGCCCAGGGGTCTTAGCACAGTGAGGGTCTCAGTGGGATTTGAACTCACAACTTCCCGATCATGAGCGCAGCACCCCTAACCACTACGCCACCGGCCCCACTGCATTAAATGAGCAGGTGATAATATAAAAGCATGACACAAATTTCACATGCGGAATGACAATCAGGACATAAGCAAGTATTAAATTTTTTCAGGGAGAGAATTGCATTTCCAATGGAGACAGCATCCCAAGAGCTTGTAACCGTGTCTTCAGTTGCATATATAACATTTATTCACCTCATGTTTGGTGGTTATTGCTAAATAGTCTATAGGTTAACCTCAGGAAAATCATTGCTGTAAAAATATACACACAAGTTTAATTCAATCAATTCCACTTGATCCAACAGTGCTTATCTATTTATATGAAATTCTAATTATGAAATCAAGACACCCAAATCCTGTCTAATATTGTCCCAATTTGACAGTTGATAGTGAAGGCAGAGTTGAGCATGCACAAAGCAACAAGATTGAGAATTTAGACCTTGGAGAGTCACTGCATATTCAGCACTGAGACAAGCTAGTGGTCATCTGCTTAATTGTTTATTGGCTACTGAGCAATTCATTCAAAAGAATGGGGAGTTACAAACAGATAAACCAAAGACTCACCCTTAGGTTTTGGATCGCCGTAATGTGAGTATTTGTATACAGACGCTCCCCGACTTACGTTAATCCGTGTTACGTTTTTCGAGTTTACGTTTTTTTTTTTTTTTTTAAGTCAAATTTTGGTACCTACATAGTACGTGATGTCATGACGCTGCATTCATTGTTTATAAACTACAGACTGTGTGTGTGTGTGTGTGTGTGTGTGTGTGTGTGTGTGTGTGTGTGTGTGTGTGTGTGTGTGTGTACATATATATATATATATATATATATATATATATATATATATATATATATATATATATATATATAAAATGCAGCCAATGGGGGGACTAACCAGTGTCTCTCCCCCTTATGCCGGTCCCAAGCCCGGATAAATGCAGAGGGTTGCGACAGGAAGGGCGTCCGGCGTAAAACTTCTGCCACATTTAAAAATGCAAATGATCAATACAGAATTCATACCGGATCGGTCGAGGCCCGGGGTTAACAACGACCGCCATCAGTGCTGTCAACCAACAGGGTGCTGATGGAAATTGGACTACTGTTGGTCGAAGAAGGAGAGGCGGGAGGCGTGTCCGTAGGCAGAGAGAGAAGAGGAAATGCGTGAGCCTAGGACTGAGAGTAGGGACTTTGAATGTTGGAACTATGCAAGGAAAAGATAGGGAGCTGGCTGACATGATGCAGAGGAGGAAGGTGGACATACTGTGTGTTCAGGAGACAAGGTGGAAAGATAGAAAGGCTAGAAGCTTAGGAGCAGGGTTTAAACTGTTTTAGAATGGTGTGGATGGGAAGAGAAATGGAGTCGGAGTCATCTTGAAAGAGGGGTTTGTCAGGAATGTTCTAGAAGTGAAAAGAGTGTCAGACAGAGTGATGAGTCTCAAGTTAGAAATTGAAGGCGTGATGGTCAATGTTTTTAGTGCTTATGCCCCACAGGCAGGATGTAAGCTAGAAGAGAAGGAGAGATCCTGGAGTGAGTTAGATGAAGTGATGCAGAGTACCCCCAGAGGTGAAAGAGTGGTCATTGGAGCAGACTTCAATGGACATGTTGGTGCAGGCAACAGAGGGGAAGAGGAAGTGATGGGCAGGTTTGGTATCCAGGACAGGAACCCAGAAGGACAGAGATGTTGATCGATTTTTCAAAAAGGATGGAAATGGCTGTGGTGAATACTTTCTTCAAGAAGAAACAGAAGCATAGGGTGACTTATGAAAGTGGAGGTAAGAGCACACAGGTAGACTACATCTTGTGTAGGCGATGTAATTTGAAGGAAGTCAGTGACTGCAAAGTAGTAGTGGGTGAGAGTGTTGCCAAACAGCATAGGATGGTGGTGTGCAG
Organism: Plotosus lineatus; assembly: GCA_024760905.1. Classification (NCBI taxonomy): domain Eukaryota; kingdom Metazoa; phylum Chordata; class Actinopteri; order Siluriformes; family Plotosidae; genus Plotosus; species Plotosus lineatus. Next base: position 36,480,698 of record CM045731.1, read on the forward strand.
GATGACACTGATGGTGAGAAAGGTGAAAAAGGCAAAGGCAGAGCAGAAGACAAAGTTGTGGAAGCTGAAAAAGGAAGAGTGTCATGTTGTCTTTAAGGAGGAGTTGAAACAGGCTTTGGGTAGTCAGGATGTGCTTCCAGAGGACTGGACAACCACAGCCAATGTGATCAGGGAGACCGGTAGGAGAGTACTTGGTGTGTCCTCTGGAAGGAAAGTAGATAAGGAAACTTGGTGGTGGAATGAGGAAGTGCAGGAGTGTGTACAAAAGAAGAGGTTAGCCAAGAAGAAGTGGGACATTGAGAGGACCGAAGAGAGTAAACAGGAGTACAGGGAGACACAGCGTAAGGCGAAGGTAGCAGTGTCAAAGGCCAAACAGAGGGCATATGATGACTTGTATGATAGGTTGAACAGTAAGGAGGGAGAAAATGATCTATACAGGTTAGCACAGCAGAGAAATAGAGATGGGAAAGACATTCAGCAAGTTAGAGTGATAAAGGACAGAGAGGGAAATGTATTGACTGATGACAGAAGTGTGCTGGGAAGATGGAAAGAGTACTTTGAAGAGCTGATGAATGAGGAAAATGAGAGAGAAAAAAGAGTAGAAGGGGTGACCGTTGAGGAGCAGGAAGTAGCAAAGATTAGTAAGGGAGAAGTGAGGAAGGCATTGAAGAGGATGAAGAGTGGAAAGGCAGTTGGCCCTGATGACATACCAGTTGAGGTATGGAAGTGTCTAGGGGAGGTAGCAGTAGATTTTCTGACAAGAATATTCAACAAGGTTTTAGAAAGTGAGCAGATGCCAGAGGAATGGAGGAGAAGTGTGCTTGTGCCCATTTTTAATAACAAGGGAGATGTACAGAGTTGTGGCAACTACAGAGGGATAAAGTTGATGAGCCATACAATGAAGCTATGGGAAAGAATAGTGGAAGCAAGACTAAGGGCAGAGGTCAGCATTTGTGAACAGCAGTTTGGTTTCATGCCAAGAAAGAGCACCACAGATGCAGTGTTTGCTTTGAGGATGTTAATAGAGAAGTACAGAGAAGGTCAGACGGAGCTGCATTGTGCCTTTGTAGATCTGGCGAAAGCATATGGCAGGGTGCCGAGAGAAGAACTGTGGTATTGTATGAGGAAGTCTGGAGTGACAGAGAAGTATGTTAGAGTGGTGCAGGACATGTATGAGAGATGTAAGACAGTGGTGAGGTGTGCTGTCGGTGTGACAGAAGAGTTCAAGGTGGAGGTGGGACTGCATCAAGGGTCAGCTCTCAGCCCCTTCTTGTTTGCTATGGTGATGGACAGGCTAACAGACAAGGTTAGATAATAATCTCCATGGACTATGATGTTTGCAGATGACATCGTGATCTGTAGTGAGAGCAGAGACCAAGTGGAGGAAAATCTAGAGAGGTGGAGGTATGCCCTGGAAAGGAGGGGATTGAAGGTTAGTCTTAGTAAGACAGAATACATGTGTGTGAACGACAAGGACCCAAGAGGAACTTTGAGGTTACAGGGGGCAGAGATAAAGAAGGTGGAGGATTTTAAGTACTTAGGCGCAACAATCCAGAGCAATGGAGAGTGTGGAAAAGAGGTGAAGAAGCGCGTGCAGGCAGGTTGGAATGGATGGAGAAAAGTGTCCGGTGTGATGTGTGATAGGAGAGTATCGGCAAGAATGAAGGGAAAAGTGTACAAGACGGTGATGAGGCCAGCAATGTTGTATGGTTTAGAGACAGTGGCCCTGGGGAAAAGACAGGAGTCAGAGTTGGGGGTAGCAGAGATGAAAATGTTGAGGTTCTCTTTGGGAGTACCGAGGATGGATAGGATCAGAAATGAGTACATCAGAGGGACAGCACATGTTAGATGTTTTGGAGACAAAGTCAGAGAGGCTAGATTGAGATGGTTTGGACATGTACAGAGGAGGGATAGTGAGTATATTGGTCGTAGGATGCTGAGGTTGGAACTACCAGGCAAATGCCCAGAGGAAGACCAAAGAGAAGATTTATGGATGCGGTGAAGGCGGATATGGAGTAAGAGTAGAAGATGCAGAGGATAGGGAGAGATGGAGGCAGATCATTTGCTGTGGCGACCCCTGAAGGGAACAGCTGAAAGGAAAAGAAGAATATATATATATATATATATATATATATATATGATTTTCTGAGTAGATCCTTCCGTAGGAGAGTGCTTTTTGGTAGAGCAAATAACAAAAATAAAAGGACAGGACAAAGACTTTCTATTGAAACTCCATTTATCACTACAGATCTGTTTCGAGGGGTGGTGAAACCATCCTCTCTCTTCAGGTGATTATAGAAGAATAAGAATTCTTTGTCCTGTCCTTTTATTTTTGTTTTTATATATATATAAGATGTCATCTCTGTGTTTACACTGTTTTGCGGACTTGTGTAACCCTAAGCAAATCTGGTTGGTCAGAAGTGTAAGCCTACTAGCATGGGTGCAAGTCTCATACACAGAGATGACTTAACTATCTGCTCAGATCAGCACAAGCTTTATATTTATTCTCTTTTAGCAGAATCCTAGGAGTGTATACTTATTTTTATATTAATATTCATTAGGATTTGTTCTTGTTCTTTGTATGCATCTCTTGAATAAAGTTTACTTACTTACTTACACAAAAGAAAGAACTCTCCGCTTTGCTGGGATTCACATCAGTGCAGGCTGTGTTCTAAACGAGTTCAACGGCACCCTTGTGCACTTGAAAGACCGGAAGTCTGTATAACTCACAGCAAGTACACTACTTTCACAAGTACACTACTTTCGGTATCGAGAGCTTCACATATTGTAAGCGTTGATTGACTGTTTTAAGCTTCATGTAAAGTAACTCGGTATAAATAAGTAACTTATTTGAAATGAATGCTGATGTTATTTGATATTATTTTACAATGTTATGTTTATAATAATTGAATTAGGGGTGTTTTATGAGATACTGTAATGGTATTTATGGATGTATAGTACAGTATGAGCGTCATACGTCACACGTCATTCGTCACTGTAACAACTTACGTTCACTTTCAACTTACATTCGGCCGTCCGGAACCAATTAAAAGCGTAAGTCGGGGAGCGTCCGTATTATGTGAATATTAAAATGCCCAGATCTTGTTTTTATTTAGCTCTGGAAAAAACAGTGATTTATTTGTGGTTAAGCAACATAAATTAACAAAATTTTACTCATCAAACAAAATATATGAACAACAATGTGTATTTTAATGGAGGAAAATATTAGGACATCCCCACATAACTTTCCCACTTAAAATGGCTGTAATCACACACAGGTGTAAAAGATCAGGTGCGCATGATCAGAACATCATTACGCAGTGTTTTTAAGAAGGCTCGTCCTATTTAAACTTAAGACATTTAGGTTGGTTTGCCCCTTTCTGTTGAAGTGAGACTGAGCACCATGGTGAGAGCCAAAGAGCTGTCTGAGGTGCTCGGAAAGAAGATTGTGGCTGCTTATGAGTCTGGAAAGGGATTTAGAAAGATATAAAAAGAATTTGACATCAGCCATTCCACCCTTCGGAAAATCATTTACAAGTGGAGGGCATTCAAAACAACTGCCACCATGCCCAGGTCTGGCCATCCAAGCAAATACACCAGAGCAGACCACAAGATGTTAACGTGATCAAAATTTCTAAAATAGCATCACAGAAGCTACAGCAGGCTCGCTACTGTCGATATGAAGGTGCATGACCACTATCACAAGTTTGACCTTCATGGGAGGTGTGCATGAAGGAAGGCCTTTACTCTCTAAAAAGAGTATAAAGGCCAGACTGAAGTTTGCCAGAGAACATGGACAAAGACCAGGTCTTCTGGAACGATGTTCTTTGGACAGATGAGTCTAAAGTTGAATTATTTGGACACCAAAACAGAAGACATGTTTGGTGGAAATCCAATAGAGTGTTGCAAGGAAAGAACCTCATACCAACTGTGAAGCATGGGGGTGAAAGTGTCATGGTTTAGCGATGCATTCCTGTAGCAGGACCTGGCCAGCTCACCATCATAGAATCCACTTTGAATTCTACTACTTATCAGACGGTGCTTGAAGTGCATGTTTTATGTGTATAACTGGCATATTTAATCAATTATCAGCAATTAAAATCAGGCTGTACCCGCCTTCTGATGGTGCGTTGGCCAAATTGCTGAACGAAGACTCAAACTGCATGATGGTTTCTGACAGCTCATGCAGTTTCTCATTGGATGGAATCACCTTGAAACTCTGACAGACAGCAAGATTGTTTCTTCAAAAACAAAATACCGATTTAAAGTTTTCATTTGGTTTATGGAATAGTTAAATAAATGCAAAATCATGTAATTTTCTTATAAAAAGAAACCTTACATTGTCTATTTAAAAAACAAACAAACAAATAACCGTATAAGATTAAATAATTTGATGCAAAACTGTGTAGAGCGAATGCTTAGACCAAAAGTCTACTCGCCCGCCAGTGGACGACTAGGAATATGAATATTATTCTGGGATAGATTATTATGGGATATATTGTTATGGGATCATTACCAGAGACCTTTTCAGTTTTGACGTCCAGGCTGTGAAAGAAGGATAATAACACTTTTTATTGATGATAACTGACCAGATCCCCATTTGAACAGGTTTGTCGAAGTGTTTTGACCCTGAATGCTTGTTTTATGTTTTAAAATGCTTTCAATGTCAAAATTAAATATTTTGTTTACATTGTAGAGTTAAAAGCTGTAACAAGCTTTATTTATCCATTTGGTTGTCAAAATGTTTCTTTTTGATTAGGAGAGGTCAAAAATATTTCTTTTTATTTTATTGATTAAAATTAATTGACATAAAGGGAATGTTTTAAACTGTATAATAGTTCAGAGCTGATGTTAATAGCACCAATATTCCGGAAATTGGGGCTGATTTACTTTCAAAAGTCAATGGATTTGATGACTTGGCCATTTTGACAAGTGGGGAAATTATCCCCCCCTTTTTTTAGGAGTGAAATTTTTTATTTAGCATGCAGATAAGGAGATGAGATTTCCTTTCGGATTTTTCCCTTTTATCAGGGCTCGCCACAGCGAATGATTCACATGTTTTGTTTGGCATTGATTTTTACGTCGGATGCCCTTCCTGACACAACCCTTTAGCAAGGGACAGAAACATGCTGACGGCTTTGCGGCTACTCTTTACGAAAGTCAGCGATGGTTCTTTTACATGAACCTCTCACCATAGACAGTGAGAGACACAGCCAGCCTTTGATAACCCAGTTAGCTGCACTGGAGGAATTTAGATAATAACTTTAAAAAAAATCTGAGAAGTAAACTGTATACATAATTGAATAAGAAAATCTAGAGAAATGAGCATTTAACATTTTTATTAATTGTTATTATTTAGCTGATGTATGAAAATAAATGTTACCGATTTTTAGTGTTAAATGGACCATAAAACGGTGTCATTGTGAAGATACTAAACTGTAACTTTTGAACCAATAATGATATCCTAATAAAAGAGAGCATTTTTCTTTGTTTTTCCCATTATTTGTGATTAACTCTTTTTATATGAGATATTATTATATAAAACAAAAAATGCCTTGGGTACCTAATACCAGGAAATCCACCCCAAAGCCTGGATCTTGATACTATTGAGATTCTGTGGAAACTTGAAACGGACTATGCATTCAAGAAACCCTTCAAACATCTCACAGCTGAAAGAATTCTGCATTGAGCACTAGGATCGTTGTCAAAAACTGGTAGATCGCTACAAGAAGTGTCTCACTGAAGTTATTTCAGCCAAAGGGGGTAACACTAGTTATTAGGTTGTAGAGTGCGCCTAATGTTTCCTCCACTGAAATATGCATTGTTTATATTTTTTGCTCAATGAGTAAAAATGTTATGTTGTTTAGTTTAATTAAATAACTTTCTGTTCCATAAATAAATAACAACATTGGATTGTTATGTGGACATTTCCTCACAAAGAGTTGACTATTTAATGGGATGCCCTACTTTTTTCACATGACTAATCTTCATCCATTCATTTTCTGTAACCGCTTAATCCTAATTAGGGTTGCGAGGAGGCTGGCACTCATCTCAGCCGACTCCAGGCAAGGGCAGAGTGCACCCTGGACAGCTCGCCAGGCCATTGCAGGGCGGAAACACCCTGACAGCTAGGCAGCTACTCTTGTCGAATGTCAGCAATGGTTCTTTTACATGCTTCACACCATAGACAGTAAGAGACATGGCCAGACTTTGATAACACAGTTTTCTGCACTTGGTGGACAGTGACAACCCATGGAGAGTGGGACTCGAACCCCCAACCTTAGGCTCAGTGATCCAGCACCTTTACCACCAGAACATCACTGCCCATGACTGTAATCTCAGTGTTGTTTTTCAAATTGGTCAGCTGTTATTTTGTCATTAAGCCTTTTTACTCTAGAAGAAAAATCTCCACAATTGAGGATCAAGCTTGACCATAAAAATAATATACACACAGTTTGGGGATCATTCTAAAATGTATTTTTTATTTGGATAGAAAAGCATCCAGTTCATGTTGTATTAGATTATTGGTGGAAACTGATTTTACCATTTCAGCAGCTATCATACTTGTGTTCCAGGGTACAATGTGCCATCCAGCCCAAGGTGGTCATGTTAAAAGCCTGACAGATAATTCCTGTATAAAATCCTGTTTTAATTATTCCTTCAGAGATGAAAAACATTGTACTGTTTTTAAAGAAGCAATACATTTGGTTTAAATTTGTTTTGGGTTGTTTACTGTCAGGAAGATCACTGTTCGTGTTTTTGCATTTACTAGTACTGTTCGTCACTCATTCAATCTATGCCTCTGATACTGCGAGCTGCTGCAACAAAGTCCTTGAGGAGCATTGAAGTGTTCGGTTTTTAATGTAAATTAATGAAAATCTCTTTTTGTTTTAAATGAAATTCCAAAAGAGAGAATAATACCAGAGGGGATGCTTCCAGAAAAAGGAAATGAGTGTTTGCTTGCAAATAATTTCATTGATATTACAGTTTAACTCAATAACGATAATTATTTTTAAATAATATTTTACTTTAATAATTTAACAGATTGGTAGAATTTCAGGATATGTTGTCTTTTGTATTGTAGAAAAATTCACCGAGGTGGTTTTGCCTGAGGAGAAGAAAACAAAAGGTATTTTACAAAGGCTTTTGATTATTATTTTTTTTTAGATTATTTTTCTTTTTTTTTTTCCATCAATATTTCTTTTTTACTTAGATGAGACTGGAGTCTTCAAGGGGCCTGAACCAACAGAAGAGGGTAATTTCCTACTGATTTGTAATTTTTTTTTTTTTTTTTTTAGCAATTATGACCAAATGGTCCAGTGATATGTATGTGCTGCTACCTGTAAAACTAACTAGTTTTTGGTATATTTTACAACAAATAGCAAGTTAATATATGTCCACATTTAGCTTAAGCCTCAAAGAGGACACATTAAAACTTGGACTTTTAGGTGGCTGTTACAGATTACATGACGTACCACAAGCTTCCCACAACTCGTTAAATGAACATCCTGAGTACACAAACATTTAAAATAGTACATTTAAGAAGGCCTGTTTGAATCTACACCTAAATAAAATATAATTAGTAAGGGCAGTTTTACTTAAAAGAGGGCTTGGCCACACCCAGAAAACATCACAGAAGATTGTTCCCGCAACATTTTAGCGTAGTATACATTAACTTTAATGCCCTTGATATTTAAGTTCCACTTTCCCTTCATGGAAGAAAGCGTCATCTTGAGCCTCGAGCCTTCTCAGCAGTCTGGATGACTTCATGATCACTCTGATATTCTAAATGGAAACTTCAGAAGTGGAATTTCAGTTTGGGAAGCATATAGAAGTCATTAAAGTGCCTGGTCATGTGTGTAAGGTAAATGGTGTAACATTTCAAAAGCCACATTTAGATCCACCAGTGCTGGCTTGACCAGCAACAGTATGCTAATTTGAAGCTTTCCTTTCCTGTTTTGTTTTATGTCAAACATTTGGGGTTTTGTGGACAGTTATATAAGGCATCTACTGTGCAGTTATGCTCTAAAATATGTTGTTTCCGAGTTAAACCAAGAACCTTTTAAATATATATATATATATATATATATATATATATATATATATATATATATATATATATATATATATTGTGTGTGTGTGTGTGTATGTATATATATATATATATATATATATATATATATATATATATATATATATATATATGTATGTATGTGGGTATATATATATGTATGTGTATATATATATATGTATGTGTATATATATATATATGTATGTATATATATATATATATATGTATGTGTGTGTGTGTGTGTGTGTGTGTGTGTGTGTGTGTGTATGAACTAGTATTGGACTTCATCAATGAAGTAGATAAACATTCTAGTGTACATTCCTCTTAAGTGTCCTGAGACCATTTCATTTTCATTAGGAAATATTTTCATGAACTCGCTGTAATTACTAAAAAATCTCAATGTTGTCTCCTTTTTCAGAAGAAGTCCCCTACTTCCAGTGTTTTTACGTGGATGAATATGATATCCAGTATCCCTTCTTCCCCTTTTCACCACCTTTCTTATGAGAGTCGCCTGCAACAGGTTGCATTAAATATCAACATCTCCGATACATACAATGACCATCAAAGGTCAACCAGAAACATGGTTGGCCCTCAATGGTAAAATTGAGGAGATTGAGTAATTAAATTACTTTTAAGGAGTCTGATGAGCTTTCAAAACACAGATTGATGCAGACAGTTCAGTTTACTGTATAATTGTGAGTCTTGTTCCCAATATGACTCTGCTGCTGTAGATTTTATGTTTTAAGTATTTTAGTTTTCAAGTCATTCAAGGTGAACGTCATTGCACATCCTGTTATGTGTTTTAAATGTAAGTCTTAAATTATTGTTAGAACTGTGCATCTATGAAAGCTCTGCTAGACCATGACGATGGAAAAAGCACTCGTCTGAACACAGAAAATGTTGCTCTGAGCTCGAAGACGAGGTTTGAATACCTGAACATCCAATGGTACTTGTGCTTCATTTTGATAGAGTGCTGATTTAAAGCATTCCACTGTTTTCAAAATGACGGATGAAATGTACAATATTACCTAACAAAGAAACATAAAACCTCACAGTTTAATTAATGTTAATTCAGCCAATGAAGATACAGTCAGTATGCTGTATCATAAGGATTGAGGTGTGGACTATGACCTGTACATACTGCATTATACACACACTGTGTATACAGTAGATATATACTGAATAACAGCATGTAGTAGCTGAATTCACTGTTGTGGAACAACCATGAATCAAGTTAGTGCCTATTAATACTGGCATTGTAGCAGCTAGAAACATTTGTTTCCCTTGAAGGTGCTGCTTGAAGTAGTACTCGTAAACTCGAAAGTGTCCCCAGCTTGAGTACGTTTGTTTCTGTGGTGGAAAACTTAGTTGTACTTTTACCTTGAATATGTTACTATAAATAATAAGAGGCGTAAAAAAGAGAATCTTGGTATAAACTTGGATCGCCAGAATTTCAAGTCAGAAATGTTATGGAAAATAATAATTAAAAAAAAACATTCTGACCAATCAAATGGAGAATTCAACAGTGTTGTGGTGTAAAGTGCAATATTAAGTCCAGTCATTACCCTTGATTTTGTGACTTGAAAGATTGTACAGGCTTTACTGACTCGTATGTTGAAACAATCTTTAAATATTTGGTAAGTCACTACGAAGTCCTTTTACGAACAGCCTGTGATTTTTTTTTTTTTTTTTTTTTTTTGTACGAATTTAGCAGCGTTATGACAGAAGGAACTGACGTATGTTTGGGTGAGATGGATTTGAAAGTTGTGTACTTGCATTCACACAAAATATGTGTGTTGTACATCAGTTGTGTGGGAAATAGGTCAGGTCTGTAAGTCAAATTGTATGATGTTTGCAAGACAAAAGAATCTTTGTACAATATTTCTGTAATGCTCAGGTGATGTATGACCATAATATAGCTCAACCTTACACTGCAAAAAAAAGTTGTACAATGAACCCGGGAGTATAGGAATGAGCCATTTGTTTAACTTTATAATCATATGACTATTCTGAGAAATCCGGATGATTGAGTACATCTGAAGACCCATAAAGTTGTCGGGTGTCAAGGCATTGCACAGCAGACTTAAGAAATGGACTTGATGTCAAGAAGTTTCTACCATATGGGATGGAAAAAGTTTTGAACGTGCTCAAGACCCCGTAACAAGTGTCCATGATGGCTTTTTACTGCACAATAGTTTGATATTAAGCACACACACCTGTCCTTTGAATTTGTTCAGCTTTCTGTTATGGACCTGTTGTACACATGCTGTGTAACCTATATGACAAGGGTTGAATTTCCTGTCTGAAAAATAAGTCTGAAACTTATTTAAACGCTATTTAAACGCTTGTTTATCATTTGTTCGGGCGGCACGGTGGCGTAGTGGTTAGCACATCCGACTCATGGCAAGAAGGCCTGGGTTCGATTCCCAGCCTGGGCGTTTCTGTGTGGAGTTTACATGTTCTCCCTGTGCTTGCGTGGGTTTCCTCCCACAGTCCAAAGACATGCACAGTAGGTTAATTGGCTGTTCTAAATTGCCCGTAGGTTCGCAGAAGGCAATGGCAAACCACTGCACTAATCCTGCCAAGAAAAACCTCCATGAAGCTGATAACTAGGGCGTTATCCTTCATGGCAAGTCGCCAATGGTCATCCTATGATTCAGGCACTAGATAGATAGATTGATGGATGGATAATTAATTCAGTTTAAACAGTTAAATCGACCAAAGACAATCATTATTAACACAGTTGCAATTTTCTGTATATCCTTGTGTGAAAAACACCTCAACAAGCCTAACCAGCCAGTATCAAAGTGGAGCTTGATAGACAGCCATGCTAAATGCAGCAATCTATAATGCACTCATAAATCTGACAGACCAGTATTTGAAGACCAGTATATGAATCTCTCTCTCTCTCTATATATATATATATATATATATCTGTCTGTCTTCCTTTCGGCTTTTCCCCTTTTACTTGGGAGTTGCCACAGCGAATCATCTGATTCGCAAGTTTTGATTTTGGCAGAGGTTTTTATGTCGGATGCCCTTCCTGTCACAACACTTTTTAGCAAGGGACAGAAACACGCTGACGACTTTGCAGCTACTCTTTACGAAAGTCAGCAATGGTTCTTTAACATGCCTCTCACCATAAACAGTGAAAGACATGGCCCGCCTTTGATAACCCAGTTAGCTGCACTGGGGGGGGGACAGTGACAACCTTGTGGAGAGTGGGACTCGAACCCCCAACCTTTGGATCAGCGATCCAGCAGCCTATACCACTAGACCATATATAAAAAATATAATGAGAGAGAGAGAGATAGCTGGTTGCCTTCTGCCTGCTGTGCCATAGACATGTTTCTTGGACATTTAGGTCAGCTGTGAGACTAGAGTGTCCTCACAATACCTGTTCCCTTTCCTGGCACCAGTTTCCTTTTTGCTTATTTTACCATCAAAATCTGATTTTATATAAACATTCATTCATTAATTCAACCATTCATTTCCGATGCTACTTAATCCTAATTAGGCTCGAGGAGGCTGATGCCTATCTCAGCTGAATCTGGGTGAGACAGGGTACACCTTGAACAGCTCGGCAGACCATTGCTGGGTCAACACTCATGCCTAGGGACAAATCGGCCTATTAACCTACTGTGCGTGTTTTTTGATACCGGAGTACCGAAGGAAATCCATGTAAGCACGGGGAGAACATGCAAACCCCACACATAAATGTCCGAGACCGGTAATTGAAAACTTCTTGTTGTGAGGAGGATGTGCTCAACACTGTGCCATTCTGCTGCCCTTAATTTTAAATAACAACATCTAATTTTAAAGTCAGTATATTATAAATATAGACTGATTTCAAAATATCACAGCATTTTTAATAACATTTTATTTTATTGCATGGTTTGTAATTTATTAAATATCTTACCACACTCAAAGACTGATTATAACAATAAAGATTCCTACATTATTATATTTTACAGCATTTACTTCAGAGGAAGATATTGCGAATAACTGACTACTACCTCTGATCATTATTCATTTATTAATACTAAGTGGCTAATTGCAAATTCTTCCTTTCTGGGAAACAGAAGCAGAAATTTAAATTGTAAAAATGCATATAAAATAGATATGTAAACCTATCAGTATTTTTAAATACATTATATTTCACTAAATATGTCAGTCTTATCTGCTTTAATGTAAACACTGATTCAGCTAAAAATTGTAAATATTTTAATATATTTTAATATAATGTGGCATAGTGGTTAGGGTGCTGCGCTCATGATCGGGAGGTTGTGAGTTCGAATCCCACTGAGACCCTCACTGTGCTAAGACCCCTGAGAAAGGTCTTAACCACAAGTGTGCCTCTGTTCACCCAGCAGTATAAATGGGTACCAGTAAAAGTATACTGGGAAGGTAACCTGCGATGGACTAGCGTCCCATCCAGGGGAAGTTGAACTCCTTGTCGCTTCACGCTACAGAAACCGGGGATAAGCACCGGCCTGATGAGCCACAAGGCTCAGGTGTAAAAACCCAACAGATTTAATTTAATATAACCTCAGATTTACGACGGTGTTGTTTTTTATTTTCTTTTTTCTTTTGTTTTGGTTTGTTTTTGTCCTTTTATTATTTACCTGAGAAGAAAGGTCATATATCATGGCTGAACAGATGATTTTTTGGTACATTTTGTTTTATAACATCATAAAGAGAAACTGTTATAAATAATGCTATTGAAAACGCTTTGAGAAACTTTGTGTTAAATGATAAAGTTGAATCAATCATATGTTTATTTTGTAAACTGTTTGTTTGTTTGTTTTCTATTTTTATTAGAGTTTAAATGGGACATTAAACTCTAAGAAGGGCCATAAATGGGTTGTACAGAGATGAGATACAGTGCATGATTTAAGGTGTTCATCACCAGCTTGTTTTAAATTGTATACTTGCAGCGTGTTTTACTAACGTTAATCACTAATCTAAATCCTAATACTAAAATGATCTGAGACAAAATTAAACCATAATTTTTAGGAGTTCAATTAATTACTACTGCAGTTTACTATTTACTGTTGCAGTTACAGCGATGGTTGTCAAAGTGGTGTGTGGGAACCTCCTGTATAAAAATTTACAATTTTGCTTGGCAATTACTCTCAATAAATACTTATGAATGCTTTGATTTATATCGAGTCATGATTTCTATAAATGCAAAATAATAAATGTGCGTGCACACACGTGCGCGCACACACACACACATACACACACACACACACACACAGACAGAGAGAGAGAGAGAGAGAGAGAGCGAGCTGATGATTAAGCTCTTACTTAAGATTATTCTCTTACACACATATCAGAAGCCTGTGCTTTGAAGCAGGATTACTGGCTTATCTGAGTAGGTTTATAGTAACAATTTTACTTGACATTCACCCTAAGTAAATATTTTTGAATACTTTGAATTATATTGAGTCATGATTTCTGTGAATACAAAATAATAGCTGGACAAAACTGGACTGATAATCCACACTGATTACCTCCGAGCAGGTCCTGGGTTTGAGAGTTCCAGACTTAGCAAGGACATTTCTGTGTGGAATTTGCAGATTTCCCCCATACTTGTGTATGTTTCCTCCATGTTTCCACCCACAGTCCAAATACATACACATTAGGATTATTGGCTGTTCCAAATTGCCCCTAGATATGAGTGTGAATGATGTGTGTATGTGCTAGGCCTACAAGAGATTGACAAGATGTTCATTGTCAACCCAACTTTTGCCTGATGCGCACCTCACAAAAATGTAACTAGTTTTGATTTGAGGTTTTGGGTTGTTTTTTGTTTTATGTTTGTTTGGGGTTGTTTTGTTTTTTTTTTTTTGCATAATTGGCCTTGTTTTTATGGCATGTTCCTCACCCTTTCCCCTATTCTTCCTTAATTTCCTTATTTTTTAATTCGATGAATATTTTAAAAAAATGCAATGCACTGAAGCTGCATGAATTGAAGCGAGATGTAGTGAGGGATCTCGAGATATATATATATATATATATATATATATATATATATATATATATATATATATATAATAATTTTTATTAGTACATTACAGAAAATAATGAACTTTATCACAATATGCTAATTTTTGAGAAGGACTAGTGTGTGTGTGTATATATATATATATATATATATATATATATATATATATATATATATATATATATATATATATATATATATATATATTTAAGAGTCTAAAATTAGAACTTATTAATATCTATATAGGCCCTGTGATTGCCTGTCCAGCTGTTCCGAGAGTATCCTGCCCTCACGCAGATTCAGCTGCAATGGGCACCAGCCTCCGCATGACCCTAATTAGTATTAAACAGTTCAGAAAATGGATGAATGAATAATATCTATATAAACAGATACAGAGTGAATCCTGTCAGTGAATGATATGTACAGTACTATCAATATCATAAACATTCATTCATTTTCTGAACTGCTTAATCCTAATTGGGGTCACAGGGAGGCTAGTGCCCATTTCAGTCGACTCTGGAAGAGGGCAGAGGGCAGAGTACATCGTGGATAGCTCGCTAGGCCATAAACAAGCTAACGGCTATTCAGCCTACTCTTGATGAAAGTCAGCAATGTTTCTTTTATAGCCTCTCACCATGCACAGTGAGAGACTTGGTCGGCCTTTGATAACCCAGTTAGCTGCACGGGGGGGGGCAGTGACAACCTTTGAGAATGGGGCTTGAACCCCCAATCTTGGAATCGGTGATCCAGCACCTTTACCACAAGGCCACCACTGCCCTCATATGATAAACAGTAGAATATAAATGTATTACGGTGGATAATGTTGCTATATGAAAATGTTGTGCACTTTAATGTTCACAGGTAGGAATGATTTACTGTGTTGTTCAGTAGCGCGTTAAGGTGGTCACTATCTCACTGTACGTGCTCGTGTAACTGATCAGTCCGTTGTGAAGTAAGTGGGAGGTATTGTTCTGTATTGTCTTTTTTTTTGGACAACATTTGCCTCTTTAACACTACCGTCAGAGAGTCCAGTTACATCCACACAATGTTACCTGCCTTGTGGATCAGTTTATTCAGTTTGTTTGTGTCTGCAGCCCTCAGCATTCTGCACCAGCATGAAACAGCATAGAGGATAGTTTTGGCCACAACAGACTCAGAGAACATCCTGAGTAGTACCCAAGTGATGTTCAATGACCTTAACCTCCTCAAAAAATAGAGATATCTGTCCCTTCCTTTACAGTGTAGTACTGTTCTTAAAC
This sequence comes from Plotosus lineatus, assembly GCA_024760905.1. Lineage (NCBI taxonomy): Eukaryota > Metazoa > Chordata > Actinopteri > Siluriformes > Plotosidae > Plotosus > Plotosus lineatus. The sequence goes on from CM045731.1 coordinate 36,496,038, forward strand.
CAGTCCAGTTTATTATCAATATGAAATCCAAGGTATTTCTAATCATCCATTATTTCAACATTGTCACCCTGGGTGGTATTTTGGATCTCGTAAAATCCACAATCAGTTCCTTGGTCTTTATCACATTAAGCCGCAGATGATTCTGCTCACACTATGTGACAAAGGATTATGATGCGCAGAGGATGAAGAGAGGACGGTCCCTTATGGTTATTTGGTGTTGCTGACCACCATATCCAACACGCAGTGCTCCAGGCCCATATACTGTGGACTTCTGGTCAGGTAGTCTATCTGGTCAGCAATCTGATACAAGAGAGGCCTCCAACTGCATCGCTGTCAGCTTTTCACCTAGGAGGATCGGCCTGATGGCATTGAATACACTCAGTTCATTTTCTGTAACCACTTAATCCTAACTAGGGCCACGGGGAGGCTGACACCCATCCCAGCCGACTCCAGGCAAGGGCAGAGTACACCCTGGACAGCTCGCCAGGCCATCGCTTGGCGGAAACAAGCTGACGTATGTAGCTACTATTATCAAAAGTCAGCAATGGTACTTTCACAGCCTCTCACCATAGACAGTGAGAGACATGGCTGGCCATTGATAATCAAGTTAGCTGCATGGGGGGGGGTGACGACACCCTTAGGATCAGTGATTCAGCACCTTTACCACCAGGCCATCACTGCCCTTTATAAAAATTGTGTGTGTGTGTGTGTGTGTGTGTCTGTGTGTGTTAGAGAAAGAGAGAGAGAGAGAGAGAGAGAGAGAGAGAGAGAGAGAGAGAGAGAGAGAGAGAGAGAGAGAGAGAGAGAGAGACTCTCTCATTGACTCTGGTCAATCAGATGAATAGTTGCTTTTTCCCTGTGCAAACCAGCCTATTCTTAATCTCTTTTCTTTTCAATTAATTTTAAGAAGTTGGTCCGGACATAACACTGTTATATAAGTGATTGATTGTCAAGTATATAACAGACTAAACAATATTTTGAACTCAGATGTAGAGCATCGGCTAATTAACCTTTCTTTTTTGGTTTCCTTAGCTATCTGAATTATTGTGTGATTCCTGTGGTTTCCTTTGATATAGAACTCACAGACACACATCTGATGGTCTTTATTGAACATCTCCAGAGTTTTTTGATGCTTTCGACAGATGTAGGCTTCCAAGTTCTTTACAGGGTTTATTAGTCTATGGTTTTGAAGTTTTATGACTTTTTTATGAAGCTGTAGATGAGACATGCAGAAATTCAAGCCACAATCTAGGCAGGATTTTAGAATCGTCAGCTTTGTTTTAGGGGAATAATCACAAAGAACCTCAAGGTCCTCAAGAGTTATACATCTCTTCTTAAAATGCTCAGCAATCTATTTGAGGGCTGTATTCATTTTTGATTTCATGTTTTTTTTTTTTTTGGTGAATTATTCTTTGCATGATGGACAACAGCAGGAATCACCCATCTTTCAGCATTGCGTAGGCAACTCTTGCAAAAGTTGTGTCCACATGGAGAGGTGAATGGATCACTAAACACCTCTAGGCAGATAGAACTCTTCATTGAGAAGGCTGCAGCTGTCAAGTGTAACTACCTTATTCGACTCTAAAATTAACAGCACACGTGGGTGTGTTGTGTAATATTCATTTAAATATTACATTGCATTTGGGCCATTGTGAACAATCATATCTAATTATTACATCAATCATGCCAAATTTGGCTTAATTTTACAATAAAGTTTCCATTATGGTAATTCAGTATGTGGGCACCAGCTTCCACTCAAGCCTACTTAGGATTAAGTTTCTTAGAAAATGAATGATCAATAGTTCAAGCATGTAGTGTCCTTCACACTTCATACAGTAGCATTTGATGCAGTATTCATTTTTATATGCCTTTTATTAAAGGGACAATATGGTCAAGGGCATAGGTTGGTCTAACCGTGGGGGGGTGCACATCTTGGTTGAGCGGAACTCGAGTCCCAGAAACACAAGAACAAATCGAACACCAGACTGTTTTAATTATATACATACTTTGGGTCATAATTAAAATTGGCGTAGAGGTCTTATAAATGATGTTATACAATTATACAGCACTAATGAATCTCAATGCACCAGAGTTATACTACACACTACAATTTAACAAAGATGTATTTACAGTTCAATTACAAAAACAATTGAATCTATTTTACAACATTTGCAGTTTATAAACACTTTCACATAATCTTTCACATCATTTTAGCAATTTAATAATTATTTTACTCAGCACTTTGGGGGAAACAGTTACACCCGTGGGTAGAATTGTAACTTTAAAAAATGGCTGTCTATACAGGGGTGAACTGCAGTCAAATATTATAGTTCAATCAAAAACATTCTCAAATATATTTCAAACTACATCTGCAAGTACATGTGCTAAATACATTTACAAATTGAGCTAAAGTTATTTATCTATTCAAAGGCACAAACAACTATTAATACATATTTACAGCACAAAGACATACTATTAATTTTATAAAAGTACTGACCATTAGGCTGCAGGTACAGACTGGATGGCTTATGATTATTTTAGTCATTCATTCTCTGACTGTCAATGTTTGTGTTCTAACACGTGCAGGAACCAGAAGCGGTACTAAGAAACTCTGCTTTATTCTCACGCTCGCACTTTGATTGACAGTGTTCAGCTATTATTGCTTACTGATAATATGTGAGGTGCTCCACCGAAATAGGCACCTGTCGTTGATTGTTGATTGGTCAGCTCGGGCTTGCACATGCGCAGTGCCCATTACACGTTAACTTCTGGTGTTCACTTCCAGTTTACGGTTTAGTGCACACTGAATTTATCTTCGACTTTCTCTTCAGTAACAGTCATTAAGTTTATTTATAAGATTGTGACTACACATAATTTCTTGTCCAGCGGAATCCAACTCCTGCTATGGGGGTGCACGTGCACCCTGTGCACCCCCCCCCCCAGCCTACGCCCTTGTTGGTGAATGTGTTAAAACTGTATTTTAAAATAAGTGTTACTCGATGTAACCCTGTAGTTTGTTGCCCTGCTTGTTAAATAAGGCTAACTTATGATGCATGCTGAAATAGTACAAAATGAAATTCATGACAGTCAAGTAGATTATCAGGAAAAGTGTCCTGTCTTCCGGCACTGTGAAATAAATAATAAGCTCATACAATGTACATACAGTATAATATGAAAAAATCTCTGTATAGAGTCAACACAGTGCTCGATGTACAGCTGAGGCTTTCTAGCAGAAACTACAAAGTACTGTACATGGTTAGCCAAATGGGGAAAAGGCCGATGTTTTCCAAAGGCCGTATGTCGGCAACATACGGAGACCGATATGAGTGTTGTCTGTTTGACAATGTATAAAGGAGATTTGTGACTTACACATGTATGCATTTGTAACACCAGCTTGATATAGCTGTGCTAGATTTTATACTAGGTTCTAGAGGAGTAAAATGAATTGTGGAGATTTGAATTTGAACAGCCGGCAGATTTATTACAATTAACAATACTACAAGAAACAGTGCAAACAATGTTGTAGAACTTTCTTTACAAATTAAAAATAAAATAAAATTAGCTTAAATCTCTAAGGTTTGATTCGTGTGAACCCGGGAGTCTTTTCCAGGATTGTGATCCGTTTGGGATAAAGGTGTTTTTATCTATTCTTATCTGGGATCCTGTGATTTGAAGTGGTTGGGTCTGTAGATCTACTCTCGCATCCAGAGAACAGTTGGCCACACTGCTTCTGGATCCACCAAGAGTTCTCACTGGATTTGGCTCGCCATCCGTGTCCGAAACCAGCTTCAAGGTCAAATCCAGATCCACTAAAAAAACCAGTCGGAGCTTCCAAGAAAACAAACTCTCTCCACCCGGTTCGATTGAGAGAGAACAAAACACATACAAGGCTTCGTGTCGCTTTTCGAGGGCTCTGTATGCGCCCTGCTCCTCACGCCTCCTACACGCCTGCTGCTGGTCATGTAGCACGTGCCTATGACGCGGCTCAAGGACTAGGAAACTAGTGCTTTCTAGGAGTGTTGGAAACTAGGTTTTTTCCAATAAAATTAGTAACCATGTGTTTACATGTGTTACACTTCCCCTTGAATAAGCATGAGTCCCGTCATGTACTTAAATGTTTGTTTAAACATCATAGATCTGATGGTTTTCATAGCTACTAAATGACTCTAGGCTTGGTTAAAGTTATCCAAGAACCGTTGTGCAAAAGATATCAAAGTTGACCCAATTGAGGGTAATGAAACCGCCCTGGGGCTCGCTTTAATCTTTCAGATTTTCTCACATTGGGAGTTTCATTTGTTGTTTCAATTGTCTGTTCTGTTTGTTGGTCAATCACATCACCATTTTGCTCTGTGTCCACAATATTAACGCTCTGGTCCTCCTTGTATTTGGTTTTCATCATCTCCTCCTTCCATGACATCTGAATGTGATTCCTCTTTGAGTAGTTCGCCTCATTCTGATTTTCCTGTTCATTGTCCATCTCGTCTGTGTCTGTCTCAACTGAAACTGTTGGGTGCAAGGAGGTATCCTTATTGAGTGAGAGTGGTTCATTTGAAATATCCGAGTTTGTTGTCTGGTTTCATACATTTGATTGGTCTTGATTATTGTCATAAATCTTAATGAATGTCTCTGTTTCGATTGAAGGTTGTCCTGGCATGGGTTCATACTCCTCCTCTGATTCTGACAGATCTGTGTCCTGTGGTTCGAAGGACTTTGTCGAAGTTTTTGGCGTCTACGTGGAGGTTTTGGTCTTGTCTCAACTTCATCCTCAATGTCTGAGAGGTCACCACACGCAAGTAAAAGGTCTCGGTGAAAAGTTCTACTTGGACCATCACCTCTCTCTGGTCGAACCACATACACAGGAACATTTTCCATTTTCTTGACAACACGGTACACCATGCGTTCCCATTTGTCAGCAAGTTTATGCTTATTGCGCAAACGGACATTTTTGACTAAAACTCTATCTCCTGCTTCAAGAGTGGATTCTCTGACTTTCTTATCAAATCTGCTCTTATTGCGCTCTGCAACTTTTTTGGAGTTTTCAAGGGCAATTTGGTAACTTTCTTCGAGTTTAGCCTTTAGACTGCACATACTGAGAATGGGATGCAGGTGAGTCTCTGTAATGGGCAACCCAAAGGCAAGGTCAACTGGTAGCTTAGGCTTACAGCCAAACATCAACTCATAAGGACTAAACCCAGTAACCTCACTCTCTTTGAACAGTTGTAGGCGTGTGAGAGGCTTGACAAAATCACGCCAATGAACTTTTTGGTCATCCTTAGAGTACCTAATATACTAAGGAGGGTGCATTGAATCGCCTACAGGGTTACCCTGGGTGATAAGGACTGGTTCTCACTTTTTTGATGCCCGTAATAGCACACAGTTCCTAATCACATGTGACTCAAAATCCCTCCCCTGGTCACTATGGAGGCGCTCGGGAACCCAGAGGAACCAAAAGTTTTCCCAGAGATTTTTAGCCACAGTGGTTGCCTTTGATCACGAGTGGGCAAGGCTACCAGATATTTTGTAAAATGATCTGTGATGACTAAAACGCCCTGGTACTTTACTATCGGGCTCAATCGAAAGAAAGTCCATGCAGACCAATTCCATTGGTCACGTGGTTTTAATATTAACTAAAGGCGCCTTTTCAGGCAAGGACTTTCTTCGAACACAACGACTACAGTTCTTTATTTTGGTCTCAATGTCATGACTCCATCTTAGGCCAATAAATCTTGCTCTCACTAGTTCATGAGTCCTCTCCACCCCATATGACCCATGTCATCGTGGAGTAACTTTAGAACAGTGGGTCTAAGTGAGACAGGGAGTACAAGCTGGTAAGTTGTATCTGGGTCACATTGTCGCCTCCTGAACAAAAGGTCATCCTCATTTCAAGACGTTTCCATTCTCGGAGCATCAGTTTTATTTCAAATGTTTCTCTGTTGTTATGTGGAACATCTGCTCCAGCTTCAAGTAACTGAATGACACGATTGATGCTTGGGTCAGATCTTTGTTGTTCTTTAAGCTCATGAGCAGAAAACAAGGGAACAGTTACTTGACCAGATGTTTCAGCATCACTGTATACATCAGGAATTGCGTCAGCATTCATAGCCAAGGACTCAACAAGAATGACATGAGGTGAATCTTTGGTTTTCTCATTGAGAAAATGCTTGTGACATACTGCTGCAATAGTATCAGGACATAAATCACTACATCGAGGAGGGGATCCGAGAAGACGTGAGGTGAGTTGTTGTATTCGGTTCTCCTCTTCTAATGTCACATAATCCGCAGCTAGTGTTTGGTGGGGCCTTCGTGATAGGCCATCTGCGTCCTGGTTAGCCTTTCCAGCTCTGTATTTGATTTGGAAATTGAAGGTGGATAGCGCTGCTAACCAGCGATAGCTAGCTGCATCAAGCTTTGCAGTGGTCAGAATGTATGTAAGCGGATTATTATCCGTTACAACTGTGAATTCATTACCATAAAGGTAATCATGAAACTTTTCTACAATGGACCATTTCAGAGCTAGAAATTCTAGCTTATGAGCTGGATATCTGGTTTCGCTTGGTGTCAGCCCCCTACTGGCATAGGCTATGACGCGCATTTTACCACCTTGCTCTTGATAAAGAGCGGCACCTAGGCCTGTAGAGCTGGCGTCAGTATGCAGAACATATTGGAGCTTTGGATCTGCAAAGCCCAATACAGGAGAGGATGTTAATTTCTCCTTAATGCATTCAAAGGCTGACTGACAGACAGATGTCCACCTCTCGGCAAAAGGTTCTCGAGGGTTGAAATACTTAGAAGTGTCGGTTCGTTTCTGGACTCTTCTGTAAGGTGGGTAGCCACATGTAAGGTCGTTTAAGGGCCGAACTATCTTTGAATAATCTTTAACAAATCGGCGATAGTAGCCGGTGAACCCTAAAAACGACTTGAGTTGCTTCAAGTTTTGTGGCACTGGCCAGGTCTTAATGGCTGCTACTTTTTCAGGATCTGTTTCTACGCCATTTCTCGAAACAATATGGCCTAAATATTTAACCGATGTCTGAAAAAGCGACATTTCTGGGGGACAACTTTAAGCCATATTCACGAAGACGGTCCAAAACATGCTTTAGCCTCTGTTCGTGTTGCTCTAGGGAGTCTGAGAAAACAATCAAATCGTCTAGGAAGACGAGCACCTCCTTAAGATTAATGTCTCCCATGCACCTCTCCATTAACTTCTGAAAGGTGCTGGGAGCATTTGTGATTCCCTGAGGCATTCGATTGAACTCATAAAACCCTAGGGGGCATACAAACGCTGTTTTGGCCTTATCTTCCTCATCCATCTCTATCTGGTAGTAGCCCGACTTTAAGTCCATGACAGAGAACCAGTTTGACCCAGATAGAGCGGAGAAGGTCTCTTCAAGATTTGGTAACGCGTAGCGTCTTTAACCGTTTGTACGTTAACCTTACGGTAGTCCACACAGAGACGTGCCTCACCCGTCTTTTTCTTAACTACAACGATGGGGGACGAGAAAGGGATTCTGATGGTCTTATTACCCGGCATCGAGAAGCATTTTGAGGTGTTTCCTAACAGCTTCGTAGTCATTTGGGTGAATAGGCCTCGATCTCTGTTTTATGGGTGTTTCGTCTTTAAGCTTGATTTTATGCTTAACTCTAGTGGCATGGCCAAAGTCAAGATCGTGGCATGCGAAGACATCACTATAAGCACTCAGACTCTGTGTGATGCGACTTTTCCACTCCTCAGGCAGAGGTGAATTTTCAAAATCAAAAGTCAACTGGTCCTTCGGTGATGAGGAGTCTGCAGACAAGCGACAACAACCTGCTGAGTTGGTATTGGACAGGTTTTGAGTTTCCAAAACTTGGTCTGCAACATGCAGTTCAGCAAGGACACAGTTGCCCGGAAGCATAATGTCATGATCGGTTTCATTTCTTATCCAAACAGGGTGCTTGTAAGGACTTTGACTTGGCACTGTGATAAGACAGCAGTCAACAAAGATTCCACCTGGAAGGGCTGAGGACATTGGCTGCTCTACTACTGCCCATTTGTCTGTGAGTGGCGAACTTAAGTGGGCACAGCTTTCAAGACAGACCTTCTCGTGAGCTGGAATAACATAGGGTGTGTTGCCCCTCAGTGTCATTAGCCCAAGCTTCCCTGTGCTCTTTGTTTCGTATCTGTGCTCGAGGATTTTTAAAATCTGACTATAGCCATAGACAGCTGGTAGAATGGGAGTGTCTCGACAATGTTCCTCATATAAAACATCGAGGGCATTTGTACCAATTAACACTGGCAAGTCTGTGCTGGAGCGCAAATCAGGTACTATTCGAGCTAATGTAGAGATTTGAGGCTCAGACTCAACAAACTCTTTTGGAAAACCAACTGGAACTTCTACATAGCCTAGATAAGGTACCGCCTGACCGTTTGCACCCTCAACATCTAGGTCACTGATCGGCTGGATTGGAAAATCAACCAGGTGTCTCTGGTAAAAGGAGTGTGAAATAGTCGTAACTTGCGACCCTGAATCTAATAGAGAATTGCAGCTAACGCCAGCTATGTTTATATTAGCAGTGCACTTCTTACCTATTAAGCCCTTGGGAAAGCTAGAATGGTGTTTACTCGTTAGCGTACAACTCTGTTTTGGCTGGGGTTTCTGAGTGGGACTTGTGTCGCTACTAGTTCCAGTTTGTCCCTCAACTGAAACAGGAACTAGTTTAAATCAGTGTTACATTGGTTCTCCCAAGCCTTTTGTTTTGACCTAAGCTCTTTGCGCTTAGCTTCAACAGCTTTGGGGTTTGGGTCACTGTCACAAGAGGGGACTATATGGCCATCCTCGCCACAGTTAAAGCAGAACCATGGGCGAGGCTTTTTGTTACCTTTTCCAAAGCTTTCACTTTTCGGCGGTGAGCTCTGTGTTTGTGTCCCTTTCCGCTGTTGTTTCTTTGCAACTTTGGGGGACTTTGTCTGAGGTTTCTTTTCAACTGTCTTTTCCATGGACGCTTTTAAGGAAGTTAACTGTTCTTGCAGTTGAGCAATTTGTTTCTGCAGTTTCTTGGTAGACGTTTTACTAGAATTGTCTGCAGCAGCAGCTTGAAACTCAGTGTCTGCATAAACATTTAAAGGGTTGGACTGTACCTTTACTTTTGAAAGTCCTAAGTGCTGCTTCATGCAGTGGACTTAGCTGCTTGTTTATCCTCCTCTGTTCGCAGCAACAAAAGAAGTTCAGAAAAGGTAGGTGGGCTGGATTTCTTTTGTTCTAGATGGAGGCTGGCAATTAGGTTATCATCCCAGCACCCCTACAGAACTGTTTTAAAAGCTGTCGATCAAAATCACTGACTGTAACGCCTCCCCCTTTAGCAACTTTGCTTAATGTAGTCTGGAGCCGGTGCAAGTATGTTGAAGGTTTTTCTCCGGCATTTTGGTTTGTGCTCAAAAATTTCACAAACAGCTCATCAGTATCATCTACATTCCCGTATGCAGAATCGAGCAAGCTCAAAAAGTCTTTTGGGCTGGACAAGGGGCCCAAATGTTTGACAATATTGGTGGCTGGTGGTAAGAGACTTTCAATAATTTTTCTTACTACCTGTCTTTCAGAAACAGAAGAGTCGGCAAGATAAAACTCAACATGACTGCGCCAAGTGTCATAATCTACTTCCGTATTAGGGCACGGAAATTTTCCGGAGAACGACCTGAACTTGGAAGAGTTCAGATAAGTTTGGGACGTGTCAGCACTTTTGACAATGTGCTCGACAATCACCCTCTGGACTTCAGGGGTGCTCAAGTGTTCGGGATTTAAATTAGGAGTTGGTCTGCTGTTGATTGGAGAACTGGGAATATCAGAGTTTGAGGTAGTTGTGAGAGTTTCCCTATTTGTTTGTGTCACAACAGAATCACCTGTTAAACTTTCAGTTACTGGAGTAGCGTCAGTGGAAGCTATACCTTCACTTTCAGCAGCAGAGGCCTGAAGTTTGCTAAGTTCACCAAGCAACAGTTTCTCATAATCTATTCCGCTTGCTTTGGCAATTCCCTTTAAATCAAAGAGAAAAGACTTGGTCAGATCAGCTGTTAACTTATCACTATAAAGTGGGGATAAGAGCTGAATTTTGTGAACAACCTTTGGGTCAGATGTTGCTCTTTGACATGGTAGTTCAGCCTGAATTGACTCAATAGCAGTGCCATACTCAAACTCAACTACGGCTGTATTTTTAAAGTCAGGGTCAGAAGTAGTAAGTTTCACTGTTCGTGTAATAGAACCATACTTTTCTAAAACTTAATAACTTCTTCATCAGTCTCAGTACCAGAAAAACCACTAATTAATACAGCATTTGGTACTTTGATACCTTCACGTTCAATGATATCCATATTTCTTTTGTGGGAAAAGTTGTACAAAAACTGTCATAAAACTGCCAAACTGTATGCCAAATTATTAATTTAGAGGCAAAATGTAGCCAAAACTCCTCCTGGCTGGCTCGCCACTTTGATGTAACACCAGCTTGATATAGCTGTGCTAGATTTTATACTAGGTTCTAGAGGAGTAAAATGAATTGTGGAGATTTGAATTTGAACAGCCGGCAGATTTATTACAATTAACAATACGACAAGAAACAGTGCAAACAATGTTGTAGAACTTTCTTTACAAATTAAAAATAAAATAAAATTAGCTTAAATCTCTAAGGTTTGATTCGTGTGAACCCGGGAGTCTTTTCCAGGATTGTGATCCGTTTGGGATAAAGGTGTTTTTATCTATTCTTATCTGGGATCCTGTGATTTGAAGTGGTTGGGTCTGTAGATCTACTCTCGCATCCAGAGAACAGTTGGCCACACTGCTTCTGGATCCACCAAGAGTTCTCACTGGATTTGGCTCGCCATCCGTGTCCGAAACCAGCTTCAAGGTCAAATCCAGATCCACTAAAAAACCAGTCGGAGCTTCCAAGAAAACAAACTCTCTCCACCCGGTTCGATTGAGAGAGAACAAAACACATACAAGGCTTCGTGTCGCTTTTCGAGGGCTCTGTATGCGTCCTGCTCCTCACGCTCTCCTACACGCTCTGCTGGTCGCATGTAGCACGTGCCTATGACGCGTTCAAGGGGACTAGGAAACTAGTGCTTTCAGGGAGTGTTGGAAACTAGGGTTTTTTCCAATAAAATTAGTAACCATGTGTTTACATGTGTTACACATTCTTCATAGAGTAAAATACAAATGCACATGAACTTCCTGAGATTAAACCGCACAAAGTAGGAAGATTTTTATGTGTGTACATGTTGACATCTTCAATTCTGTAGCAAAAAGACAGCCATACATACATTAGATTTAATAAGTGCAGATGCTATGACTGTACTGTGATTAAACCCATAAAGACTGATATTAATACTAATAAAATTACTTACTTACTAAAGAGGTGGCATGGAGGCACAGGAGTTTAAGGGCCTTGCTGATATGTCAGTGCTTCTTTGGGGGCAGCCATAGCCTAATGGTTAAGGAAGCAGCCTTGGGACCGAAATACCGCTTGTTCGATTCCCAAACCATCAGGAAAAATGTGTAGAAGGGAGTGAGCTGATTTTACCCTCCTTCAACTTTAGTGGCTGAATTGCCTTTGAGTAAGGTGCCTAACCCCCAATTGCTCCCCAGGTGCCCCTAATGTGTGTGGCAGCCCACTTCTCTGAGTGTGTATGCTCAGTTTGGATGGGTTAAATGCAAAATAATTTCCCTTCCGGTATTAATTGAGCACAGGGATCCCTCACTTTCCGCAGTTAATTGGGACCAAGATCCCCCCTTGACCACCGAATTCCGCGAAGTAGGACCCCCCCCCCTCCGACTGACGAATACGTACATGGATATGTGTATATAATATCAATAAATACATATTCAATGCTATAAATGCTTATAATAACAATTAAACATTCAAAAATAACATAAGATGTAAATAAAATATAAATACACACACATACAGACATGCACGTGCGCACGCGTGCAGATGTGTGCACACACTCAAATGCTCACCTCACAAAAATGTAAGTAGTTTTGATGGGAGGTTTTGAGTTGGTTTTTGTTTTGTGTTCGTTTAGGATTTTTTTTTTTTTTTTTGCATAATTGACCTTGTTTTTGCAGCATTGTTAAGTTTTTCCCCATATGCTTTCATTATTTTTTAATTCGATGACTAATGCGATACACTGAAGCCGCATGAATTGTAGCGCGAAGTAGCGAGGGATCTCTGTATATCAAAATGGAAATCAGCAATTTATGATTTGAAAATGACTCAAAGATCCATCTACTGGTTAAAATCACAATTACAAGACCCCTACTGTTGTCAGTGTTGTGAAGGATCCTGTTCATTGAAATTTACACATACATGTACTTCATATCGGAAAATAAATACACTTCCCAAAGCAGGGAAATTTCAGCAGATAGACAGACACACAGTGGTGGCTTAGTGGTTATGGCGTTACTGATCCGAAGGTTGGAAGTTTAATCCCCACTTTCACAACTGCTGGGCCCTTGAGCAAGGCCCTTAACCCTCAATTGCCAAGGTGTATTAAAAAAAATTGTAAGTCACTCTGGATAAGAGCTTCTACCAAATGCTGTAAAGGCTATCAGCATTAATTTGAACACACACTGGGTTTTATGTACAGATATGGATTCAGGCACTGCCTAACAGACAAGAATAGATGTCTCTATTGATAGGTGTCCGGGCCTGGGTTTGCTTTTTACCACTATTCTGATTTCTGCTTTCATCACCTGATTTGCTGTCTGGGTGTACATTTTACAAGTTCATGTTCCATCAAGTTTCTTATTTTGTCATTTGCTCTGCAAAACATTTATTTACCCTCAAGTTTGTCTGCCTACCTGAGTTAGATCGTCTGATTTTTTATTCTGTGTAAGTCTGAGTTGGGGTGTGCAAGCCTCTATTTCTTGAGATTCAGTTTCTATTTTATTATTAATTCTATTTTTTTATTTTATTTACTACTGCCTGTCATGCAAGTCATCAATACATACAAATCAAAACTACTTACATTTTTATGTGAGGTGCACATCTGTGTGTGTGTATTTATATTTTATTTAAATCTTATGCATTATTTTTATGTTTAATTGTTATTATAAGCATTTATAGCATTGAATATGTATTTATTGATATTATATTGGGGCAGTGATGGCCTAGTGGTATAGGGCGCTTGGATCGCTGATCCAAAGGTCGGGTGTTCGAATCCCATTCTCCACAAGGTTGTCACTGTCCCCCACCCATTGCAGCTAACTGGGGTATCAAAGGCCGGCCATGTCTCTCACTGTCTCTGGTGTGAGGCAAGTAAAAGAACCATTGATGACTTTCGACAAGAGTTGGCTGCAAAGCCGTCAGTGTGTTTCCGCCCTGCAATGGCCTGGCGAGCTGTCCAGGGTGTACTCTGCTCTCGCCTGGGGTCAGCTGGGATGGGCGCCAGCCTCCCCGCGACCCCAATTAGGATTAAGTGATTACAGAAAATGAACTGATATTATATACACATATACATGTATAAACCATCTTGCAGTAAGTTATTTTTGAAAGTATTTTTTTTTCTTGCTTTGACTGCTGATCAGGTAAATCTACTGTTTACATGGTTGTCCAGTAGACCTCTTCAAATTTGACCTTTTTCACCAAATATATGCAAACTGATATAATTCCCATTCTCCAAGGTCTAAATTAACTAAATATACCAGTTATTTTGATCTTATTGCTTGGCTATGCCTGCCTCAAGAGCCATATAGTTTTATAGGTATTTGATGCCACAGCAAGCAACAGTGCTGACCTGCTGAAACCTGGGAAGACAGTGACAGCTACAGGAATGCACAGAAGTTTGTGAGGTCAGTGAAAGTGACCAATGATGTAACTCAGAGAGGTGTAAAACTGATGAGTGACTTCACGACTCAGATCACAACTGACCCAAAGCAGAGAAGCTGCTGACTACAAGTTGTGGAGTACCACAGGAAGAAATTTCACAGTTGAACAAGTAACATTGACAGTTTTGGCAGTAACAACCTTGTGGAGAGTGGGACTCAAACCCCCAACCTTCGGATCAACAATCCAGCAGCTTACCACCAGGCCACCGCTGCCATTTCCTGTGGAATATTACCCATTCAAAGTAATGTTTTTCGATCCATCTTGAGCTTGCAGACCAATCAGATAGCACCATTCCTGTATAGTATACACTAATGTTGTTGTGTTGAATGGGGATGCTCAATAATTTGAAGATCGGCATTAGAAAGTGTGGTTTTGCCAATGACACAAAGGGAGGGGAAAAAAAAATGATTGGTTAAATCAGGACGGACAGTCTCATTCTCCTGAACGATTACAACTACAAATGATATTTAGATTTAATAATATTAAAATCTTCTTTTCCTTTCGGCTGTTCCCTTCAGGGGTCTCCACAGCAAATGATCTGCCTCCATCTCTCCCTATCCTCTGCATCTTCTACTCTTACTCCAATGACCTTCATGTCCGCCTTCACCGCATCCATAAATCTTCTCTTTGGTCTTCCTCTGGGCCTTCTGCCTGGTAGTTCCAACCTCAGCATCCTACTACCAATATACTCACTATCCCTCCTCTGTACATGTCCAAACCATCTCAATCTAGCCTCTCTGACTTTGTCTCCAAAACCGCTAACATGTGCTGTCCCTCTGATGTACTCATTCCTGATCCTATCCATCCTCATTACTCCCAAAGAGAACCTCCCCTGAGCCACCACTGCCCCGGTTCAGGAAATGAATGGATGTGTATTGTGTATAATGAAAGAATTTACTGCTTACAATAACCCGGACACAAATATGCAGTTTAATATTTTAGTTTTCATCATAATTTTCATCATCACAAGTGCAGGAAATCACTGTATGATTTTATTGTCAATTCAGTTTGGATAAATCTGATATGGACTCACACATTGAAAATTCAGAAGAAATAAAAAACTTTCATTCTGGCTTCTCCTGAGAATATTTTTGAACATGTGACAAGATGTTCATCCATTCATTTTCTGAACTACTTAATCCTAATTAGGGTAAGGGGGAGGCTGGCCGCTATTTCAGCCGACTCTGGCCGAGGGCAGGGTACACCCTGGACAGCTCGCCACTCACACAAGCATTCACACTCACACCTACAGGCAATTTGGAAGTGTGCATGTTTTTGGACTGTGGGGGGGGGGGAACCAGAGTACCCGGACGAAACCCACGCAAACACAGGAAGAACATGCAAACTCCACACAGAAACGACCGAACCTGGAATCAAGCCCAGGACCTTCTTGCTGTGAGGCAAACCAAAATCAAATTTTGAACACATATTTGTTCAGTGAGGGAAAAAAAAAAACAGTTGTATGAGTGACTGTAGCCTTCTTCTCAGTGTTAACCATGCTGGTCACTCTCGTCTGATGTCCCTCATCAATAAGGCTTCTTCACTGCGGCATATGAGGCGAAGTAAGTCGAACTGAGTTTACACATTCAAAATATTCACCATTTCCTATTTGAAAGTGCAAATATAAAGATTGCACTCATCTTTTGTGTCACATAAATCACTAGTAGGTTTTAATCTCCAGGAAAACTTTGGAAGGTTTTTCAGGTTTTATAGATAGCATCGGACATGTACATAGATTGAGATGGTTTGGACATGTACAGAGGAGGGATAGTGAGTATATTGGTAATAGGATGCTGAGGCTGGAACTACCAGGCAAAAGGCCCAGAGGAAGACCAAAGAGACGATTCATGGATGTAGTGAAGGAGGACATGAAGGTCGTTGGTGTAAGAGAAGAAGATGCGAAGGATAGGGTGAGATGGAGGCAGATGATTCGCTGTGGCGACCCCTGAAGGGAAAAGCCGAAAGGAAAAGAAGATAGATAGCATCCTACAATAACATTTCATCTCAAAATCGAGAAGTCTTTGGTGGTCGCTCAGCTTTAATGTCCATGCCTCTGCCGCATAGAGGAGGATGCTGAATACGCAGGTTCTCAGAATTTGGAGCTTGGTGTTGATGCTGATTATTCTGCTATTCCATATACTGTTAAATCTGCCCATGGCACCATAGGCTTTGCCGATGCTCATCTCTCATCTCATCTTCTTCCGCTTAGTCCGGGGTCGGGTCGCGGGGGCAGCAACCTTAGCAAAGAGGTCCAGACATCCCTCTCCCGAGCCACTTCCTCCAACTCTCCCGGGGGGACACCGAGGCGGTCCCAGACAAGCCGAGAGACATAGTCCCTCCAGCGTGTTCTAGGTCGACCCCGGGGTCTCTTCCCGGTTGGACATGCCCGAAACACCACACCAGGGAGGCGTCCAGGGGCATTCTAACCAGATGCCCGAGCCACCTCAACTGGCCCCTCTCAATGCGGAGGAGCAGCGGATCTACTCCGAGCTCTCCCGGATGGCGGAGCTTCTCACCCTATCTCTAAGGGAGAACCCGCCACCCGGCGAAGGAAGCTCATTTCAGCCGCTTGTATCCGTGATCTTGTTCTTTCGGTCATTACCCAAAGCTCGTGACCATAGGTGAGGGTTGGAACGTAGATCGACTGGTAAATTGAGAGCTTCGCCTTGCGGCTCAGCTCCTTTTTCACCACGACGGACCGGTACAGGCACCGCTTAACAGCAGAGGCTGCAGCGATCCGTCTGTCGATCTCTCGCTCCATCCTTCCCTCACTCGTAAACAAGACCCCAAGATACTTAAACTCCTCCACTTGGGGCAGGACCTCATCCCCGACCCAGAGGGTGCATTCCACCATTGTCCGACTGAGAACCATGGCCTCGGACTTGGAGGTACTGATCTTCATCCCGGCTGCTTCGCACTCAGCTGCGAATCGCTCCAATGAGAGCTGGAGGGCCCGACTTGATGAAGCCAAAGGACAACATCATCCGCAAAAAGCAGAGATGATATCCGATGGCCACCGAACCAGAACCCCTCATCGCCTCGACTGCGCCTAGAAATTCTGTCCATAAAAATTATGAACAGAATCGGTGACAAAGGACAGCCTTGGCGGACTCCAACTCCCACCGGAAACGAATCCGAGCTGCTGTTACCAATACGGACCAAACTCTGGCTACGGTGATACAGCGACCGAATAGCTCGTAGCAACGGATCCGAACGCCGTACTCTCGAGCACGCCCCACAAGATCTTTCGAGGGACACGGTCGAAAGCCTTCTCCAAATCCACAAAGCACATGTGGACAGATTGGGCAAACTCCCATGCCCTCCAGAATCCTGTGGAGCGTATAGAGTTGGTCAAGAGTGCTGCGGCCAGGACGAAAACCACATTGTTCCTCCTGAATCCGAGGTTCGACTATCGGTCGGATCCTCCTCTCTAGTACCCTGCATAGACTTTACCAGGTAGGCTGAGGAGTGTAATTCCCGATAATTGGAACACACCCTCCGGTCCCCCTTCTTAAAAATTGGGACCACCACCCCAGTTTGCCAATCCAGAGGTACAGCCCCCGATGACCACGCGATGTTGCAGAGACGTGTCAACCAAGACAGTCCTACAACATCCAGAGTCCTGAGGTATTCCGGGCGGATCTCGTCCAACCCCGGAGCTCGACCACCGAGGAGCTTTTTGACAACCTCAGTGACCTCCACTCCAGTGATGGGCGGACCCTCACCCGAACCCCCAGGGTCTTCCTCTTCCACGGAGGGCGTGTTGGTGGGATTGAGAAGGTCCTCAAAGTATTCCCTCCACCTCTCAACAACATCCCCAGTCAAGGTAAGCAGCTCCCCACCTCCACCGTAAACAGTGTTTGTGAAGAGCCGATGCGTCTTCTGATTTCTTTACTGATATCGTTGTCAGTGGTGAACAAGCTTCCTAAGTATTCAAATTCTTTAACGCATTCAGCATTTGAGGCATCGATTTTAAGCTCGATATCAACATTACTCGCAAAGGCCATAGATTTGGTTTTGTTAGGATACTTAACATCCAGTGCTACCATAGAGTCACCAATGAGAACATAAGGAAAAGGATCAACTGCCCACAGAACATTGTCCAAAAAAATCATCCACAGAAAGCTAGGACTGTTTGGCCACATATGCCACATGACCCACAACAGGTTAGTCAAGCAAGTGGTCTTTGGATCAATCGGAGGGAACAACAGAAGAGGTCGCCCGAGAAGAGAGTGGCTGGATGACATCAAAGAATGGTGCCGCGACAATACAGCCCATCTATACCACGCTGCCCAAGACTGGGCCAAGTGGAAAGCGATTGTTAAACAAGCTGCAGACACCAACAGGCATTGAGCCCTTGGATTTTAATAATAGATAGCATAGCTGTATTAAAAAAAAAAAAAAAAAAAAAAAAAAAAATCTCCCTGAAGCACAAAAGTTAAAAGTCCTTTGCCAATTTACTTTCCAGTTGCCACCCTCTGGAACAGTTGTAAAAATGGATCCTCGAATATTTAGAAAATTCTTTGTGTGCTCTGAGATATAGCAGTTAACGTGCAACAGAATATCACAGTAAGATCAAATTTGGTAATTCACATGTGTACTGGTCAGGAGGGAAACCTTGTTTCTTTGGCTAGCTTAATGGATTTGGTTTACTGAATCACATGATCAGTGATGTCATTGTTCCATGGGTCTGTATGTTTATTTCCTCTCTTCATTTTAGTCTTTTGCTTTTGTGTTGCCTCATGTTTCATTTGACAGAAAAAGTGAATGTCCACATTTTTCATCTTTGCCTTTGTCTTCATTAAGTTTAAAGACAATTATTTTTATTTAAAGAATATATCTCAGATATCTCAACTCGAATGAAAAATTGCAACAATTTTTGGACTTAAGCCATTGGAATTGGTTATGACCTGGGACGCTGAAACCACTGAGTACATGAATGCAATATACAGTATATTATCAGAGAATGGTGAGAGTGCATTGTTTATTAGCATTTGTGTCTTTGGGCTTTTGAAGGAAACTGGACAATCTGAAGAAAGCCCACATTCAAACTCCACAGAGAAACGCCTTCACCGAATCTTCAACTTCTTGCTGAACCATTGCTCCACTGTCTTCCTTTCGACTTTTTCCCTTTTACTCGGGAATCGCCACAGCGAATCATCTGATTCACACGTTTGATTTGGCAGCGTTTTTTTTTTTTTTTACATCGGATGCCCTTCCTGCCACAACCCTTTTTAGCAAGGGACAGAAACACGCTGACGACTTTGCAGCCTACTCTTTACGAAAGTCAGCAATGGTTCTTTTACATGCCTCACACCATAGACAGTGAGCGACATGGCCCGCCTTTGATAACCCAGTTAGCTGCACTGGGGGGACAGTGACAACCTTGTGGAGAGTGGGACTCAAACCCCCAACCTTTGGATCAGCGATCCAGCGCCCTATACCACTAGACCACCACTGCCCCACCACTGCTCCACTATACCACCCTATTTGTAATTTACTCATATTCAATAATTTACTCACTTATATTGGAGAAGTGCATGTTTATATTTTCCACCACTGTAAGTTATCCCAAGCTGTTATTTTAATACATGTACGTATTTAAATTACATTCAGTTGTCCTACTTGCAGACTATTTTGTAACAAACCTTTGGGGCCAGCAGGTGGAGACATTACATAACATTGTTCTAGTATAAGCACAACACATGCTGTTAATAATAATAATAATAATAATAATAATAATAATAATAATAATAATAATAATAATAATAGTAACTCACTTACCTATCACTAATTTACTGATCTTAATCCTACTGGGTAGGTTGGTGCCTATCTCAGCTGACTCTGACTGAAGGTGGGCTACTAACCATGTGCCGCTATGTTATTTGAAATGTATAATTTACTCAAATGTAATAGCGAACACACATCGCATATATAAATTTTCCATGACTGTATGCTATGCCAAATATTTTTTTTAAACATTTATATTTAAAAGGAAGTTATGCCTGTCCTATTTGCAGACCAATTTGGAACAAGTCTGTGTCACCAGCAAGTGGAGACATTACATCATATTTATACTGAATCTGAACAAACATAATTGGGGTTGTGTGGGGGGTGGTGGTCTGGAGATCAATTCTAAAATGTGTTTACATTTTTTTCCCAAAAAACAAAATGAAAAAAGAATGACACTGTTTTAATTCATTGTTGATTATTAGTAATGTGAGGATTAAGTTTTTTAAAAAGGCACACTGAATTGTTGGTTGATTTGTATGCACGACATGATGCTTAAGCTGAAAATGTTTAGCATGCTAAACACTGCCACACATCTTGGTGCAAAACACTAGCAGCAGCAATGCCTGGTTTAAAAGTCGTCTCTTGATTTGTTCTCTACATTATTATAGTTTTGTACACAACCAAAATTTATAAAAATGTACAAATTATTTGGACATAAAATGACTTTGGTCATACCATGCTGTTCTTTATGACTTTGTATTAAGTTATACAGTGAGTGTCAAAAAGTGCATCATCCCAAAGCACAAACTATTTTCTACTAATCGATTTATTATATTAGCACTTTTACTTCACAGCAAGAAGGTCCTGGGTTCAAGTCCCATGTTCTGCAAGGGTGTGGAGTTTGATGTTCTCCCAATGTTTGCATGGGTTTGTTCCAGGTACTCCAGTTTCCTCCTGCAGTCCAAAGACCTGCAGTTCAGTATAACTGGATAGTCACGATTGCCCCAGTTGTAAATGTAAGTCTGAGAGTCTTCCAATAGCAGTAACCCCAAAAAAAAAAAAAAAAAAAGAAAAGAAAAAAGGAAATGAAAAATAATATTATTTAAATAAATAAATAAATAATAATAATTCAATGCAATGCATAATGGTGATGGCACTGTAGCATAGTAGTTAGCATATCTGCCTCACAGCAAGAAGGCCTGGGTTCAACTCTCAGCTCGGGTATGTATGTGTGGAGTTTGCATGTTCTTCCTGTGCTTGCATTGTTTTCCTCCAGGTTCTCCGGTTTTCGCCAACAGCCCAAAAACACGTGCAGTAGGCTGATTGGCTGTTCCAAAACCACGTGTGTGTGTGTGTGTGTGTGTGTGTGTGTGTGTGTGTGTGTGTGTATATACACACATACAATTTTCTGAGAAGATCCTTCCATAAGAGAGTGCTCAGTACTTTTTCGTAGAGCCCATCCTCTCTCTTCAGGTGATTACAGAAGAATGATTCACCACCCCTTGAAACAGATCTGTAGTGAAAATGAAGTTTTAATAGAAAGTCTTTGTCCTGTCCTTTTATTTTTACTTATATATATATATATATATACAAAAATAAAAGGACAGGACAAAGACTTTCTATTGAAACTCCATTTATCACTACAGATCTGTTTCGAGGGGTGGTGAAACCATCCTCTCTCTTCTGGTGATTATAGAACTATAATCACCAGAAGAGAGAGGATGGTTTCACCACCCCTCGAAACAGATCTGTAGTGATAAATGGAGTTTCAATAGAAAGTCTTTGTCCTGTCCTTTTATTTTTGTTTATTTGCTCTACCAAAAAGTATTGAGCACTCTCCTACGGAAGGATCTACTCAGAAAATCCTATATATATATATATATATATATATATATATATATATATATAAAACTGAACTGGGAAGAAGGAGGGGCACATTCAGTCTGTCATTTGTAAACAATGGACGCAGCGTTATCATGTCATTGCGTCATTACTTTAGCATACTATGTAGGTATGTCTAAACTCAAAATTTGACTTTTTTTTTTTAAAAATACGTAAAATCGAAAAAACGTAAGTCGGGGAGCGTCTATAGTTTCAGATTGAATGGTTTGAAAAAACAAAACAACAACAACAAAAACATCTTGTGAGTAGCATCTCTGCAGGTGAAGGCACCTTATTGATTAGAAAAGAAAAACATAGTAACCAGACTGGTTCAAACTGACAGGAAGGATGCAGTAACCATGGACATCATGTTGAATAACAACGTAAAAACACAGCAGGTTCGGTTCTTGTCAGCTAAGAATTAATCTTTGGGGCTGTAGTTGGAAAAGGCAAAGAACATACATCGTACACACTCATTTGCCACACTGTTTAATGTAGGGTCGCAGGGAAGACAGGGTGCACCCTGAACAGCCTGGCGGACCATCAAAGCACCATTCATACTCACGCCTAGAGGCAAGTTAACCTCATATACATGCCTTTGGACTGTCGGAGGAAACCAGAGCATCTGGACGAAACCCACGTAGAAACAAGTAGAGCATTTAAAGTCCACACAGAAATAGCCAATCCAAGAAACGGAACCCAGGACCCTTTTGCTGTGAGGCAAACATGCTAAACACTATGCCATGTTTTTGATTGTTTGAAATTGTAATAATAGGCTTTGTTTATCACCCACTTCTACTTTTACAGGTATTTAAACCCTTGTTTGTTGAGCTAGTATTGTATGAATATTTTGCAAATGATCCCTTTAGTGAAAATGAATTGCAAGGCCAACCGCCTCGGATCTGTTTTATATACATTATCAATGCATTGTTTGTAGAAGGAAAGCTGGAACCAATTAGAGTGCAGGGTTACATCTTTTTTTTTTATTGTTCCCGTGAACTACATTCTAAAAAGGTTTGCAAATGGCAGATAAGTTTGTGGTGGACTACCACAATATTCCAAAGAACAAACTCTTATTAATTTTGCGAATGCTTTTATTAACGAACAAGCAACAGCTCTCTTAGATTGGCATGTTTTTGCTATACAGTTCTTCTGGAAGTTTTTAATATTGCGCACCTTTCACACATTGGTGATGTAGCCTGTGTAATCTGATGTATGGGAAATTTGGTGAAAGCTGGCGTACGTCGAATAAGTTATGGGTAAGTTTTGTGTAGGTTAAAAGCACGCAGTATAAATCGTAGTGCAGTGGGATTATCAAAAATTTTTTTGTACATGCACAAAATTTTGACGTATGCTAGTCATGGCTCATGCATTCTGCATATGCTAGCCCTAAGTTGTAGGTAAGTTATCTGTCAATTACTCATAAGTTGAATATAATGTCTAGTATAACTTGAACCTACGTATAACTTATACCAACAAATGCCTAGCGTGCTGTCAATGTTCGTAACTTATGACCAACAATAGTGAACGATGGAGTCTTGAGGAGTACCGACTGGTTACTCATTTGAGCCGCATTGTATAAACCAGTCTCCCTAAATGTTTCCAACATGCCCATACTACACTAGCTGTAAGTAGGAAAGACGTTCACCATAGTTCTGTATCTGACGTGAAATATATATGTGAAAAATACGTTTTTCAGTATATTTAGTATATTTGTATTCATTCTTTTATACATAAGTCTTTTTAGTTTATATTTTTTATTTAATTTATAGATTTTTGCTTTTAGTTTATATTTTTTCTAAATATCCTTTATGTTCAATACTTGTTTCTTTTGTGCACTATTAAGGGGGCCTCTGAATCCAAGAATTTTACTATGGGTAACGATGTTGCTTAATCCTAATTAGGCTCGGGGGGAGGTTGGCGCCCATCTCAGCTGACTCTGAGCACATCCTGGACAGCTTGATAGGCCATTGCAGGCCCATATGTAACGGTTTTATTTAAAAGTTGTCACAGGTTTGCATAAGTGCTGCAAATCATTAATATGTGATGTGGGTTTGTGGTTCTGAGATTAACACGAGACAGCCTCATTATTTTTGCATCGGAAACGTCTAAAATGAAATGACTTAACACTGTGCTTGTATTATTTATTCATTCATTCTCTAAACCGCTTAATCCTAATTAGGGTTATGGGGAGGCTGGCGCCCATCTCCGCTAACTCTGGGCAAGGGCGCTGTACACCCTAGACAGCAAGCCAGGCCATCACAGTGCAGAAACATGGAAGTGAGCAATGGTTATAGACAGTGAGAGACATGGCCAGCCTTTAATAACCCAGTTAGGTGCACTGGGGGGACAGTTGTGACAACCCTTTGATAGTGGTGCTTGAACTCTCAACCTTGAGATCAGTATTCCAGCTCCCTACAACCAGACCACCATTGCCCTTGTTTGATTCATCTCCATACTTAAACTTCATTTGTATTTCTTTATTTCTTTCTTTATTTATTTATTTATTATCATAACACTTATTATAGATAGCTTGGTCTTGCTTGTCTCCAACCTCAATAACGGTCTCATCAATCACTGTAGTCTTGGGTGTAATAATAAGTGCCACTACACTAAAGACTTTCCCACTGCAGGCATACACATTCTGGTGCTGAAACGACAGATCGACTACAATCTGTCCATTGTAAGTGGAAAATAGTTTTCCTTCCCTGTTAGTAGTTCCCATGGCAAACACCAAGCAGTTCTAGGCTTTCCCAGACCTCCAGTGACTCTTTTCTTTTGAGAAACAATAAAAGGGGCTCGTTCCTTTCATGCCACTTGGCGAGAGCATCATCTGACAGTGATGTCACGCTCATGCTTAAAGCTTATTGGCTACAAGACAACGGGCTACTCTCAGTCCATGAAGAGGGGGCAAAATCGGCTTAAAGTTAGAGCAGCGGGATGCAAGGAGGAAGGGGGAAAAAGATTAAGGCAAGGATTTCTGGCAACTAACACAGAAGCGAAAAAGATTGCTGTTTAAAGCAATGGAGAAACATACAATAAGTTTGTTAATATTTCATTTGGGGAATAATATATTTGTGATATTCCGCACATATAATGCTGTCTTCTCATAAACACTTCTGTAGTATCTTCATTGTCCTCTTCAAATCAGTTCGCATGGAGCATTCTAGATATTTTCTACAATACCACTTGAAGTGTATGGAAGTTATGTTGTCATATCTGGTTCC
This sequence comes from Plotosus lineatus, assembly GCA_024760905.1. Taxonomy (NCBI): domain Eukaryota; kingdom Metazoa; phylum Chordata; class Actinopteri; order Siluriformes; family Plotosidae; genus Plotosus; species Plotosus lineatus. The sequence goes on from CM045731.1 coordinate 36,520,733, forward strand.
CCTCAGAAGAAAATTTAAATAAATTTAAAGATTTTTGTTCCCCTTCAATAATAAATGGAAACAATCATTGAAAACCCAACTGAAGCCAGCGTTTCTAATCAACTCGGCCTTTGATAACCCAGATAGCTGCACTGGAGGGTCAGCAGTGACAACCATTAACAGTGGGTCTTGAACTCGCAACTTTGGAATCAGTAATCCAGCGCCTTACCACTGGGCCACCACTGGCCTTTATTTATTTATATAGCTAGATAGATAGGTCATTCTTGGCACACAATTTGGTAAATAAATGAAATTTCAGAATATAGATACAAAGGACTTCCTACTGAGCATTACCAGACAGCAAGTCTTTGGGGCCAAGTCGACAGACATTTATCACACATCACAACACTATCAGCAATCCAAATAATAAAGATGACATGCGTGCTCTTTTGGAGTTGTTTCAAAAGCATGCCACTGTGTTACAACCAATTATGTCTTCCCTAATCCTACTGACAAGTTCATATTAAGGTTAACAGATGAATCACTTAAAGTGCATTATTATGATGAAGAAGCCACTCTGCTTTGGTCATCAACCTACATTCACTCTGAATGCAGAAAACTACGGCCGATTACCTTCCAGTCCAATTACGGGCCTTTTGTAACTGAATTAGCAACCTGCTGTGAGATAATAGCACATTAGTTGCATTCCATAGTGGATTGAGTAACAGGTTTTGGAACTAAAAAAAAGTTTTACATTATGTTAGATTACAATCATGAGCTGCTACTCGAAAACACAAAATCTTTCTTTCAATAAAGATGGTAAATAAATACGAAATACAGTGTTATCACTATGGGGCAGTGGTGGTCTAGTGGTATAGGGGGCTGGATCGCTGATCCACAGGTTGGGGGTTCGAGTCCCACTCTCCACAAGGTTGTCACTGTCCCCCCCCCCTAGTGCAGCTAACTGGGTTATCAAAGGCAGGCCATGTCTCTCACTGTCTATGGTGAGAGGCATGTAAAAGAACCATTGCTGACTTTCGTAAAGAGTAGGCTGCAAAGTCGTCAGCGTGTTTCTGTCCCTTGCTAAAAAGGGTTGTGATAGGAAGGGCATCCGACGTAAAAAAAAAACCTCTGCCAAATCAAATGTGTAGATCAAGATGATTCGCTGTGGCGACTCCTGAGTAAAAGGGAAAAAGCCGAAAGGAAGACAGACAGTGTTATCACTATGAATCTGCTCCAGATCTTTCTGAAAACATATGCCTACCATTTCTATGTGAGTGTCAATGAGCACAATTATATTAGTCAACATCAGCATTTTTTTTTACTCCTATTGAAATCACATGCATTCTTCTGCTTCTGAACACTCAATCTCAGGCTTGTGTGGTTTCTATGAATTGGTGATGCACTGCCAAGTTATTGCGCATGCACAAGATTGTTGCTCTGGTCAAGCAATCATATTATGGTTATTGTAAACAGACACGAAACCAAGGTATGCAAAACTGGTGAATAAGATGCTGGGGAGAGTTCACTGTTAAACCTTTGTATTCAGACAAAATGTATTGATAATAGATGGTAAAACATGAGATATTCACGAGTGAATGGGACCCATTAAAGAGCTACAGGGGAAAAAGTGCCCATTTTCAACGAATTCTAGATCAAATCCCAATGATCATTTTCCCTTACACTATAAGAGTAAAAATATCAAAACTTCAACAGGAACATGTTAATTGTACTAATTTTTCTTTCACAAACCAGTAGCGCATGTGTTTAATCTTGCATTATCAGATCATTTTGGCTGAATATAATGGTTTCCCAGAATCACTGTGGCTCATAGGCCTAGTATCTCCTATTTACCTGTTTCACCTGTTAGTTACCTTACTGACATGTTTTAGTGTATGTTTGTCATTATAATCGACTTGTGTGTTTATAATAACAAAAATGTGTGATTAGAGGAATGATTTTGAGCATGCGTAATAACTTGTCAGATCAACACAGATTCTTAAAAAGCAAAAAGTCCAAGATCACATTACAGAGGCACTTGAGCACCAAGCACTCTGTAAACAGAGAATTACAGCTGCTGTATAATCTTCACATGACATTGCTTCAATCTCATTCAAAATTTATGTATATACTGCAAAAGTAAATGAAAATTTGATTTTATAGTTTATAGTGAAGCTAAAAATCTATAAAATCCTTCCATCCCTCAAAATGTGCATGTGTAGAGTGTTGATGTGCATGTGATGTGTGACACAGCGACCGTCTAACATGTCATACATGAAATATAACAAGCAAAAATATTTATTTTAAAACAAAGACAATGGCGATTAAAAACAAATATACAAGCAAAATAAGATGTGAATAATTTTAATTATTAAAATATCTCCACTTAGCAGATTTTATAGCTCCAAAAGGAAACATTTAAGAGACAGATGCCAAAAAGGCATAATATAGAGAACAAGAGGCATATACTGTCTTTTAGACCTTCTGCCTGGTAGTTCCAACCTCAGCATCCTACTACCAATATATTCACTATCCCTCCTCTGTACATGTCCAAACCATCTCAATCTAGCCTCTCTGACTTTGTCTCCAAAACGTCTTATATGTGCTGTCCCTCTGATATACTCACTCCTGATCCTATCCATCTTCGTTACTCCCAAAGAGAACCTCAACATTTTCATCTCTGCTACCTCCAACTCTGCCTCCTGTCTTTTCCTCAGTGCCACTGTTTCTAAACCATACAACATCGCTGGCCTCAACACTGTCTTGTACACTTTTCCTTTCATTCTTGCCGATACCCTCCTATCACATATCCATGAATCGTCTCTTTGGTCTTCCTCTGGGCCTTCTACCTGGTAGTTCCAGCCTCAGCATCCTATACCAATATACTCACTATCTCTCCTCTGTACATGTCCAAACCATCTCAATCTAGTCTCTCGGACTTTGTCTCCAAAACATCTTACATGTGCTGTCCCTCTGATGTACTCACTCATGATCCTATCCATCTTCGTTACTCCCAAAGAGAACCTCAACATTTTCATCTCTGCTACCTCCAGCTCTGCCTCCTGTCTTTTCCGCCACTGTTTCTAAACCATACAACATCGTTGGCCTCAACACCGTCTTGTACACTTTTCCCTTCATTCTTGCCGATACCCTCCTATCACACATCACACCGGACACTTTTCTCCAACCATTCCAACCTGCCTGCACATGCTTCTTCACCTCTTTTCCACACTCTCCATTGCTCTGGATTGTTGAGCCTAAGTACTTAAAATCCTCCACCTTTCTAATCTCTGCTCCCTGTAACCTCACCGTTCCTCTTGGGTCCTTGTCATTCATGCACATGTATTCTGTCTTACTGAGGCTAGCCTTCATTCCCCTCCTTTCCAGGGCATACCTCCACCTCTCTAGATTTTCCTGCACTTGTTCTCTGCTCTCACTACAGATCACAATGTCATCTGCAAACATCATAGTCCATGGGGAATCTTGTCTAACCTCATCTGTCAGCCTGTCCATAACAATAGCAAACAAGAAGTGGCTGAGAGCTGACCCTTGATGCAGTCCCACCTCCACCTTGAACTCTTCTGTCACACCGACAGCACACCTCACCACTGTCTTACATCTCTCATACATGTCCTGCACCACTCTAACATACTTCTCTGTCACTCCAGACTTCCTCATGCAATACCACAGTTCTTCTCTCGGCACCCTGTCATATGCTTTCTCCAGATCCACAAAGGCACAATGTAGCTCCCTCTGACCTTCTCTGTACTTCTCCATTAACATCCTCAAGGCAAACACTGCATCTGTGGTGCTCTTTCTTGGCATTAAACCAAACTGTTGTTCACAAATGCTGACCTCTGCCCTTAGTCTAGCTTCCACTATTCTTTCCCATAACTTCATCATATGGCTCATCAACTTTATCCCTCTGTAGTTGCCACAACTCTGCAAGTCTCCCTTGTCCTTAAAAATGGGCACCAGCACACTTCTCCTCCATTCCTCTGGCATCCTCTCACTCTCTAAGACCTTGTTGAATGTTCTTGTCAGAAAATCTACTGCTACCTCTCCTAGACACTTCCATAGCTCAACTGGTATGTCATCACGACCAACTGCCTTTCCATTCTTCATCCTCTTCAATGCCCTCCTCACTTCACCCTTACTAATCTTTGCTACTTCCTGATCCTCAACAGTCACCTCTTCTACTCTTTTTTCTCTCTCATTTTCCTCATTCATCAGCTCTTCAAAGTACTCTTTCCATCTTCCCAGCACACTTCTGTCATCAGTCAATATGTTTCCCTCTCTGTCCTTAATCTCTCTAACTTGCTGCACGTCTTTCCCATCTCTATTTCCCTGCTGTGCTAACCTGTATAAATCATTTTCTCCCTCCTTACTGTCCAACCTATCATACAAGTCATCATACGTGCTCTGTTTAGCCTTTGACACTGCTACCTTTGCCTTACGCTGTCTCCCTGTTCTCCTGTTTACTCTCTTTGGTTTTCTCAATGTCTCACTTCTTCTTAGCTAACCTCTTCCTTTGTACACACTCCTGCACGTCCTCATTCCACCACCAAGTCTCCTTATCTACTTTCCTTCCAGATGACACACCAAGTATTCTCCTATCTGTCTCCCTGATCACATTAGCTGTAGTTGTCCAGTCATCTGGAAGCACTTCGTGACCACCCAAAGCCTGTTTCAACTCCTCCTTGAAGACAACCCGACACTCTTCCTTTTTCAGCCTCCACCACTTTGTCTTCTGCTCTGCCTTTGCTTTCTTCACCTTCCTCACCATCAGCATCATTCTGCACACTACCATCCTATGCTGTTTGCCAACACTCTCACCCGCTACTACTTTGCAGTCACTGACTTCCTTTAAATTACATTGCCTACACAAGATGGAGTCTTGTGCGCCTACCTCCACTTTTATAAGTCACCCTATGCTCCTCTCTCTTCTGGAAGAAAGTATTCACCACAGCCATTTCCATCCCTTTTGCAAAATCTACCAACATCTGTCCTTCTGCGTTCCTGTCCTGGATACCAAACCTACCCATCACTTCCTCGTCCCCTGTTTCCTGCACCAACATGTCCATTGAAGTCTGCCCCAATGACCACTCTTTCACCTCTGAGAGTACTCTGCATCACTTCATCTAACTCCCTCCAGAATCTCTCCTCTTCTCGCTCACATCCTGTCTGTGGGGCATAAGCACTAACAACATTGACCATCACACCTTCAAGTTCTAACTTGAGACTCATCACTCTGTCTGACACTCTTTTCACTTCTAGAACATTCCTGACAAACTCCTCCTTCAAGATGACTCCGACTCCATTTCTCTTCCCATCCACACCATGATAAAATAGCTTAAACCCTGCTCCTATGCTTCTAGCCTTGCTACCTTTCCACCTGGTCTCCTGAACACACAGTATGTCCACCTTCCTCCTCTGCATCATGTCAGCCAGCTCTCTACCTTTTCCTGCCATAGTTCCAACATTCAAAGTCCCTACTTTCAGTCCTAGACTCATGCCTTTCCTCTTCTCTCTCTGGCAACGGACACGCCTCCCGCCTCTCCTTCTTCGTCATCTTCGACCAACAGTAGTCCAATTTCCATCAGCACCCTGTTGGTTGACGGCACTGATGGCGGTTGTTGTTAACCCGGGCCTCGACCAATCCGGTATGTCATTCTTTCTTGTGATTCGCATAGTTTATTTGGCATTTGTTTTACACCAGATGCCCTTCCTGATGCAACCCTCTGCATTTATCCGGGCTTGGGACCGGCATGAGGGAGAGACACTGGTTTTTGCCCCCCCCCACGGCTGCATTAATGATATGAACTAGATAAACAACTAATTTTAAGCTAAACTAATAGTGCTGGAGAAATAATGGTAGATTTTCACATACACAACCCTATGAGCAACTATCATTTTGATACTTGGAATAATGTTTTGTAATTCTGAGAATGTGGACCATTCAGATTTGCTTTCTTGTCATGTTGTGTGTACTGAACAGTGATGTGTAGTCATCATGGAACGACAAAAAATGTACAATGAAAAAATATATGAAATGGTTATACTGATTCAGTGATTTGTACTTTAAAGTTCTTTTCCACGGGCAGTCATGGCCTGGCGGTAGGGTGCTGGATCACAGAGCCAAAGGTTGAGGGTTCAAGTCCCACTCTCAATGGCATGTCACTGTCCTCCCAGTGCGGCTAACTTGGTTATTAAAGGCGGACCATATCTCTCATTGTTTATGGTGTGAGGTATGTAAAAGAACCATTAGCGACTTTCGTCAAGACTAGCTGCATAGCCGTCAGCATGTAGCTGTTAAAATATTCAAATACTTTTACTATAGGAACTGAATTTCTACAATTTAACTGATGAATATAATGTATAGTGTTTTGGGTTTTTTTGTATCAATCACTGTATGTGTGTAGCATGTTTCTTGTGCAATTGCAGATTGGAATAAGGTTCACACCCTCTCAAGATGGGTGGTTCCAGAGCACAAGCTATGCATTGAGGTGAGTCCAATCATACCTAGTTGGTATCTCTCCACCTCATGCACCAGCTCAGGCTCCTTCCCTGCCAGAGAGGTGACATTTACATGTCCCAAGCATCGGTGTCAGTAGCCGAGGATCGGCCAAATAAAACCCATGCCTTCGGCTGTCACCCAACTCACACTGCACCTGACCCCTATAGCTCCTCCCACAGGTGGTGGGTCCATGGGAGGGCTGCACCTGACCCCTATATGCTCTCTCATGGACTCACCACCTGTGGGGCAGGCTGGGTTAAGGGGTTCTGATTTGGAGGCCATTGGATCTCGTCTCTGCTTTTTGCAAATGACGTTGTCCTTATGGCTTCATCAAGCCAGGACCTCCAGCTCTCATTCGAGCGATTCACAGTTGACTGCGAAGCGACCAGATTGGGAATCAGCACCTCCAAGTTCGAGGCCATGGTTCTCAGTTGGAAAAGGGTGGAATGCACCCTCTGGGTCGGGAGTGAGGTCCTGTCCCAAATGAAGGAGTTCAAGTATCTCGGAGTCTTGTTCAAAAGTGAGGAAAGGATGGAGCGGGAGATTGACAGGCAGATCGCTGCAGCCTCTGTTGTAAAGCGGAGCCTGTACCAGTCCATTGTGGGGAAGAGGGAGCTGAGCCACAAAGCAAAGGCAAAGGCAAAGCTCTCAATTTACCAGTTGATCTACCTTCCACCCGGAACCAACCTATGGTCACGAGCTTTGAGTGATGACTGAAAGAACAAGATCGTGGATACAAGCAGCTGAAATGAATTTCCTTCATCGGGTGGTGGGGCTCTTCTTTAGTTAGGGTGAAAAACTCATCCATCTGGGAGAAGCTTGGAGTAGAACTGCTACTCCGCATTGAGAGGAGCCAGTTGAGGTGGCTCGGGCATCTTGTTAGAATCTCTCCCAAATGCCTCCCTGGTGTGGTGTTTCAGGCGTGTCCAACTGGGAAGAGGCCCCGAGGTTGACTTAGAACACGTTTGAGGGATCATGCCTTTTCGGGTGTCCACCCTGAAGAGTTGCAGAAAGTGACTGAGGAGAGGGACATCTGGGCCACATTGCTTAGGTTGCAACGACCCCCCACGACCCAACCTGGATTAAGTGGAAGAAGATGAAGATGTTTCTTCATCATCATCTTCTTTTTCCGCTTCTTCCAGGGTTGGGTCACGGGGGCAGAAATGTAAGCAGAGGCCCAGACATCCCTCTCCCAGCCACTTCCTCCAGCTCTTTCGGGGGGATACCGAGGCATTCCCAGACAAGCCAAGAGACATCGTCCCTCCAGCATGTTCTAGGTTGACCATGGGGTCTCTTCCCAGTTGGACATGCCCAAAACACCACACCAGGGAGGCATTTGGGAGAGATTCTGTCCAAATGCTCGAGCCACCTCAACTGGCTTCTCTCAGTGCAGTGGAGCAGCAGATCTACTCCGAGCTCTCCCGAGATGGTAGAGATTCTCACCTCATCTTGAAGAGAGAGCCCCGCCACCCAGCTAAGGAAGCTTATTTCAGCCGCTTGTATCCATAACTATGTTCTTTCGGTCACTACCCAAAGCTCGTAACCATAGGTGAGGGTTGGACTGTAGCTCGACTGGTAAATTGAGAGCTTTGCCTTGCAGCTCAGCTCTTTCTTCACCAAGACAGACCGGTACAGGCTCAGTTTAACAGCAGAGGCTGCAGTGACCTGTCCATCGATCTCCCGCTCCATCCTTCCCTCACTCATAAACAAGACCCCAAGATACTTCAACTCCTCCACTTGGGGCAGGACCTCATTCCCGACCTGGAGGGTGCATTCCACGCTTGCTCGACTTAGAACCATGGCCTTGGACTTGGAGGTGCTGATTTTCATCCCAGCCTGTTCGCACTCAACTGCGAATCGCTCCAGTAAGAGCTGGAGGTCCTCACCTGATGAAGCTAAAAGGACAACGTCCTGAATCCAAGGATTGACTATCGGTCGGATCCTCTTCTCCAGTACCCCTGCATAGACTTTCCTGGGTAGGCTGGGGAGTGTGATTCCCGATAATTGGAACACACCCTCCGGTCTCCCTTTTTTAAAAGGAGGACTACCACCACAGTTTGCCAATCCAGATGTATGACCCCTGATGACAATGCGATGTGTTACGTATGGAATTTAGAATAAGAATATTGCCCCGTGAAACCAGCAAAGCACGACAAACCACGACACCCATAACAGATGTTGCAGAGATGTGTCAATCAAGACAGTCCTGCAGCATCCAGAGCCCTGAGATATTCAGGGCGGATCTCATCCAACCCCGGAGCCCAACCACCAAGGAGCTTTTTGACTACCTCAGTGATCTCCACTCCACTGATGGGCACAGAGGGTGTGTTGAGGAGGTCCTCAAAGTATTCCCTCCACCTCCCGACAACATCTCCAGTGGAGGTGAACAGCTCCCCACCTCCACTGTAAACAGTGTTTATGGAGAACTGCTTCCCCCTCCTGAGGCGTCGGCTGGTGGTCCAGAACCTTTTTGAGGCCAACCGATATTCACTCTACAGGCCCTCACCGAACTCCTCCCATGCCTGGGATTTTGTATCTGAGACAGCTTCGGCTGCAGCATGTTTGGCCTGCTGGTACCTGTCTGCTGGCTCGGGAGTCCCACGGGTCAATAAAACCTGATAGGCCTCCTTTTTCAGGTGGACAGCCCCCATCACCACAGGTGTCCACCACCGGGATTACCGCCACAACAAGCACCGACGACCTTCCGGGAACAGCTTTGGGCTGCCGCCTCAGCAATAGAGGCATGAAAAATAGCCCATTCAGATTCCATGTCACCTGCCTCCTCCGGTACGTGGTTGTAGCTCTGCCGGAGGTGGGAGTTAAAGGCCTCTCCGACAGAAGACTCCGCCAAGCCTGGTGAAGCTGTCCAGGGTGTACTCTGCCCTCACCCAAAGTCGGCTGGGATGGATGCCAGCCTCCCCACGACCCTAATTAGGATTAAGTGGTTACAGAAAATGAATGAATGAGAAATACAAGAATAACATGTAGAAGAATATAACAGTTATGCCATATGTCATCCAAAGTTTTTGGGATTTATCACATATGCAAATTTACACTTATTTATTTAGATATAAATAAACAATGTAAAATTTGAAAAATGTCGAATACCAAAAGTAATTTTTCAACAATCAGATGAGAGGTATTTATTGTAAAACCTATGTTTAAAAGTAATCCATATTAATAATCTTTATACACTTACTATACGCAAAAAAGAATTATGTAGAATTTTATATACAGATTCTGTATCATGCTGCGTAATCAATCGAATAACACATCTATGTGACAGCACCATGGAGATTATGTGATTACCTCAAAGACAAGATGAGCGGCCTCATACCAGGCAAAGGTTACTATAGGTCATTCCCCTTGAACCGAGTGCACAAAACAAACCCAGTTTATATTCACAGATGTCAAGTGAAGATGCAATAAACAGAGCCCAGATTGTCCTCTCTCAGACTGCCCTTTTCAGTGCACTCTATAGTTGATAAAGTTGGCTAATGCTAAATGGTTCTGGAGGGGTTTTTGTGTGAAAGAAAAGCTGAGTCCAGAATTTAGGCTGATTTCAAAGCTTGATTGAAACACTGGAACAGAAATGCAAATTTTGTTGTCTGTAATGAAATCAAAAATAGAAAGAAAATAAAAAAGTGCGGAAAAACCCAGTGAAAGTACTGCATTCAAAATTTCAAAGAAAATCTGAAAAATGTTTTGTTTAGCACACATCTTAGCTCGTTCATAAAAATAATCATATGCAGGGAATGTAACAGGAGTGTTTCGTCTTCAGTCAAGACATGCATTTACATAATTAGCCAATCATGTCGCAGGAATATCCTGAATAAAATTACTACTACTTTTAATATTCCTTTTTAATAAACAATTTGTATTTCTACGTATATAAGTAAAGAATGCATGTACTTTGACCACCTCAGATGAAAATATAAGGACTAAGTGTATTTTAAGTTTGTTCAACTCTGACTTAGGAATCATGAAGGATGGGCGAGTTATAGAAGGAAGGGATTTGAATTTAAAGCGTGATGTGGAGCAAACTTGTCTGGCCATTGAGTGACGTTGAGGAACTTGGAGCACCCCAGCACAAACGATTCGCAAAAATACCGCAATGGTGAGGAATCGAGTGGAACGTCGTGAAACATCCTCAATGGTATGAATGAGCAAGCTATGAGCAAAACTTATTCCTCTCTGGCACAAACTGTTTGGCTGACAGGTGAAATAAACACAAAATCATTCCGCCATGGTACGCATGAATGAGTGCCAGTGAGGAGTTAAAATGCGTACTAGTGTCAGGCGGGCTTAAGAGTTCTGCTTATTTTAAAGCATTGCAAAAAGAGAACAAGTCAAATATTACTCCATAAATAATAATTTAAAAAAAACAATGTTTCTGATTTATCATTAAAACTTAAATATCGTAACAATTCATTCATTTATTTTCTGAACCACTTAATCCTAATTATGTTCATGGGGAGGATGGCGCCCGTGTCAGCCGACTCTTGGTAAGGGTGGGATAAACCCTGGACAACTCGCCAGGCCATAGCAGGGCCAACACTCACACAACCATTCACATTCAGCATGACAAATTCTATAATCTTCTTCTTCTTTTCCTTTTGGCTTTTTTCCCTGTTTCAGGGGTCGCCACAGTGAATCATCTGATTTGCATGTTTGATTTGGCATAGGTTTTTACTATGGATGCCCTTCCTAACACACAACCTTTTTGCAAGGGACAGAAACACACTGGCAGCTTTGCAGCCAACTCTTTACGAAAGTCAGCAATGGTTCTTTTACATAAACCTCTCACCATAGACAGTGAGAGACATGGCCAGCCTTTGATAACCCAGTTAGCTGCACTGGTGGGGGACAGTGACAACCTTGTGGAGAGTGGGACTCGAACCCCCAACCTTAGGATCAGTGATCCAGTGCCCTTTACTACCAGGCCACCACTGCCCCCATGACAAACTCTATAATAAACCACTCAATTTGTTCTTTCAGAAATAGTTCTTTCAAATTTGTTCTTTCTTCTTCTGTTTTGTACAGATATGAAGATTGGTGATGTGTTTCTCTTTTCAACAATAGTTTTTTTCAATCATTTTATATTTTATCACTCAGTCACTTATTTTCCAAACTGTTTAATCCTATTATGGTCGCAGGGAAACTGGAGCCTACCACAGCCAACACTGAGCAAAAGGGCAACAGTTTGCCAAACTATTGCTGGGCCAAAACACATAATTTTTCAAACCCACAACTCGGGACAATTTGGACCAGTCAGTTAGCCTAATGTGCATAATGTGTTTGGGCTGTGGAAGGACACTGGGGTACCTGGAGGAAATTCAAGCAGGCACAGGGAGAACATGTAAACTGCACACAGAAATGCCGTCACCAAACCAGGACTCGAATCCAAGAACCTTCTTGCTGTGAGATGATTTTGCTAACCATTGCCAACACAGATATAGAAAGACACAGGACAGAACTGCTTCTCTGCCCAAGTACTGAAAAGTTGATATTGATCTATCACACCATCAGGATGAGAGCTCCTATACCACAAGGGTCGAAGTGCTGCATTACATATGTTCAGTTTAGTTCATTTTCTGCAACCGCTTAATCCTAATTAGGGTGGTGGGGAGGCTGGCACCCATCCCAGCTGACTCCAGGTGAGGGCAGAGTACACCCTGGCCAGCTCACCAGGCCATCGCAGGGCAGAAACACGCTGATGGATTAGTAGCTACTCTTGTCAAGCAATGCTTCTTTTACATGCCTTACATCACAGACAGTGAGAGACAAGGCCGGCCTTTGATAACCCAGTTAGCTGCACTGGGGGGACAGTGACAACTTTGTGAAGAGTGGGACTCGATCCCCCAACCTTAGAATCAGCGATCCAGCGCCTTATACCACTAGGCCACCACTGCACCGCGCATTACAAATGGTAGTTGTAAAAAATGTTAAAAAATAAACCACATTTAGTCAAATTTGATCACTGCATCATGGTCAGCTTATAAACTTTTCAGCCCACCCTTGTACATAGTAGAAAAAAACACACTAAACAATTTTATCTGAAATAAATAATAATAAATAAACAGTGAAAGGCTGAATCAAGGAAAAGCTTTCATTATGTCTTAATTGTACTAGTGTTTCAATCCATACCAGCTGTCAGATGACCATAAAAGTGATTTGTGAACAGCATAGAAAGGAAAAAAAAAAAAAAAAAACCTTCCACATTCAGTTATGGTCGCTTCCCTTTGTGCTTCTTTTCTAAAGCCATTCAGAAAGAAAAGTGTGAAAAAAAAACCAATTACATTAAAGAAGATGTAATAAAATTAAATGTTAAATTAAATATTTTTTTTTTAAATGACAGTTCACTTTTCTTCTTCCCATGATCCTCAGAAACTCGCAAATAATGCAACTTGAATGGTTTCAAATTAAAAGGCATTTAAAAAGTTGTAAAAAAAAAAAAAAAAAAAAAAAAAAGTTAATCCACAATTCAAATGTTACAATATATTTCTGTTCATTTGCAGAAATAACATTAATAGTGTTATGTTATATATTTTATTTATTTTAATGGTATATGTTGTATACAGAAATAACACCTTTCCAATAAAGCATGACTCCTTTATTATCTGTAGGATTGTACTGGTCATATTAAAACATTCAGTATACTTTTTTAATCTCTGAGAAACTTAATACCGGATCAGTGCAGCTTTTTTATTGTTGTTATTTAGGACAGAGTTTGCTTTAGTGTAATTAATTTTTTAACAATAATTTTATGCATTTTAAAGATATAAGTCATGACACTCCTTTTGGTTATCCTTTGTCTTCATTTATAACAGTACATACTGTATATCTTTTATTCTCAATGTTAATATGTATATAAAGTTATGAGAGGTGAGTAATAATGTGGATCTTTTTATCTGATTGCTTGTTTCACTGCAGCTCTGTGAGACTTAAAGATGTAAAAAAAAAAGAAAGAAAGAAAGAAAAAGTAAGAAAAAAGGACACAAAAACTCAGAATTTTGTATTTGTATTTCTGTGAGCTTTTCACATGATTTTTCAAATGATCAGGACCCGATCACAAACATGTTTCATATAAAAAAAGTAGTTAAAAAAAAACATGCCCCGTGACATAAAACAGGACAGACTGGATTTATTCCGAGAAAAAAAAAATGCTGTAGGGGCATTATCAAGTTGCCAGGAGTAGACTGAAGCATCTTCGAGTTGTTTAATTATGCCTTTTCATACGTGCGGACAGCCTGGACACCCTCAAAGGTCAAAGTCTGTGAAGGGAAAATAAAGGGTGCTATTTAGAGGTGCTATGTAGAATAAATTAATCAGTCATGTGACCTATTTACTTTCATTACACTCATAAGTACATTCATAACATAAACTATCTATTTTTATAGGCATAGTGACTAGGTTGATATTTGATTAAAAAAAAAAAAAAAAGATACAGAGATGGTTATTTGAAGCACTAAATGAATACCCTCCCCTTTTCCCACACCGTAAACACCCTTCAGTCAACGTAATGTACTATTCCTTTTTTATCTCATTATGTTTGTGTAGTGTTATACTTTATCACCTACTCTAATTTAAAGTTATTTTAATTAATATTGTAGATGCTATGTTAGCCTTAAAAGGTGTCCATTCACTTCCTAGGTACATTAAATAAGTATGAAATACAGTGTTATGTCTTGGAAATTAAACTAATTCATCGATAAAGTCTTTCTGAAACCATTTGCTTCGTCCTGGAAGTGTGAGTGAATAAACCCTGAACT
>CM045731.1:36540000-36542500 GCA_024760905.1 Plotosus lineatus
CAACCTCCCAATCATGAGCCCAACACTCTAACCCCTACACCACCGGCTCCACAGATAGAGGATAGAGCTGGATAGAGGGGGTGGTGTATTGCAACAAGTAGCAATCACAAGTGAAGAAAACTACTACTAATACTACTATTAATATGATTATTAAAAATAATATAATTATTCATTCATTCATGCATTTGTTAAAAAACTAGCTCCAAAAAAGTAGAAAGTCAGGCCTGAAGTTTAGTGATGTCAGCTCTACTCCCTGTGACAACAGTCATATTTAAGTGCAAGTCCTCAGACGTAATGGTATTAATTAAAAAAAAAAAAAATGCACAGCCATTGCAAAGATCTAAAACTGGACTGGTCCGTACGCAAAATTTCAAACTTATGACGATGCCTGGTATGGTCTTGCCTAAGTTGCATTCCATTGAAATTCAAAAATTAAAAGCAGTTGTGGTGTAAAGTTAAAGGCACTGTGCTACTCATCTGAAGATTTCAAAGTCAAGCCTCATTACTGCCAATTTGGTAAGACCAAGCTTCTTTACTCCAGGGGTGCTATATGACGGCTTACCCTGTAATCCTAACAAGTAGGGCTATGTGAAGAAAAGAATTTTACAGTGCTGTAATGTGCACATCCGCCTCACAGTAAGAAAAATCAAGTCCCAGAGTATGGCAAAGGAATTTCTGTGTGGGGTCTGCATGTCCTCCCATGCTTATGTGAGTTTCCACCGGGTACTCAGGTTTTTTCCTTTTGTCTGAAGACATGCACATTTGCCTATGCAGATTGCTCCTAGGTGTGAGAGAGAGTGTGAATGGTTGCATTTGTGTGTGTGTGTGTGTGTGTGTGTGTGTGTGTGTGTGTGTTGGTCCTGCAATGATGTGACAAGCTGTTAAGAGTGAACCTCGCCTACACCCAGTATCAAGCTGATGGCCTTAAATAGGATGACGCAGCTTCCTCTCTTTCTCTATTTGCAAAAATGAGTTGGCTTAAAACGGTAATTGGCAACAGACATTTTACATCAAAGTACTAATGTCAGTCATTTGAGCTGTTTGAATCATGTTTCCTATTTCAATTTTATTTTTACCGCTAGCTTTTATATAAAAGCTCGTTGTCGTCGTCGTCGCCCCGCCCACCTGTCTCACACTTCTGTGGTGTGTTACAGTGGTGTAGGTTTTTTTTAATTTCTCCATGAATATTTCTTTAAACCTTGAATTTTCCAGATGTCTGGAAAGTATATGATCATGTCGTCATTTATTCATTAAGGGAAATTATCCAATTATTACATGGTGTAGGGCGCTGGATCGCTGATCCAAAGGTTGGGGGTCCCACTCTCCACAAGGTTGTCACTGTCCCCCCCAGTGCAGCTAACTGGGTTATCAAAGGTGGGCCACGTCTCTCACTGTCTATGGTGAGAGGCATGTAAAAGAACCATTGCTGACTTTCGTAAAGAGTAGCTGCAAAGTCGTCAGCGTGTTTCTGTCCCTTGCTAAAAGGGTTGTGTCAGGAAGGGCATCCGACGTAAAAACCTCTGCCAAAATCAAACGTGCGAATCAGATGATTCGCTGTGGCGACTCCCGAGTAAAAGGGAAAAAGCCGAAAGGAAGACGACATTACATGTTACGCAGTAATCGCTATAGGCAGTGGTGGCCTGGTGGTTAAAGGTGCTGGATCGATGATCCTATGGTTGGGGGTTCGAGTCCCACTCTCCACAAGGTTGTCACTGCCCCCCCCAGTGCAGCTAACTGGGTTATCAAAGGCCGGCCATGTCTCTCACTGTCTATGGTGTGAGGTACATGTAAAAGAACCATTGCTGACTTTCGTAAAAAGTAGCTGTAGCCGTCAGCGTGTTTCTGTCCCTTGCTAAGGGTTGTGTCAGGAAAGGCATCCGACTTAAAAACCTATGCCAAATCAAACATGCGATGATTCGAGATATATATATATATATATATATATATATATATATATATACTACACACACACACACACACACAATATATATATATATATATATATATATATATATATATATAGTGTGTGTGTAGTGTATATTTGGATTTGATATATACACTGAAATACCCATTGAAGAATGTGAATGTGTTCGTAGCCATAAAATTTTTAGTTTGTTGACACTCACAGGGTGGCATTGAAGAAAAGTGGTTCACACATCTGCCTCACAGCGAAAATGTATTTGGTTCAGTGAGGATCGCTCTGTGGAGTTTGATGCTGTTTAAGATAAGATAAGATACAGCTTTATTAATCTCACAATGGAGAAATTCACTGTTACAGGCTCTTGAGGTACTATCAGTAGGGGGTGCAAAAATAGATACAAGTATAAACATACACACATACATATATATTATATAAGTAAATAAATAAATAGATACATAAATAGTATAAATTAATAAACAATAAAAGAAAAGAATGGAGCAACTTTGTAGACTGGCCTATATTAAAGTGTAATGTATCTGAGGGCAGAGTAGATGGGTTGATATGGTTCACAGTCAGTGG
>CM045731.1:36547500-36645000 GCA_024760905.1 Plotosus lineatus
CATTTCTCGAGTTCGACTTCCGTTTTTTGTTTGGTTTCCGGGATGAAAAAAATTACAGATTTTTTCTTCGGATTCCGATTTGTTTGAATTCTAGAGGTTTTGGATTCCGAGGCTCCACTGTGTGTGTGTGTGTGTATATAAATATATAAATATTTATGTATATATATATATATATATATATATATATATATATATATATATATATATATATATATATAATAAAAAACAAAAGGACAGGACAAAGGCTTTCTATTGAAACTCCATTTATCACTACAGATCTGTTTAGGTGGTGAAACCATCCCTCTCTTCAGGTGATTACAGAAGATTCTGTAATCACCTGAAGAGAGGATGGTTTCACCACCCTCAAACAGATCTGTAGTGATAAATGGAGTTTCAATAGAAAGCCTTTGTCCTGTCCTTTTGTTATTTGCTCTACCAAAAAGTATTGAGCACTCTCCTACGGAAGGATCTACTCAGAAAATCCTCTATATATATATATATATATATATATATATATATATATATATATATATATATATGTGTGTGTGTGTGTGTGTGTGTGTGTGTGTGTGTGTGTGTGTGTGTGTTTGTGTGTGTATGTGTGTGTGTGTGGTTGTTTTGTGGAATGTGGAACATAATGTGGAAAACTTCTCAGAATCTCATCAAATACCACAGACAGTGTAAAAACAACACAGAACACAATTTCATGTTTGATGATTAGGTCAGTGATTCTACGATTGGCTTAGTTCTGTTTAAAATATTTTCGAAGGTTTTTTGGAACAAGACTGCTGTTCTGTTGGTGGGTTTGCGATGATGTCACACACCTCACATAATTCCTTCGCCCATCGTCTTGTGAGTCAGTCAAATCATTCAACTGTAAATAAACTGCAGCTGCGATATACAGTATCCACACATGGTATGTGGAAATCATCTCAAGCACCTATCTTCATTCACTTTATCTACGTTTAGCGTTAAAAACTTTTGGGTTTCAAACCTTGCCTAATTTCTCTATTTACAGAAATGTTCAAAAAATAAAAATCAAAAAACACGCATGCATTGAGATTTTCAAAAAAGTTCTGATGAGAAACTGGGAATTTTTTTTTTTTTTTTTAATCTGGCCTTGAGAGTACATGATTCTATACCATAGCTCAGTGGCTTTGAATGAAAGATATAACAGTCTAATGTAGATGTTATCTATGTACATTTTTATATAAATCTAGATTATGTTTACATGGTCACAATGTATCCATGATCAACATTAATCATTTAATCTCCAACTTCAAAAGTCTGGGAAAATGTTATCAGTGTACAGTACCTGACTCCTCTCTGTCTCCAGAGGGCGCTCGATCATGGCCTCGCAGCCAAAGCATTAACTTGTAAGCACAGATAACCAGTTCAACTCGAAGCAGTTACCAAAACATGTTTTCTCAACCACATAAAACACTGCACTTACTTAAGCAATCATTTTTTGTTGTAGTTGTTGTTGTTATGGGGGATAGGACTATTGTACATTTTAAAAGTGAACCAAGAATAATAAAGATCAAGGGTAAGACTAAGTTCACTTTCACCATGCTATAATCCACATCACTGACATCTTCCATGCTTTGAACAGAGTCATCTGATTTTCCTAAATTCTGGAATGAGCTGTCCCGAGCTGAACCAAAAGCCACAAGTGCTGTGTTGAGAGAAAGACTAGAAGGGATAAACCCTTCTTTGAATCAACTAACAATACTTTAAACCAAGTGTTAGAATGACATTTTGATCATGTGATGTTTATTTTTGTCCTCCACACATAGATACAAGAAGAGTTTGTTCAGGACCATTTCGCAGTTGTTTTGAGACACAAGAGTAATAATCGATGCAACCAGTGTTACATATTGACTGTTTGGCTTATGTTTGACACGGTCCAATCCGCCATATTTAAGTGTTTTTTCATTGCTAAATGTAAGCACGCTCACGGAGAGGCAGACTGTGCTGTTTCCAATTAGGCTTCTAGTTAGAATGGCATGTCCGGCTGGCTGTGATTTACATGCTGCCAGAAAGAAAAAAACTGAGCCTGGCTATGATTACCAGCAATGGTACAGTCTGGAAATGAGCTTTGCCTTAAAATATCTGTCTTTTGTGACTTGAATCTTTGCTAGTATATCTACAAAAGCTATTTTTTAATTTTAAACTAGTTATCCTGGACTCTCTAGTGAAGGCAGGCTGGCTGTAAATAAAAATGAGATCATGGAATACTGATATCTAACAAAGATTAATTACCAATAATGAGAATATAATGGTAATCCCTGTAATTCTGAAATAGTGCAAATTAAAACCTAGCTCACACACACACACACACACACACACACACACACACACACACACACACACACACACACACACACACACACATACTTAAATATAAACAGGCGACTGCATTCATGATTCATGACTTCTAATTTGTTGTAAATGTTTCAAGCCTGTAATGTCTTTCCGTGTTCATGCCGTCTTTCTTCTGAATACCAAAAATGGTACACAGAGTCAGATTCACCCTTTCTGCATCTGCTATGCAATAATCAGACAGAATAAGAAGCAGCTGATAAAAAGTGGAGCAAATCAAAGCTCTATGGTGAGCTCCTCTTTTCTGGAAACATCTGCATCTGATCCAAAACATTTTTCTTCACCCATCTCAATTCAGCCTCCCCAACAGCTGGTGACTTTTAGGTTACCTTTAAGATTAAAGGGATATGCACTTTCTATGCACTTTTCAAATGTTTTATATCCGTACCCAGAGTATATAAGCAAGGGCATATTCTGATTGGCTAATGTATGGATATACAGGTGAGACAAGGATATAACCACATACATCGTTAGTCGCTATTGAAATGGAGGAAGATTGGGGTATCAGACGCCACTGGGGGCGCTGTGTGTTTTGGATCCATGAACTGAGGAAGGCCTATGGTCTGGCTGTCTGAAATGTCATAATGTCATATACTTGGTCCTCCATAAACCTTATGCAAAATGCTGGACTTCCCAACCACGGACTCGAATTAATTATTGCTTCCTAACCCATCAACATGAATATAAATATGAATACAGAAATTGTAACATCTTTGGAATGAGTATCGTATTCATTCGAAGACATTGTCTTCATTTGAAGACATTTGTAATCCCGACATGGGGAACTGTCCAATGAACTCATCACTTATTAAATATATATTTCAATTGTTAATGATTATACCTTGAATTATTTATGTGACAATATTCACACTGTCTGCAGCATCCTGATCTGCACATATGTGAGGTGGATGAGTTATCTCGGCAAAAGGAAAAGTGCTCACAAACACAGATTTACATTGATTTGTGAACAATGGGGCAGTGGTGGTCAAGTGGTATAGGGCGCTGGATCGCTGATCCTACGGTTGGGGGTTTGAGTCCCACTCTCCACAATGTTGTCACTGCCCCCCCCCCCCCCCCAGTGTAGCTAACTGGGTTAACAAAGGCCGGCCATGTTTCTCACTGTCTATGCTGAGAGGGTCATGTAAACAAACCATCGCTGGCTTTCGTAAAGAGTAGCTGCAAAGCCGTCAGCGTGTTTCTGTCCCTTGCTAAAGTGTTGTGTCAGGAAGGGCATCCGATGTAAAAACTATGCCAAATCAAATGTGCGTATCAGATGATTCGCTGTGGCAACCCCTGAAAAAGGGAAAAAGCCAAAAGAAAAAGAAGATTTGAGAGAAATAGGCATTTTGTGTACAGTAGGCCCTTGACTATTCACGGTTCAGCACTCGCACCCCTGCATACTCGCAGATTGCCGACAAACCCGGAAGTGACTGGCACGTGATTCAAATTTAGCCATTGGCTAAGAGCTTTTGTTTCTCCCCCCTGCTGACTGGTTGCAGATGATGTGTACACTTCTTTATTTCTTCTTTGCACAAATGTCATCAACATGCAATGCCCTGCATCTTCTCTAGCTTTTGATAAGGAGCCTAAGTGCTTTGTTCATTAAAAAATATTATCGCAGTACAAAATTATAAAGTTTTTACTTTATCATTATTACATTTTACTACATTTTTACTGTATTAATGAGTAAGAGAGTCTATAGAATGTGTTTAAGAAGCATATTGTAGTGCATGTAAAATTGTTTTAAAAACCGCGTCAATAACTTACGGATTTTCATGATCTGTGGGAAGGGCCGGAGCTGAACCATCGCGAAAAATAGGGGCCTACTGTACATAGAAAAAGGTTTAGATCTCTGGATAGAGCTCCCTGACTAAGAAATAATTATTTTTTTATATAATTCTCCTGTTCCACAGTTATTGGCACCCCTAACAATTCAAAGGAAATAAATGTAATTGAAGTATTTCTGCCATTTCTACGTTACTTTGCAAACTTGATCTAGGAACATTTAATTAGTAATTCATCATGCCTTGCTTCCCTTTGGTATCAATATAATGTGACATAGAGGCCATTTCTCTTATCCCCTCTTCAACACGGGAAAGACCAAAGAACTCATCATTCAAGTAAGGCAGACCTTCAGACATCAGGCAATGGCTTCAAGAAAATAGCTTCTCGCCTGCACCTGCCCATATCTACCATCAGAGGATTCAGTAAGAAGTTTAAAACAGTGGTGAACAAGCCTGAACAAGGAAGCCTATTTTGCCACCACACACAGTGAGGATGATGGTAAGAGAAATAAAATGTTCTTCAAAGCTCACAAATGGTACCATCTTAGGCTTACAAAGTCTCCAAAACAACCATGAGGTGCCATCTACATGTCAACCAGCTGTTTGGGAGGCATCCAAGGAAAAAACCTTTTCTCACTCACAGTCATAAACGCAAACTTCTGGCGATCGCTAAGCAGTACTTCAACTGGGACTGTGTGCTTTGGTCAGATCAGACCAAGATAGAGCTTTTTGGTAACAGACACTCTAAGTGGGTCTGATGGAACACAAAAGATGATTATGCAGAAAAGCACCTCATGCTCTCTGTGAAGTATGGGGGGGTGGATCATTGATGCTGTGGGCCTGTTTCTCTTCTAGAACATATGGGAACCTTGTTAGGGTACATGGTATCAGGAACACTTTGAAATCCTGAAATCTGAAGATGGGTTTTTCAGCAGGAAAATTACCCTAAACATGCGGCCAAATCTACACGGAAATAGTTCAGACACAGAATCAAACTCCTCCCATATCCATCTTAGTCCCCGACTTCAACCCCATTGAAACCCTGTGGAGTGAGCTGAAGAAGAAAGTGCAGAGGAGAGGACCCATGTCGCTGGATTATTTATAGAGATTGTGCGGAGCGGAATGGTCCAAGATCCCTCTTTCTGTATTCTTCCATCTTGTAAAACATTATAGGGGAAGATAGGGTGCTGTTTTGTTGGCAAAGGGGGTTGTACAAAGTGCATATTAGCATCCCTGGTGTGCCAAATTCCATAATTGTTCGTTCTTCTTCTTCTTTTGAAAATATTTTCAAAGTATTCAGTCATGTCACTGTTGCATGTGCCAGTTATATAATAAATCTTTAGGTTTATCCCATAGCAATGATGCAAATGCCAAGAAAATACTTCATAGCTTCCCACTATGAATATTATTACCGGTATTATTATTATTATTATTATTACAGTTCAGTTCAGTTCATTTTCTGTAACCGCTTCATCCTAATTAGGGTCACGGGGAGGCTAGTGCCCATCCCAGCCAACTCAGGGCGAGGGAAGAGTATACCCTGGACAGCTCGCCAGGCCATCGCAGGGCGGAAACACACTGACGGCTTTGCAGCCTACTTTTGTCGAAAGTCAGCAATGGTTCTTTTACATGCCTCACACCATAGACAGTGAGAGACATGGCCGGCCTTTGATAACCCAGTTAGCTGCACTGGGAGGACAGTGACACCCTTGTGGAGAGTGGGACTCGAACCCCCAACCTTTGGATCAGCGATCCAGCGCCTTATACCCCTAGACCACCACTGCCCTTATTATTATTATTATTATTATTATTCAGTTCATTTTCTGTAACCGCTTAACCCTAATTAGGGTCGCGGGGAGGCTGGTGCCTATCCCACCTGACTCCAGGTGAGGGCAGAGGATACCCTGGACAGCTCGCCAGGCCATCGCAGGGTGGAAACACGCTGACGGCTTTCAGCTTACTCTTTACGAAAGTCAGCAATGGTTCTTTTACATGCCTCACACCATAGACAGGGAGAGACATGGCCGGCCTTTGATAACCCAGTTAGCTGCACTGGAGGGAAAGTGACAACCTTGTGGAGAGTGGGACTTGAACCCCCAACCTTAGGATCAGCAATCCAACGCCCTATACCACTAGACCACCACTACCTAGTTTTTATTATTATTATTATTATTATTATTATTATTATTATTATTATTATTCGTGTGTGTATGTGTGTGCCACTTGAGGGTGATGACTGTCCAAGCAAGTGAACTAAGGTTCAGTCCAGTAAAGAGAACTCGATTATTATGTTGATTTTTGGAACATTTACTGATTGTTTGCTGTTTATTTGTTTGTTTATATGTTGGCACAAAAGTATTCTTTCAGTATTTGTTTTGTTGCAAAGCACATCCAGTACTGTACAATTAAATGTGTTAAACATTGCATTAATATGTATTTAAATTACATTTGGGTTTTATTCTTCTATTTGATTATATTTATTATTTTAATTTCAATCACATGAAAAAGGGGCGGTGGTGGCCTGGTGGTAAACGGCGCTGGATCCCTGATCCTAAGGTGTGTGTGTGTGTGTGTGTGTGTGTGGGGGGGGGTTCGAGTCCCACTCTCCACAAGGTTGTCACTGTCCCCCCCCCCAGTGCAACTAACTGGGTTATCAAAGGCCGGCCATGTCTCTCACTGGTTATGGTGTGTAAAAGGACCATTGCTGACTTTCGTAAAGAGTATCTGCAAAGCCGTCAGCATGTTTCTGTCCGTTGCTAAAGGGTTGTGTCAGGAAGGGCATAAAACCTCTGCCAAATCAAACATGCGATGATTCGCTGTTGCGACCCCTGAGAAAAAGGGAACAGCCGAAAGGAAAAGAAGAAGGATATTGTTCACATGATCAATTTCCTCCAAAGCTGAAGGATTCGCTCTGGGTGTATAGTCCCCAACACAGAATGTCAATTCACTGACATTCACTGACCCTGCGGCAAATAAAGCTTACAGTATATGGTAACAGCATAATTGTTAACTCAATCAAGAAAAACCTACAAAAACAATAATTTTATGGTTTATTTTTCTATTTTAAAGTGTGATGATAGAACTGGCTGCTTCAACTGACCATAAAAACTGTGAGTATCTGTCATTTTGATCCATGCATTATCCTCTGAGGTCTTTTTTTTCATATATTTTTCAGATCATGCTGTTTCCATGTATACTAGTGTGAGCTATTGGATGTGTTCTCTTTGTGGTTCAACTGATTTCTGGGCTGAGAAAAACAACTTCCATACTGGAATATGGAATATATTGCATGGTTATATTAATTTTATTTGAAGAAGTCAGAAGATTTTTTTAGGGCTATAAAATAATATCCCAATATCACAAGGCTTACTGCTGCTAGTCACGGAAGTAAATTGTGATGTTGATTCTATAAACATTTCAAATGAATTACATAAAATACTTTTGGGAACATTAACAAAGTAAAGTCTGCTTATCAACTTTGGCTATCTGCTCCAGTCTCAAGTTCTGTGAGTCTTAAATGTTGCATTCATGAAGAAAAAAGTCAACTGTAGAAATCAGTCTGAAATCTGAGGCCAAATGAAACCTTCCATCAAAACACATGTCTTTCCTTCCAATTTTTATTGTTTCCATTTTTCCCTTCTCTAGACAGTTTTAGGGCAGCTCAGATTTCTTTCTAAATTTGGCCAAACATTACCAGAGGAGCTTAAAAGAGCAAAAGTCCCATAATCTCTATTGAATAAGTTGCATTATTAAGGATCCCAAACAAAAATAATTGTACACTGGCCATGATAGACTGCTTTTTTTTCCCCTAAAAAAATATGTTGTCTTATTAAAAATGGACATTGGATGACTAAAGGGCAATATGTTTATACCACACCACTGTTTAATTCTCAAATCAAATTGATCAGATGCTACGTGATTAAGTTTCAGGTACAAGTTTGTATTATTACAGTCACATCATATTCAGTAGCAAGATATAGGAAGAAGCTCCCAGACGTTTTGCTCAAATATTTTATGTATTGTTGAATAAATTTTAAATACACAGTTCAAAATGTCTATTTTCCTTCTCCGTGGACCAAGCCCCATGTGGTTAATGTAACTTTGTTCACACATGTTTCCATTTAGTTCATGGATAAATAGGAAACTCTGAGTATTGGGAAATCTTTTTTTGACCTTTTTACTCCAGATTTCTCCTGTAGGCTTCACACAGAGATCGTTTTGTTAATTAAGAAATGTTCACACTAGACAAGATACACCACTGTTGATCCACTGAAACAGTCGTATGATACTCACATTACATTCCACTGCACGAAACTGCAGCAAAAAGAGTCGACTGCATATTTTTGTTTACTGGCTTCAAGGATAAAAATCTGGCTGACTTCCCTTGGTGGAAAAACATAAAAATATCATCTCAGAGCTTTATAAAAGACTCTTTGTGTCTAATGGTTAAATAAGGTACATATTAAAGCATAGTCTGTTAAAACTGAACACATGTCTTTATAACACTTGTATAGTTCACATATTCAAAAACTTTGCTTATAATCTCATAGGATTTGTGTGTCCTAGATTAGAGTGGTGTAGCAGAGCTGTTTTTAATATATTATACCACTAAAATCTATAAAATGCTTTAGTAGATTCTTGTAAATATTTAAAAATGATTTCACCCTCAAGCTCCCTATTACTCTACCATCCTATTTATGGTGGCAAAATGAGATTTCCTTTCAGGGGTTTTTTTCCCCTTTATCAGGAGTCGCCACAGCAAATGATTCACACGTTTGATTTGGCAGAGGTTTTTTACGTCGGATGCCCTTCCTGTCACAACCCTTTTTAGCAAGGGACAGAAACACGCTGATGGCTTTGCAGCTACTCTTTACGAAAGTCAGCAATGGTTCGTTTACATGCCTCTCACCATAGACAGCGAGAGACATGGCCCGCCTTTGATAACCCAGTTAGCTGCACTGGAGGGGACAGTGACAACCCTGTGGAGCGTGGGACTCAAACCCCTAACCTTAGGATCAGCGATCCAGCGCCCTATACCACTAGACCACCACTGCCCCTCTATGGTGGCAAAATATTATGCAATACTGTTTGAGTGACTACAAGCTTGACTTAATTTCCTTAATTATATATAGTATCACTGTAGGTAAGGTAAGGTAAAGTCCACTGGGCTTTTTTCACCCAAGCCATAGTGGCTGATCAGGCCGGTGCTTATCCCCGGTTTCTGTAGCGTGAAGCGACTTGGAGTTCAACTCCTCCAGGATGGGACGCTAGTCCATTGCAGGTTACCTTCCCAGTATATTTTTACTGGTATCCATTCATACTGCTGGGTGAACAGAGGCACACTAGTGCTTAAGACCTTGCCCAGGGGTCTTAGCACAGTGGGAGTCTAACTGGGATTTGACCACACAACCTCCCGATCATGAATGCAGTTACATTTAAAAGTTAGAGGAGCACTCGAAGAATGCAAGGTACCTCAACCACATATCGTGAATAATGCAACAAATAGGCCCTATACTGGAACTATCTATGTGCTCTCACACACATATGAGTGTGTGTGTGTGTGTGTGTGTGTGTGTGTGTGTGTGTGTGTGTGTGCGTGTGTGTGTGTGTGTGTGTGTGCGTGTGTGTGTGTGTGTTTATTTGACATTTTAAACATTTTGAATTCCTGATTTTTATTAAAATGGGAATACTTTGTCAGAAATGAATCTTCGTTCTAATACACAGATAAATCAAATAGCAAAGCTAACATGTATAATTTATCATTTTCTGTAACCGCTTCATCCTAATTAGGGTCGCGGGGAGGCTGGTGCCCATCCTAGCCAACTCAGGGCGAGGGCAGAGTACACCCTGGACAGCTCGCCAGGCCATCGCAGGGCGGAAACACGCTGACGGCTTTGTAGCCTACTCTTGCCGAAAGTCAGCAATGGTTCTTTTACATGCCTCACACCATAGACAGTGAGAGACATGGCCGGCCTTTGATAACCCAGTTAGCTGCACTGGGGGATGTATAATTTATCATTGGATTAAATGTTTACTTAACATTTAAAGTGTTTTTCAGCATCAATTTAATTCTAGTATGTTATTACATACTTTATTTAAGTATTTAAATACTCAATTCTGAAAGGTCAACCATATTTAATTTATATATATATATATACTCTTAATTTTAATTATTAATATTATTATTAAAAAAACTGTGTCCGTGGAGCTTGTCATTAGAAATAAATGATACGATAAATTTAAATTTTAATATCAATATTTTTCCCCAATTATTGACTTCTTTACTAAGTATCAATGCATTAAATAGGATGATGCACCGGATAAATTTATTTAATAATTTATTTATATTTCATAAAATGTGTTTTGCAATAATAATAGCTTGTTGTGTATTTTATTTTATTTACTTAACATAGAAAACATCAAACTTTTAACCCAAATTTATGACAACAGCAAACATGATTATTTACCACATTTGATTTAGTGTTAATTATATTTTACTTTATGTTACTTATTGTGTACTAATACTGATGTACACCATATATTCAATAAAATAAGTTCAAAATATATAAAGTGTTTTCAAAGGACAATAAAATTAAATAAAAATATGAAAATGTCACTCATTACCTTTTAATAAAGATATGTGAGTATGGCACAGCAAGTGTTTTTCAAACAGTACATGTTAAAGCTCCTTCTTAACTAAACGCAAACTTGGACAATTCCAGTGTTTTAGATGTGTCTATTTGAATTTGTCTAACTTGCTAAACATTGGCACAGCATCATCATGAGTCCTTGAATGTGATTGAAAATTTGGATGTAGGACAGGATACGTTTTCTAAATACATTGAACCTAAGTCCAAAATTTTATGACTTCACGATTACAATTACTGTATATCCTGAAATCCAATCTCTATAACTGGTAGCTGTGTTCATGATTACTGAACTGTTTTTAAACTCATGCCCTGAAAAACCAAACACGGTATACAATGTCTGAGCTGTAATCCCTTCACTCAGTCCAAGAACCAAAATGAGGGTTCACTCATAAGTCTTTTTATTGTCTTTTATATTTTAATTGAATATTATGTGTAGATTTTGCCAAATGTTTGGAAGAAAACATTGATCCGTGGTCATGCCCAGTGACCCTTTCACACATGCCATCTGAATGAATATGAAAATATCACTCCAAATAAAACTAACTATCTAACCTAATGTAATCAGGTCACTTTGAGTAATCAAGTGGTGTTTGAGAAGGATTGGCTGCATGAACCTACAGTCTCAGTTCTGATTCTTACGATCCTGTTGATACTTGTTATAACCATTGAGGTTGCTGTTGTGCTTGGTTCCACCAAAGTACAAACTATTCTGATTTAAGATATTTTAATTTCAAGAGCAAATATACAAATGTGGCTGCCAAAAATTAACCTTCGACTGATGTTCCATTCATTGACCCTAACCCGGGTGTACTGATTCATTCATTCAGTTTCTGAACCACTTAATTCTAATTCGGGTCACATGGAGGATGGTGTCCATCTCACCCAACTTGTGGAGAGGGCGGAGTACACCCTGAACAGCTCGCCATGCCATCAAGGGCCAACTCTAATTTAATAGAGCATATATTATTTTAAATGAGTTTCATTTTGGTTCATACCCCCCCGATGAGTCAAATAGACCAAAAAAAAAAAAAAGAAAAGAAATCTGAAATAAATTTGAAAGTACAGTACATTTACACAGAATTGCCCAAATGCATTTCTTCTGAATTTACTCAATATTAGAGCTGAATCTGTTGATAAAAGAATTCACTCAGCCTTGTTGCTGGACTGATCACTGAGAAGCTCACAGTATTCAAAGCACATCAATGACAACATTTAGCATATTTTGATATTCATAGATTAAAAGTCTAAACTGCTAGATGTCCAAATCATCAGGCCGGGCACGACTACTCGAACGACTTTGGGGTCTAGGATCCAGCTGCTTAAGAAGTATGAGGTCCTCACCCAGAGGCATTTTCTGTGGATAGCCAAACAACCGAGATGGACAGTAATCTCTTTGGCCAAGCTGATTTTGCTCTGTGCTGTAGTTAGTCCAGTTTTGTTCATTGGCTTGTTTGTCAAAATTGTCTGAGGAGTTGGATTTATCTGCGGTGTCTAAATTATAGCCCAAGTTAGATCCAGGGGCTGGGCAGTGGTACCTGTACCTAGACATGTCTTCTCCAGTACATGCCCTGATTGTGTTCTCTGTGTCCAGTAGCTTCTCAGCCTCTTTGAAGTGATCCTTCATCCTCTTGAAAATGGCGGAGAAAAACTCGAAGACATTAAGAATCAGGGAGATTATTGACACCACCAGCATGAACATGATGAATACAGTTTTCTCGGTAGGACGAGACAGGAAGCAGTCCACTCTATGAGGGCAGGGGAATGCCTCACATGTGTAAAGAGCTGATAAACTGAATCCGTAAAGATACCACTGTATAAGCAAACATGCCACCTCGAATACAGATTTCAACACCACACTTATGATGTAGGTATAAAACAAAGCCCCCCTCATTTTGATCTTTCCTGGTTCCTCCAACCCGTACTTGAACTTCTTGGCCTGAATTTTGTGTAGGCGTGCGTGGACATTGTTCCCTTCCCTTTCAGCTTTTCTCAGTCTTTCCTCCTTTTTTTTCAGCTTCTCGTCCTTGTGCATAAGGAAGAGCACATGGCCGAGGTATAGAAGTGTCGGTACAGAAACAAATATGATCTGTAGAACCCACAAGCGCACGTGTGAGATGGGGAAGGATCTGTCATAGCAGACGTTTTCACAGCCCGGCTGCAGCGTGTTGCACTCGAATGCTGACTGCTCATCGCCCCATGCTGACTCCACAGCTGTTCCCAGCACCAGTATGCGGAAGATGAAAAGGACAGAGAGCCAGAGCTTACCTCCAGCCGTCGAGTAAACTTGCACCTTATCGAGTAGCTTTGCTAAGGTACTCCAATCACCCATGATTTCAGCAAGGGTGCAAGTTTCCCGTCAAAATCACCACCACGTCATCAAATTCTCAGTTTTATAATTTTTTTTTCCCCTTTACTTCTTTATTCTTTGTCCTGTTAAATAAAAAATTCATTTAATTTCTTTAAAAAGTGGATTACAGAGTTAAACAAAACGTTTTATCTTCAACTAAATTTGACCAGATTCTTTTTAAGTCACTGCACCTTTTCCACTCATCTGGTTCTAAAGAAAAAAGTTTTGTGTCTTTTTTAAAGGTTCATAGTCTTACCTGATCTTTCTTTTTGCCTCTCTGAAAGGAAAAATGTCTTCAAATCATGATAAAAATAGAGCCCAGGGGATCCGAGCGCAGAGAAGTGTGTTCAACGAAGCGTTTTGATGGACTGCAGGCCTAAATGTGGCACTTTCCATCCATTCGGAAGATTTGAGGCGCAATGGAAAAAGTCTGTGGTCCCCTCACACACACACACACACACACACACACACACACACACACACACACACACACACACACACACACACACACACACACACACACACACACACCAGCTCCGTTAACTGAATGGATAGTTGTACATGTGTTTCCGACTGCCAGAGTTTTTAGCTTCTTTTGATTTTTTTTTTTTTTTTTTTTTTGAGAAAATTCTCTGCTGAGAATGTTGCACCATCTGGAGGATAAATAAGAGACACAAAGAAAACACAAATAAAGGAGAGGAGGAGAGGACAACAAGAACAAACATGGGGGAAGAACTCAAAAGAGTTTATGGACACTTAAACATCAGACCCAAATATACCTCGCCCACAAGTTGGCACAACAAAGGTAAGAGCCCACAATTGTGCAAAATGTCTTCATGTACTTTTAGGAACCAATTCCCCCTGAGTAGAACTAAAAGGCTCAAACCTGTTCTACTATGACAGTCCCACTGCACACATAGTGAGCCTTATGGTCACATGCTTTGCCAAGGTTGGAGCGAGGGAAAGTGAGTTGCTTGCACAGCGCACTAGCTTCAACCATGGGATGAACTAGAAGGCCAACTGTCCCAGGTGTCACCACCTGACATCAGTGCCTTACCATAATAATGATCACAAATACCCACAACCACACTCCACACTCTAGTGGACAACCCAGAATAGATATGCACATATAAGATAATGAAGAAGAAAAAAAACTGTAAATATAAAGTGTGGATTATAAAAAAAAAAATCATGTTAAATACAATGCACCATAATTAAAGACCTTATAAATAGTCACAGAATAAAAAAAGATGCAATTTGAAAATAAGGATCCATGAGAAGAGGAGCACTTTTAGAGGGTATCTGCAGTGAATTAGTGTTTCTAGCTATTTGAATCGATCATGTTTGACATCAGGGCAGTGATGACTTCATGGTATAGGTGCTGGATCACTGATCCTAAGGTTGGGGGTTCAAGCCCTACTCTCAACAGGTTGTCACTGTCCCTCCATTGCAGCTAACTGGGTTATCAAAGGCCGGCCATGTCTTTCACTGTGTATGGTGTGAGGTTCATGTAAATGAACCATTGCTGACTTTCGACAAGAGTAGGCTGCAAAGCAGCCAGTGTGTTTCCGCCCTGCGATGGCCTGGCAAGCTGTCCAGGGTGTACTCTGCCCTCACCCGGAATCAGCTGGGATGGGCACCAGCCTCCCCGCAACCCTAATTAGGATTAAGCGGTTACAGAAATGTTTGATATTATTTGATCCTTCCGACAACATTAGTCCTTGCCTTTTGTCAAAGTATTTGTAAGTGCTGTGACTCTGGCCAAGCTCAAAGACATGTTACCTTCCCCATTGGCTCTTCCATCCTGGTAGGGACATGAACTCGCTGGATTGCCTAGAATATGTCAATGACCCCATGCATCATAGCACATTATCGACCAGTGACAATTTGCAAAAAACAAGTGCAGAACTCACAGAAAACTTTTTTAAATCAACTGATGACAGCGAAACCGAGTTGGGAAAATGTAAGCTGCATAATCCATATTGAATTTACTATCACACTTACCTCTAGCAGTATTTTCCTCCTCCGAGTCACCAGAATGTGATGTCTCACTGTCTCCATAGGACTCCTTCTTTGCTGGTTCAGGGATGGAACCATTTACATTTTTTTTTATTACCTAACATGTCGCTTGCTGAACAGATCTGCTTGTTTACATGTGCTGGACAACCCAGCCCAATCGAATTCTCGTTTCTCCCTGGAAAAAAACAACTGCTTAGTTCAACCTCCACTAGTAATCCACAGGATATAATTACCCAGTTTTGTTATTTTTATGGTAATTTATGTTAAAATGTGTCACTTAAAAGTATGACCGATATCATTCCTCTTTAAATCACCATAAAGTAAATCAAATTTAATGAAATGATGTAAAGTGAATTTAAAATATCAAGTAAAGAAAACACATTTAATATGAATGCTGTGAACTAATGTTTTTAAGTTTGAAAAAGGAAAGAAATAAAGAAAATTGTAATGTCTCCACCTGATCCCTGCTTGGACTCCAATTCCCATAAGCCCTTGCTGTTCACAGACATGGCCGACCAGAAATCAAACATTCATCTGTATCCTCAGTACATATGTACTATCATAGGTTTGAAATGCATTATCAGGTTTCTCCTGTAGTCTGCTCTTATGAGTATGTGAGCGACTGCCAAGCACAAAAGTTCGGGACCATCTTATTATCATTTTGGACTGAAACTGTCCTTTCTAGCACGAGCATTAGCTTAGAACTATCCTGAATTCACATCAGTTTGAAGTGAATAAAACTAGACAATTGCGGCTTCTCTTACAAACTACCTTTAGTGTCATTATTTTCCAATGCACTGTTAGTCAACCTCCTATGGTAAGTGAAAAAACTATGTGATTCAGATTTAGTTTCAATGCATTATTTGTCAATTCAGTGACAGACAAAAACTGAATAATGTTTGTTTAAAAAGCAAAAGTTAACTACTGAGATTAATCGTTACATAAAATCATTATTTTGCTGATTAGGGCTGTGGAGAGAATGACACCTGTCTCAGCTGACTTTGGGTGAAGTCGGTGTACACCCTAAACAGTCCAACAGTCCATCTCAGGACAACATACACAACCATTCACACTCACACTCACACCTAGCAGCAACATGAAACAGATAATTAGCCTTACATGCCAATGCTAATCACCTGTGTGATGGATATGTTCATTCATTTGTTTATTTTCTGAACTGCTTAATGCTAATTAGTGTCACGGGGAGGCTGATGCCCATCTCAGCTAACTTGGGACGAGGGCAGAGTACACCCTGGACAGCTCACCAGTCTATCGTATGGCAGAAACACACTGACTCTTGATGAAGGTTAGCAATGGTTCTTTTACATGAACGCCTCACCATAGACAGTGAGAAACATGGCCAGCCTTTCATAACCCAGTCAGCTGCACTGGGGGGACAGCAGTGACAACCGTTGACAGTAAGTCTTGAACCCCCAACCTGAGGATCGGTAATCCAGCACCTTACCACCAGGCCACGACTGCCCTAATGGATAGCTATAGTTTTTAATCAATATTTAATCATTCATAAATTCTAATTATTATAGCTAAACACCAAGTCTGATCGTCTGTATAATGTCACACATCTTCATAACCCTGTAAATATCAAATGGTTTAGTCAAGTACCTACACATATGCTACTGAATAAGATTCCTGTAGGTTGCTAGACACACACTTTGCTAGATGAACCTGTGACCCTCACATATGAGTGAATAAACTAATTGACGATTCATTGGTGAGATCTGTGTTCCTTTAATTAAATTCCCAGGACATCTGACATTTTCCGGCTTTCCACTGATACTTGCGTTGCCTTCTGTTTTGGATTGGTCTGTCCTGTTTTTTAATAAAGACTCCAAACTACACATGCATCCTTGTTTTTATGGTTTAATGGAAATGAAAGACACTAAAGGTGAGATAATAAAAGGTAAAAAACAAAATTGCAATAAAATTAAATTAAATTGTGAAGAAATATGTAACTGTTTGACCATAATATTATATCTCTCCTACAAATCTCTATTGCAAGTTTACTGTAGTTTTATACAATGAGATTTAAGTACAATTATATTTGGATTCGGTTTATGAAAAAGCCTTTGCTTTACTTCACAACAATTCACATGATTAATGAAATACTAGTAAAACTCTCAGCTGGACAGAGATAGACCACACACCAATTTATTTACAACTATCTCGGTATTCTCAGTAAAATGTATTATTTATTTATTTTCTGAAACACTTAATAAAATTAGGGTTGCGGAGAGACTGGAGCCCATCTCAACTGACTCGGAGCGAGGGTAGAGTACACCCTGGAGAACCTTCCAGGCCATTGCAAGGCAGAAACATGCTGACGGCTATGTAGCTTCTATTGATAAAGGTGAGCAATAATTCTTTTACATGAACCTCTAACTATAGACAGTGAGAGACATGGCCTGCCTTTGCACTGGGGGGGGGCAGCAATGACAATCTGTGAACCCCCAAACTTGGGATCAGTAATCTAGTTCCTTACCACCAGGCCACCACTGCCCCAAGAAAATTCTAAAATGTAAAAAATAAAAAAATTATAATTTTGAATATTTCCCATCGTAATATCTGATTAAATTATCAGTTATATTAAAGTAACTGGAAGGAGTTGCAGTTCTGTAAAATTATTTACAAAGGCAATGTCAATTTATTTTTTTATCCATATTAGCAGTACACGATATTTGCAATTCTGGATACACATTTATCCAAATAAACACATTATGTGAGTATGTGATATAAAGGAACTTGTGTTTTGTGCTGGTCCTTGGATTTAAACGGGAATCCAGAAGTGAAAATCTCTTTTAGGTAGTTTTATTTTCCAGAAAAACAGACCATGTATAAAATTAAAATTTCAAAAATGATTTTAAATTTAAAAATCCATAAGAAATGGGACATGACCAGGCAAACGCTATTTTAAAAATGTTCAAGATTTAATTTATGTATAACCCAAACACAAGAGTTTCTATGCCAAAGACCAGGTGAACTGCTCTATATACTTACATGTAGCATGGATGAATTCAGAGATAATGTGGTTTGAGGTTTCTTGTCTCTGATTCAGTGCAGATGCCTAACCAACGTCCATTGGCTTTAATGATGTTGTTTTGTTGTTTCTGTGATTTTTAGGATTTAATTTTTTTTGTTGTTGTTGTGTTGTCATATGTTTTTATTACATGTACTTCTAGAAAGGTTGGGCATGTCAGTGGATTAGTGAAAACATTTTTTTTTTCATATTTCCTGAAATGTTTTAAACCCAGAAACGCACGAGAGGGAGTAACTTTCTTTAAAAAGTTTCAATAATTGGATAATTTAATCCTTGTTAAAGCAAATCACTAAAAAAAATTCAGAAACAAAAGATTTTTTTTTGATCTATAAGTCACGTTAATGGATAAGATGGTAATGTCTGTCATGTAAACATCCATCACAAATACTTTTTCACAACACTGAAGCTAACGATGATAATTGCTTCAATTCTTGTTCTCTCCTGCAGTCAGTATATTAGCAAACCAACTCCCACTACTTACCCAGAGTTCACGGCCATGTATCATTATTAGTTTTCAGAAAATGTTAGCATAAAGTTTGGTGAAATTTTCAGGTGTTTTCTTGTAATGTCTGTCACACTTCTTTTTTTTAAAATAAAAAACAAAAGCATCATTGGACATTTTTCTTCCCTGCCTAAAAACCTCAAGATCTTAACTGTGCAAATAGACAAGATTAGGGACTTCGGGCTTCAGCTTTTAGTGTGAGACAGGTTGAAATGGCTTGGACACTATACAAATGTAACACAGTGGAATTGCACATAGGAGCTTATTAAATCTCTGGAAGGTAATAGCTAAACTGCTCATGGTTGATAATGGTCTTCAGTCTCACTTCCTGGGGGTCATTGAAGACCTGAGAGGAAGTTCTGCCTGCACCCAGTTGTTTGGATTCACCATCATTTTTTCCCAGATTTCCACTTCCTCATTCTCTGAATCCATCCAGTCGACTTTCTTTCCATAACTCTGACCTGAACAGAAAAAAAGTATAAGAATGTCTGTAGTAAGTAATAATAAACCTATATGGCTCATTCATTTATTCATTAATTTGTAGAACCATTTAATTCAGCTTGGGTCACAGGGAGGCTGGATCTCATCTGACTCTAGACAAAGAGTCAGTCAATGTCAGCACACACATGTAACCATTCATACCCACCCTCACAACTAGAGGAAAATTGAAACAGCCAGATAGCTTAATGTGCATGTCTTTAGAACGTGGATGGAAACTGGAGTACCAGGAGGAGACAAACACAAACATGGAGATAACATGCAAACTCCACACAGAAACGCCCTTGCTGAATCCAGGATTGAATTCGAAGTCCTCCTTGCTGTGATGTGGATATGCTAACCATTATGCCAACATGCCACCCTACATAAAAAAATATTCGGTTTACTGAAAATCTCCACAAGTGGGTGTAATGGGTAACCTTTTGTTGACTTGTGACTTATAAATAAATAAATATAGAAGAATGGCACACTCTGATTGATTCACTCCCTCTGGACATTATGCCATGGATATCTCATTGCTATCTCAAGATAAATGTGCAAATGATCGAGATGAATTTCACACCGGATCGGTCGAGGCCCGGGTTAACAATGACCGCCATCAGTGCTGTTAACCAACTAGTGGAAATTGGACTACTGTTGGTCGACAAAGAAGAGGCGGGAGGAGTGTCCGTAGGCGGGGAGAGAAGAGAAAAGGCATGAGTCTAGGACTGAGAATAGGGACTTTGAATGTTGGAACTATGACAGGAAAAGGTAGAGAGCTGGCTGACATGATGCAGAGGGGGAAGGAGGACATACTGTGTGTTCAGGAGACCAGGTGGAAAGGAATGGATGTGCAGGTTTGGTAGGGAGGGCATTGAAGAGGATGAAGAGTGGAAAGGCAGTTGGTCCTGATGACATACTGGTGGAGGCATGGAAGTGTTTAGGAGAGGTAGCAGTAGACTTTCTGAAAAAGGACATTCAACAAGGTCTTAGAGAGTGAGAGGATGCCGGAGAAAAGGAGGAGAAGTGTGCTAGTGCCCGTTTTTAAGAACAAGGGAGATGTGCAGAGTTGTGGCAACTACAGAGGGATAAAGTTGATGAGCTATACAATGAAGTTATGGGAAAGAACAGTGGAAGCTAGACTAAGGGCTGAGGTCAGCATTTGTGAACAACAGTTTGGTTTCATGCCAAGAAAGAGTACCACAGATGCAGTGTTTGCTCCTTTAGGATGTTAACAGAGACGTTTGTGCCTTTGTAGATCTGGAGAAAGCATATGACAGGGTGCAGAGAAGTATGCCAGCAATGTTGTATGGTTTAGAAAAAGTGGCACTGGGAAAAAAGACAGGAGGCAGAGCTGGAGGTAGCAGAGATGAAAATGTTGAGGTTCTCTTTGGGAGTAATGAGGATGCATAGGATCAGGAGTGAGTACATCAGAGGGACAGCACATGTAAGAGGTTTTGGAGACAAAGTCAGAGAGGCTAGCTTGAGATAGTTTGGACATGTACAGAGGACGGATAGTGAGTATATTGGTAGTAGGATGCTGAGGTTGGAACTACCAGGCAGAAGGCCTAGAGGAAGACCAAAGAGAAGATTTATGGATGTGGTGAAGGAGGACATGAAGGTTGTTGGAATAAGAGTAGAAGATGCAAAGAATAAAATGAGATGGAGGCAGATAATTCGCTGTGGCGACCCCTGAAGGGACCAGCCAAAAGGAAAAGATCTCATTGCTATTTCATGAACAGTATACACACCACAAAACTCATGCTTCGGTCTCATGATTTGACATCGTCACTAATCCTGAAGTCCTTGAAATTGAGCACAAGGTAATATCCCTCACATTTATTTAGGGTAAAAAAATTACTTTAAATGAGTTTTATTGCATTTCTTTGAATATGAAAACTTAAAACCATTTTTAAAAATCTCATTCTAAATTGCTTCACTTATGTTTCTGTGTATTATATGTTCAAACAGTTTGCCTCCAGCTCTGTTTATTTCTTAAAAAGAATGAAATTGTTCATCACCATCCTATATATTATTAGCTTCAGATGTAGATTATCAGCCAGACCTTTACAGTAACCTACTATGAATGCATTAATGTAAACCTGGGATCAGAGCTACTGACGTACACGATTAATTAACCAATCACATCTGAGAATTCCTCCACTTTATTCGGTTACACTACATGAACAGAAAGAAGAAAAAGAGTGCGAATGTGTGCGCTAACCTGTGCCGAGGCTGAGACGCACTCCTCCAAGAAACTGATTGGAGAGTTTGTTGTTGTCCCATACGGTGAGTTCACAGCAGGCCTCACACACCTCGCCGGCTCTAAACCCGTTATACACCATGGTGTGGTTGTACACGGGGTTCTGCGTTTTCTTTACCACGCGAGTCTTCTGGCGACTCTTCTTACTTGTGTCTGGTAACATGTAGCTAAATACCACAAATCATACCAGAATTTATAAGTACATTTTTATTCTTGAAATTGGAGGATTTTTATATACTGTCTGAATCCCACATGCAAAATTAGACTCTGTATTTAACCAATCCAAAGTAAGTACAC
This sequence comes from Plotosus lineatus, assembly GCA_024760905.1. NCBI lineage: Eukaryota > Metazoa > Chordata > Actinopteri > Siluriformes > Plotosidae > Plotosus > Plotosus lineatus. Next base: position 36,569,277 of record CM045731.1, read on the forward strand.
TCTCTTAAACAGTAAGCACACACACACACACACACACACACACACACACACACACACACACACACACACACACACACACACATACTCACATACTCACATACACACACACACAAATATACACGTACATGGCAGCACTCAGAGAGCAGCAGCAAGAAAGCCGTCAAAGGCACTTCAGCTGTGAAGGAAAGCGAAGGTGCCCCCCCCATCCCCAGTTGACTCTAGGCGGGGTACACCCCGGACAGCTTGCCAGGCCATTGCAGGGCCAACACTCACACAACCATTCATACTCACACCCAGGGGTGATTTGAAACAGCCAATTAACTTACTGTGCATGTTTTTGGACTGTGGGAGGAAACCCACGCAAGCACGGGGAGAACATGCAAACTCCACACAAAAACCCAAACTGGGAATCAATCCCAGGACCTTCTTGCTGTGAGGCAAATGTGCTAACCACAACACCCCCGTACAGCCCACCAGTTAAATATTTGAAAAAATAAATGAATAAACACATAAATGGAGAAGGGCATTTAACATTAAACACTGTATACTGTAAAAGGTCAGGTTAAAAATGTAACATGTATGCATTCATTCATTTTCTGAACTGCTTAATCCTAGCCGAGTCTAAGCACAGGCAGGATACACCCTGAACAGCTCATCATTGCACAAACACTATCATTTAATTATCATCATTTAATTCTAATTAGGGTCGAGGGGAGGCTGGCACTCGCCAGGCCATCACAGGGCAGAACATGCTGAAGGCAATACAGCTACTCTTGACAAAAGTCAGCAATAGTTCTTTTACATGCCTCCCAACACAGACAGTGAGCGACATGGCTGGTCTTTGATTACCCAGTTAGCTGCACAGAGGGATGTAACTTCCAATTATTTGTTATTAATTAATTTAAATAAATGAAAAAGCTACAGAAGTTTTGGCCCATCACTGTGTGATTGAACCCTAACAATTCCACAGCTATCTACTACCAGGATTCCAAGACAGCAAAACTATCAATACTGTCTCTCTCTTACTCCCTCTCACACTTTCTCCCATGTTTATCATAACTGACGCTAGCCAACTGTGAGAATTTGTAAGTTAGTGTACGTGAAAGGACTTGAAAGGTGGATTATACTTTCAGACAAAGATTATGAGATAATAATACATGCAGGCTACCAAATCACTTCATACCCCTTCCCTTCAGCTGCACTTCCAGTAGAATTGCCACAAATAATTTTATATCGGGGCATCATGGTGGTGTAGTGACTAGCGCATCTGCCTCACATCAAGAAGGTCTGAGGTTTGATTCTTTAGCTCAAATTTTGAAATTTTGTTCTTCCTGTTTTTGTGTGAGTTTCCTCTGGGTACTTCGGTTTCCTCCCACAGTTCAAAGACAGGACATTAGGCTAATTGGCTATTCTAAATTTCTAGGGTTGAGTGTAAATGGTCTATGTTGCCCTGTGATGGATTGTCTAGCTATTCAAGGTGTACCCACCTTCATCCAAGTCAGCTGAAATAGGCTCCAGCCTCCCTGCAACTCTAATACAGATGCTCCCTGACTTACATTCATTTGTTTTATGGTTTTTTTTTTCGATTTTACGGGGTTTTTTCAAAAAAAAAAAAAGTCAAATTTTGAGTTTAACCTGCTCTCTGTAGTACCAGGTGTACCTATGTAGTACGCTGACGTAATGATGCAATGATGTAATGACACTTTGTAATGATGTAATGACATTGTTTACAAACGACAGACTGAACGTGCCCCTCCTTCTTCCCCAGTTCACCGTGTGTTACCCTTGTGTTAAGACATCGTCTCTGTGATCTTTGTGTTTACACTGTTTTGTGGACTTTTGTAACTCTAAGCAAATATGGTTCGTCAGAAGTGAAAGCCTACTAGCATGGGTGTGAGTTTTCTGGCATATGCCAGAATTTCTGGTTTTCCTAAGACTGAAATAACTATCTGCTCAGATCGGCGCAATCTACCATGCATACTCACTTAAGCAAAGGGAGTTGTAAAATGAATGAAAACCCAAATCCAGATAAGCAAGATAACTCTCCGCTCTGCTGGTGATTCACACCAGTGCAGGCTGAGTACTAAACAAGTATTCAACGGCACCTTTGCTCACTTGAAAGAACAGAAGTCCGGATAACCCGGGGTTTGTCTCAAGCACGAGCAAGTGAACTACTTTCTGTGGAGCACATATTGTAAGCATTGATTGGTTGTTTTAAGCTTCATGTAAAGTGACCATCTGTTGACCATCGGAACCATTTACAAGAAGAAAGATCGCATCATAGAGAATGTTAAGGGTTATATTTGATACTGTATTTGATATTTGATGAGTGAATTTGATTAAAATGTATCTATTTGAAATTATTTTGCTTGAATTTAATTTATTTGAAATTAATGCAGATATTATTTGATATATTTGATATTATTTTTTATTTTTTTTATTATTAATGTTATGTTTATAATAATTGATTCAGGGGTGTTTATGAGATACGGTAATGGTATTTATGGATATATAGTGCAGTATGAACGTCATATGTCACTGGAACATACAGTAACAACTTACATTTTTTTCACCTTACGTTCGGCCGTCCGGAACCGAACTAAAACTTAAGTTGGGGAACGTCGATAGTATTAAACAGTTTGGCAAGTGAATGAATAATTTTATGTCATGAATTAACCTCAGTTTTTTCTTCTGCCTTTTAAACAAACACCATATGCAGTTTCTCTCTGTCAGTGGTGTAACAAATAATGCATTGAAACCAACTTCAATTCAAGACTAATTAATAAAGAGAAAAATAGCTTTACACTCACCATTTCACAAAGGAGTTGACTCCTTGGGTCTTTAGACGACACAGATGTTTCGCCTCATGCAGCCAGATGTGAATCTCTCCCATAGGTTGGCTGAGTTTTGAAATGCCTACAGAGAAGCAATGCAAGGACATAGTTAATGCACCAATATACTGTATTCCATGCACAGAGGATGTGAAAATTAATTTCCAAAACAAAACAATGAAAATTTGGATAAGATTTCAAATTGCATTTTATACAATTAGATGAAACATAATGATTTCCATACAAACTACTGAAACTTTTTAGTAAAAACTTGTTCATTTTAAAGTACCTATGGCCTCCGGAGGTACAAATTTCAGTGAGACAGATAAAACACCATGGTCTTCTTGTGAGTCCTGATTATCTGTGTTCTATAATAAGAAAACCAAGTTTATTAATAGGGGAAAAAATGTTATAAAAATAATAATTAAGTGGCAGAAAATGTAACAATGTCACAGTGGTTTGCTTGTCCACCTTCAGCAAGAAGGTCCTGGGTTCAATTCCCAGCTTGGATGTTGTTTCTGTGTGGCGTTTGCATGTTGTTCCTGTGCTTGCATGGGTTTCCTCCGGGTACTCCGGCTTCCTCCCACAGTCCAAAAACATGCACAATTGGCTGTTCCAAATCACCCGTGGGTATGAATATGAATGGTTGTTGTTTTTCCCTACGATGGCCTGGTGAGCTGTCCAGGTTGTACCCCGCCCTTTTTTGGAGTCGGCTGAGGTGGATGGCAGCCTCCTTATGGCCATAATTAGGATTAAGCGGCTTAGAAAATGAATGAATGAATGAATGAATGAAATGGAATAGCCTGGGAATCATATATTTAAGTTATCAGTCAGTTGATGTTGTATTTTATACTGTTGTAAGTTTCTGAAAATTGTAGTAAAGGGTAGACTTGTGTGAGTGTCGGCCTGTGATGGCATGGTGAGCTGTCCAGGGTGCACCCTGCCCTTGCCTGGAGTTGGCTGAGATGGGCGCCAGCCTTCCCGTAACCCTAATTAGGATTAAGCGGTTCGGAAAATGAATGAATGGTAGCAAGAGACAGAATCATGACTAAGAAGACTTTAAAATGGGTTTTAAGTTAGTCTTCAAATACACAAAAGAGAAAAAAAAGCAGCTCTTTAAAAAATGTATGTCTTTCCTAAAGTTTCCTTACCTTTGGTTGGAGGTCGTACCATGTGAGAGCTTCATGTTTCCAGTCCCAGTCCTTAAGATTAATCTCTACCTGACCCAAAAAGACATTTCTGCCTCGAGAGTCATTGTGCCATACAGATAAATTCAGGGTTCTTCCATGCAGCTCTTCACATTTTACTTTATACTGTATACAAATAGATAGAAAATAAAAGTGTAGAAAATGAAAGTCTAACTAGATGTATCTTAACCTGCAGATCTCAAAGGCTTCACTAGTGAACAGTGAACTAGTGATTTCCAAGTCTAGCATCAACTGTGTCTGTGCTAACAGCCGCCATTTTTGTTTGCACTCTCGTCCCAAGATGGGGATGTTTATAAATATCATTGGTTTATAAGCATCATTGCACCAAGGTAAGGGTCCTTGACACTGACAGACAGGAATAAGAAAATAGTTTTGGCCAATTCCATTTTACTTCCAAATTATAACACTGTATTTCATGCTTATTTAACACGCCATGTAAGTGAATGGGTCTTTTTAAATGTATCACCTGCAAAGCAAAGTAAACAAACACACAAATGCCATACGTACTCTTAGTGATTCCACGTAGACTGGATTCACTGTACGTTTCTTGATGGAAGTTTTTCTCTTGCTCCTCTTGTCTGGGTAGAGATATGTCTTCACGTATCTGAAACAAAAGTTTAGCCGTCCACAAATTGTCAGCCTTTTCTTGAAAGACTATCATCAAAGCTTTAAAACTTTAAAAAAAATTATAATTTGATAAACACATTTTCCAAAAAAAATTCCCCAAAGCTGTCTGTATGTGTTAATTCAGTGAGTAGAAATTTGGTGTAATTTAACAACATGGTCCCTTCCCTTACTATTTAACAACAATTGATCCAGCATATTTTATTATGTTGTTTTATTTTAATGTATTGTGTGACGCATTTAGTTCTATATTAATGTATTCATGAGACCAGTGGCTAGGATCCAGAGGTGGCTCTCTCATCCCACTACTGCGGCTTCATGTATATTTGGAAAATAAATAATACATATTTAGTTAGTTAGTTTTTTTTTTATTTATTTAATTCTATATTCTAAGGTTATGATGTTCTTATAACATTAATATAAACCATGTTTATGTTTCTGTAGCCCAAAACATCCATCATAACTGCGACTTGCAAAATCCGCCGGTGCGGAATAGAACAGGTTTAACTTTTCACCCCCAGGTTATCCAACATGGATAAAGAAAAGTAAAGTTTCTGAAGAAAACAGAACATTTAATGAGATGTGGATAGATTAATTTTGCTTTTACTGCTGATGAGAGTGGATTCCCAATGCCTATGTGGTGAAATATTAATGAAAAAAAAAAAGTCAAATGTTACCAGACATTTCCACAATGAACACACAGCTTTTACTGAAAAAAATATCTGGATGAAAATGCGAGAGGGAAAAAAAGCCATTTCGGAACTGTTGCAGAAGGTTGACTTGAGCAAAACATATTTCGAGAAGTGTACGCAGTCTGATGATGACGCATAGAAGCGGACGGCATTTTTGGATTAATGCAGTCAGAAAGTGAAAGATTTTGATGTCTTGAATAGGAAGAAGACTCACATTGAACATGTTATTTGAAAGTAATCTTCAACCCAGGGTCTTTTTTGTTATAATATTTTTGTTTTTCTACAGAAATGAAATTTTGTTTTCTCAGTAGCAGTTCATTGATTTTAGGGATCATCTACTAAAAGTTGCTTTGATTGACTTACGGATCTGTGCGTTGTTTACGTGGATTTGCAATGGCCAGATCCTGACACTGCTCTACCATAATGACGAGCTCTCCGACAGGACTGTACATTATAGCAAACTCCACCGATCCCTGCACCAGCACATTCCCGAAGTCACCAGCATCACTGTACACACTCAGCAAACTGCCAGTGCGCTAAGAAAACCAGTCGGACATGCTTAACGTACAATACTGACCACAGTAGTGAAATCTAAAAGCGCTCTCAAAAATTAATGCTATATGTGGCAGCAAATAACAGAGTAACTGTTATGTCATACAATTTCAGACAATAATTTACTGTGTTTAGAGAATATATGTCATGAATGGAATCAAAGATATGACATCATAACAGGGCTAAAGCTGTACTTGGCTGTAGGTGTCTTACCTCTGTGACTGAAAGCGTACTGGCGGAAAACTGGCCCCTTTTCCCTGATCGATCTGAATCATGGCTGGATGCTGAACTGCTGTCCTCATCTGAATCTACTCCCTCATCCTACAGAGAAGTTATAATAGTACAGAAACAATTACTGATAGCATTAGGAATTGAGGCTATTTGAGCTATTTGCTCAACATTCATTCATTAATTTTCTGAACTGCTTAATCCTCATCTGGGTCGTGGGGAGGCCCACGGAAATGTCCATTTCAACCGACGCTGGGCGAGGACAGAGTACAACCCCTGGCCTTTGGATCATATTTGCTCAACAAAGGTAATATACAGTGGGGCCAATAAGTATTGGGCAACGTAAAAATGTGCAAGTTCACCCATTTAAAAAGATAAGAGAGGTGTGTAATTTTCATCATAGGTACACATCAAGCTTGGAGACAGAATGTAAAAAAAAAAAAATCCAGGAAATCACATTGTATGATTTTTAAACAATTTATTTATGAAAATGAGAGGCCAATAAGTATTGGGCAGCCAGCAAAAGTTACTTTTAATACTTTGTAATGTAGCCTTGGTTGGCAATGACAGAGGTCAAACGGTTCCTGTAGTTCTTGACCAGGTCTACACACACTTTCGTTGGTATTTTGTCCCACTCCTCTGCACAGATCTTCTCTAGAGCTGTGATGTTTGTGGGCTGTCGCTTGGCAACTCGAAGTTTTAACTCCCTCCACAGGTTTTCGATTGGGTTGAGGTCTGGAGACTGGCTAGGCCATTCCAGAACCATGATATGCTTTTTATGGAGCCACTCCTTGGTTTTCTCGGCTGTGTGCTTTGGATCGTTATCATGCTGGAAGACTCAGCCATGTTTCATCTTTAATGCTCGGACCAAGGGAAGGAGGTTTTGACCCAAAATGTCACAATACATGGCCACATTCATGTTGCCATTGATAAGGTGCAGTCTTCCTGTCCCTTTTGCAGAAAAGCATCATCAAAGCATGATGTGTCCACCCCCAAGCTTCACAGTAGGTATGGTGTTCTTGGGATGCAAGTCAGCATTCTTCTTCCTCCAAACACGGCGAGTGCTGTTTAAACCAAAAAGTTCAATTTTGATCTCATCTGACCACATCACATTCTCTCAATCCTCCTCTGGATCGTCCAGATGGTCTTTAGCATATTTCAGATGGGCCTTTACATGTTTTTTGTTTAGTAGGGGAACCTTTCGGGCAACGCAGGATTTCATCTCATGACGACGTAGCGTGTTAGTTATTGTCATCTTTGTGACGATGGTTCCTGCCGTCTTCAAATCATTGACCAGTTCCTGCCGTGTAGTTCTGGGCTGATTACTCACTGTTCTCAGGATCCTTTGAACCCCACGAGGTGAGATCTTGCATGGAGTGCCACTCCTAGGGAGGTTGTCAGTGATGTTATACTTCTTCCATTTTCTAATAATGTTTCCAATTGTTGATCTTTTCTCACAAAGTTGTTTACCAATTGCAGTTTGACTCATCCCAGCTTTGTGCAGTTGTACAATTTTATCTCTGGTGTCTTTGGGAAGCTCTCTGGTCTTGGCCATGGTGAAGACTGCAGTCTGACAGTTTGAAGGTGTGTGCAGGTTTGAAGGTGTCTCTTAGGCATCTAATCAGTTCAAACAGGTGTCACTCATACTGTTAACAAGTGGGGGCCGAAATAATGTTTGTTTTCTAGTTGCCCAATACTTATTGGCCTCCCATTTTCACAAATAAATTGTTTAAAAATCATACAATGTGATTTCCTGGATTTTTTTTTTTACATTCTGTCTCTCAAGCTTGATGTGTAACTATGATATATATATATATATATATATATATATATATATATATACATATATATAGGCAGTGGTGGTCTAGTGGTATAGGGCACTGGATCGCTGATCCAAAGATTGGGGATTCGAGTCCCACTCTCCACAAGGTTGTCATGGGCTAACTGGGCTATCAAAGGCGGGCCATGTCTCTCACTGTCTATGGTGTGAGGCATGAAAAAGAACTATTGCTGACTTTCGACAAGAGTAAGCTGCAAAGCCATCAGCGTGTTTCCGCCCTGCGATGGCCTGGCAAGCTGTCCAGGGTGTACTCTGCCCTCGCCCAAAGTTGGCTGGGATGGGCACCAGCCTCCCCGCGACCCAAGTTAGGATTAAGCGGGTACAGAAAATGATGATGATGATATATATATATATACGTATTACTAGGTGCAACAAAATGTGAAAGAAAACAAACCTGCCAGGTATTTGTGCCAGGTGTAATGACCTCAGCAAGAGCTTCAGGGACTGGAATCTTATCCTTTCTACCTGCAAAGGCAAGACACATGTTTTATATATAAAAAATTGTGTTGCTCTTTTAAGGATGTATTATATGAGAAAAAGGGGTTAATATGACACTGGGAGTGACAGTATGAAAAGCAATGAGGTTTCTACTTTGTTTTCTGAAAGTACAGTCATTTAAAACCAAAGGGTGTGTGCATGGGTGGGAAATGTGATATTGTGGATGTAAACAAAGAATTTCATGCTTTTGTACTCTATAGCAAGGAAGGGGTAGGCAAAATACTATAATACATTAAAAGGAGAGAGAGAGAGAGAGAGAGAGAGAGAGAGAGAGAGAGAGAGAGAGAGAGAGATTGCTAGTTTTTCTCTGATTTCATGTATCTGTTAGTACTTACCCTCCATTTCTTGTTCTGATTCAGATGGCATGACCACTATAGTCGGAATTGTGACTGGCATCTTTTGCATTGGGTTTTGTGATAAAGATATTTTTGACACGCCTAATTTAGGCTTCGCTGCACGTGCATACACACTGGCAAGTATATCGCTTTCAGAGACCCAACTTTCATGTTCCCTGGCTTGAAAACCACCTTCCAGATCCCTGACTTCCTCAACCTGCTTGGATACCTTTTGATTGGTGCTTTCAGACATCTTCAGTTCCTCATCACAGTCACCCTTTCCTCCAGCAACTTCATTTCTTCCATTTATCATAACGTGCTTGTCGTCTTGGAACATGTCTAATTGAGTGACATCCTGATGAGCTGATCCAGTCTTTAACTCCACAGCAGTGTCCAGACTTCCTTTCACATTTACAACCACTTTTGATTCCTCCTTCTTTGTTGGAGATCTTTGTTTAAAGTCATCAACTATGATCTCCTCAACAGCTAGTTCCTTTTCTTTCTGCACTGGCTCTGGACCGAAACTCTTTTGGTCCCACTTCAGACATTTTGTTATGTTTACATTAACTGGACCTTCAGGAGTATGTGTATCATTTTCCAAATTTAAATCAACATTGAAGCCCTCCTCTGTTGTTGGGAATCTTTGTGTAAAATCAGTAACTCGAATTTCCTCAAAAGCTCGTTCCTTTCCGGTCTGTACTAGATCAAAGGTCTTGTCCAAATCAGCACATTTTGCTGTTTTTACATTATTAACCTGACCTTTAAGAACATCTGAATAATTTTCCATATCTGCATCCTCACTTAGATTCTCCATCCTTATTGGAGATCTTCGTTCAAAGTCAGTAACCATGATTTTCTGAACAGAACTTTCCTCTCCTCTGTGTACTGGATCTAACTCAAAACTGTTTTTGTCCCAGTTAAAATGTTTTGTAATGTTTACATCATTAACTGGGCCTTCAAGAACATCCGGATCCTTTTCCACATCCAATTCAATGCTTTTTCTTTGTTTAAAGTCAGCGGCTATGATTTCCTCAACAGCTTGCTCCTTTTCTTTGTGCACTGGACCTGAACCAATTTCATCCAATTGATCGTACAATGGTGGGGTTATAGTACTAACTGTACTTGATTTTAGATTAAGATGGTCTGAATCTTCTCTAAGATTTAAACCTTCACTTAACTCTTCCATCCTTGTTGGAATTTGCTTGCTTGATCTTTTCTTTGGTACTGGAGCAGTCATTTCTTTTTCAAATTCAAATCCAGAATTCATCATCACTTTGGGACTTAGCTCATTCTTCTTGTCTGTAGTGTTCTCAAAGTTCATCATGACATCCCCGACCTCTGGTTGCAGATTGTTTGAGCCATAATCACTACCAAATTGATGTATTTTCCAAGTTGATGTTTCTTTTGCTTTGCTAAATGAACGTATTTTGAAATTTCTAGACATGTATCCTTCTGCCCGTTTCAGTCTGGCCTCCAAACTTGTCACCCCTTCCTTTTCTCCTTTCAGTCCCGTTTGTTCAGAATCTGATATATTTGTGTTGATTTCATTTGTAGCAAAGGACTTTGTTTGTGATGCCTGTATAGGTTGTAATTTCAGAGACTGCACCAAAATTGTATGGTCTTGAAGTTTTTCTTCTGAAGAACTTTCTGCTTCAATAACTTTAGTCTTTGGTCTAGCTCTGTGATGCCCTGAAAATATAAAGTTAGTAACAAAAAAGTTGAAAATGTTTCACATTTCATACCACTGTCATTTTAAATTCTTGCTTTTGATTTTCCAGAAGGAGATTTATTTTTTGTAATAGCTGGTCTGACAGTAGTTCCAGCTGCAAGGTTCATATTATTTCTTCATATTGATGATATTCCTCAGTAACATGTCAAGCTGATTCCTCCCATTTTCTTACAAGATATTTTCCTGCACAGTATAGCTATGATACTGTTCGAGATAACATGAACTACGTTTTTTTTTGTGAATATTTAACAACAATAAATGTGATTATAATAAAATTAGTTATGCCATTCTTTCATTAAAAACAGTAATAATTGATTTATTAATGCAGTATAATAAACACTTCAGGATATAGGGCTTATGGAAAAGAATCCATTTTAAGATGGTAGCTGTAACGTTCAGATTTAAATTAAGAACATTTTTACGATATGTATATTCCTCCCACAGATGAAACACATGCACAGTTGGTTAATTGGCTGTTCCAAATTACCCCTAACAGTGAGTATGAATGATTGTGTGAGTGTTGTCCCTGTGATGGTCTGGCAAGCTGTCCAGGGTGAATCCCCCCTCGTACAGAGTTGACTGAGATGGGCACCAGCCTCTCCACGACCCTAATTAGGATTAAGTGGTTCAGAAAATGAATGAATGAATGAATGATTGATTGATTGATTGATTGATTGATTGATTGATTGATTGATTGATTGATATGTAAAAGATCAACCAAGAGCAAACAAAATGAATCCTTAGTACAACATCACAATTTGGGAATGGATTAAACTGACCCGCACCTGATAGAATAAAGATTATTGATGCACCTGTTGAAGATGTAAATTTCAGAAATACATTTATCATGTTAACTGAAATATGTTTGAACTTTAGTAGGAGCTTACAAGCCTAAAACAACAATGCTTAACCTATAAGCGTTAAAGCTATTTTGTTCTTAACAAACAAAAACAAATAGAATCTATTTTGGAAAGCCTTACAGTCTAAGATTCTCTTAGAAAATTAGGTGAATGTACTAAGAACTTGTACAACATAGTTGAAACACAATTGAAACTGATAAGGACGTGGTATGTTCATGTAGTTTGTGTAGATGAGTGAAGATAGACACAAGAACATTTGAAGAACAAATAAAAAGCAAAACAAAGCATGGTATATATATGGCGAGCTGTCCAGGGTGTACTCTGCCCTCGCCCGGAGTCGGCTGGGATGGGCGCCAGCCTCCCCGCAACCATAATTAGGATTAAGCGGTTACAGAAAATGAGTGATGTTAGTCACAGTCTGAACCTGTCATGGACGTCGTATGAAATTAAAAGGTGTACATTTTCCCATTATGACTATGCCTCAATTTAAACACAATTATTTATAAGGTGTGTGAAAGTATCAAAGGAATACAGTACACTGTATTTCCCATTGAAACTCACCTTCGGACATGATAATGTCATCTTTCTTTTCCTGCTGCACCTGTAACCATCACATTTTGTGTTCAGAAAAGAAAATGGATGATGAAATGTTTGAACTGTGCAACAACAACAACAACAAACAAAAGTGTGACAAACCTGTAGACTGAGAGCTGGGTGAACAGATCTGGGGTCAGTGGATACTCTTAAAAAAAGAGAGGGGGGGGTCAGTTTCTGTAATAATATTTAATAACAATATTCTTTTCCTGTTGAAAGCGTAATGGATACAGTTAAAGACTGGCTTACGTCAAACAGTATTATAAGGTATGAAATGTCATAAATTGATAATGACTCTTCTTCTTCTTCTTCTTCTTCTTCTTCTTCTTCTTCTTTTTTTTTCGGCTGTTCCCTTCAGGGGTCGCCACAGCAAACCATCCGCCTCCATCTCACCCTATCCTCTGTATCTTCTACTCTTACTTCAACTACCTTCATGTCCTCCTTCACCACATCCATAAATCTTCTCTTTGGTCTTCCTCTCGGCCTTCTGCCTGGTAGTTCCAACCTCAGCGTCCTACTACCAGTATACTCATTATCCCTCCTCTGTACATGTCCAAACCATCTCAATCTAGACTCTCTGACTTTGTCTCCAAAACCTGTAACATGTGCTGTCCCTCTGATGTACTCATTCCTCATCCTATTCATCCTTGTTACTCCCAAAGAGAACCTCAACATTTACATCTCTGCTACCTTCAGCTCAGCCGCCTGTCTTTTCTCCAGGGCCACTGCTTCTAAACCATACAACATCGCTGGCCTCATCACCATCTTGTACACTTTTCCTTTCATTCTTTCCGATACCTTCCTATCACACATCACACCGCACACTTTTCTCCAACCATTCCAACCTGCCTGCACATGCTTCTTCACCTCTTTTCCACACTCTCCATTGCTCTGGATTGTTGAGCCTAAGTACTCAAAATTCTCCACCTTCTTTAGCTCTGCTCCCTGTAACCTCACCGTTCCTATTGGGTCCTTGTCGTTCACACACATGTATTCTGTTTTACTGAGGCTAACCTTCATTCCTCTCCTTTCCAGGGCATACCTCCACCTCTCTAGATTTTTCTGCACTTGTTCTCTGCTCTCACTACAGATCACAATGTCATCTGCAAACATTATAGTCCATGGAGATTCTTATCTAACCTCGTCTGTCAGCCTGTCCATCACTATAGCAAACAAGAAGGGGCTCAGAGCTAACCTTTGATGCAGTCCTACCTCCACCTTGAACTCTTCTGTCACACCGACAGCACACCTCACCACAGTCTTACATCTTTCATACATGTCCTGCACCACTGTAACATACTTCTCTGACACTCCAGACTTCCTCATGCAATACCACAGTTCCTCTCTCGGCACCCTGTCATATGCTTTCTCCAGATCCACAAAGGCACAATGCAGCTCCTTCTGCCCTTTTCTGTACTTCTCTATTAACATTCTCAAAGCAAACACTGCATTTGTGGTGCTCTTTCTTGGCATGAAACCAAACTGTTGTTCACAAATGCTGACCTCTGTCCTTAGTCTAGCTTCCACTATTCTTTTCCATAACTTCATCATATGGCTCATCAACTTTATCCCTCTGTAGTTGCCACAACTCTGCACATCACTCTTGTGCTTAAAAATGGGTACCAGCACACTTCTCCTCCATTCATCCTCTTCAATGCCCTCATGGCTGCATTGTATGCCCTCCTCACTTCACCCTTACTAATATTTGCTACCTCCTGGTCCTCAACAGTCACCTCTTGTACTCTTTTTTCTCTCTCATTTTCCTCATTCATCATCTCTTCAAAGTGCTCTTTCCATCATCCCAGCACACTGCTGTCATCAGTCAACATGGTTCCCACTCTGTCCTTAATCACTCTAACTTGCTGCACGTCCTTCCCTTGTCTATTTCTCTGCTGTGCCAACCTGTACAACAAGTCATCGTACCCCCACTGTTTGGCCTTTGACACCGCTTCAACATCTTCGCCTTAAGCTGTCTCTCTGTACTCCTGTTTACTCTCTTCGGTCCTCTCTATGTCGCATTTCTTAGCTAACCTCTTCTTTTGTACACACCCCTGCACTTCCTCATACCACCACCAAGTCTCCTTATCTACTGTCCTTCCAGAGAACACACCAAGTACTTTCCTACCTGTCTCCCTGATCACATTAGCTGTAGTTGTCCAGTCATCAGGACACACTTCCTGACCACCCAAAGCCTGTATCAACTCTTCCTTGAAGACAACAGGACACTCTTCCTTTTTCAGCTTCCACCACTTTGTCTTCTGCTCTGCCTAATGCCTTCTTCACCTTTCTTACCATCATCATCATCATCCTGCACACCACCATCCTATGCTGTTTGGCAACACTCTCACCCACTACTACTTTGCAGTCACTGACTTCCTTCAAATTACATCACCTAGACAAAATGTAGTCTACCTGTGTGCTCCTACCTCCACTTTTATAAGTCACCCTATGCTCCTCTCTCTTCTGGAAGAAAGTATTCACCACAGCCATTTCCGTCCTTTTCACTTCTAAAACATTCCTGACCAGACCCTACCCCCTTTCTCTTCCCATCCACACGATGAAAAAACAGCTTAAACCCCACTCCTAAGCTTCTCGCCTTGCTACCTTTTCACCTCGTCTCCTCAACACACAGTATGTCTACCTTCCTCCTCTGCATCATGTCAGCCAGCTTTCTACATTTTCCTGTCATTGTTCCAACATTCAAAATCCCTACTCTCGGTCCTAAACTCATGCTTTTCCTCTTCTCTCTCTGCCTACAGACATGCCTCCTGAGTCTCCTTCTTCAACCTCTCCTTCGACCAACAGTAGTCCAATTTCCACCAGCACCCTGTTGGTTAACAGCACTGATGGCGGCCGTTGTTAACCCGGGCCTCGACCGATCCAATATGAAATTTGTCTTTGTGGTTTGCATTGTGTATTCTGGCAAAATTTTTATGCCAGATGCCCTTCCTGTCGCAACTCTCTGCATTTATCTGAGCTTGGGACCAGCATGAGGGCGGGCACTTGTTTGTCCCCACACCCCCCACAGCTGCATTTGAATTTGATAATGAGGGAAAAGAATTAAATTATTATTTCAACCATAGGGAATGAATCAATACTATAAGTACTGTATATATGCTACTGTGGCATGAGGAGGAAAGAGAAGAGGTAGCACCCATAATATCTGCAGTCTGGCTATGCCACTCTGAGAATTGCACCCAGAAAAATTTTGTTTTTTCCTGTTCTTATTAAACAAACACATTACGTTGGCTCATCCCATAAGTGAGAGCACAAGGCATGTGTCAGTAAAAATAAATTTATTACTGATTGGACAAATATACCACCAGACGGATATTTTCAACCCCCAAAATAAAATAAAAATATTCTGACAAGGCCACTGTTCGAAAGATTTACACGTGGTCATAAATATGCATCCACATAAACACACAGGGCACCAAAAATATGCAGATTCCGTGATAAGAGGCAATCCACAAAGAAACATTTATCAAATGCACAACGATTACAAAACAGAGTGTTTAGATGCAAAACTGCATTTGAGGTGCACTCCGCATCAGGCACAAGTTACCCAACATCTCCTGCCCCTCAAAAATAATACTGTACTCCTGCATGATAATAGCTAGGAGACAATACATAATTAAAGAGGCAGTACTCAGGCACCAGACTAAATCTGATGGCAACATGCTACTCATTGTAATACTAGGATAATACATCAAAGACCACGGTGGCACAGTGGTTAGCACGGGTTCAGTTCCTGGGCTCAGGCCATTTCTTTTTGGAGTTTGCATGCCCCATCTCCCCCCCCATGCTTTCATGCACAGTAGGCTATTTGACTGTCCCAAATTGCCGTTAGGTGTGAGAGTGAATGTTGAGAATATTGAGAATTGTATACTGCGATGGCCTGGCAAACTGTTTCAGGCGTAACCTGCCTTTGCCCAGGGTCAGCTGAGATGGGCGCCAGCCTCCCCTGTGGCCATAATTAGAATTAAGCTGGTCAGAGAATGAATGTATGATTGAACGATTGAATGGATGAATGGATGGATGAATGAATGAATGAATGATTAAAAAAACATAAACAACATGAACTACAAGGAACATAAAAAAGGTTACATTCCTGAATGTCTAAATTCTTGTTTTTCAAATTGAAGATGTTTGGGGGCTTTCTTTTAGTAGATATTAACAAACTGTACTAGTGCCTGTGTCAGTGGTGGCCTGGCGGTAAAAGGCGCTATAT
The DNA here is from genome assembly GCA_024760905.1 of Plotosus lineatus. Classification (NCBI taxonomy): domain Eukaryota; kingdom Metazoa; phylum Chordata; class Actinopteri; order Siluriformes; family Plotosidae; genus Plotosus; species Plotosus lineatus. Next base: position 36,585,499 of record CM045731.1, read on the forward strand.
TGCTGATCCTCAGGTTGGGGGTTCGAGCCCCACTCTCCAGGGGTTGTCACTGTCCCCCCCCAGTGCAGCTAACTGGGTTATCAAAGGCCGGCCATGTCTCTCACTATCTATGGTGAGAGGTTCATGTAAAAGAACCATTGCTGACTTTTGTAAAGAGGAGCTGCAAAGCCGTCAGCGTGTTTCTGTCCCTTGCTAATGGGTTGTGTCAGGAAGGGCATCCGACATAAAAACCTATGTCAAATCAAAACAGGCGAATCAGATGATTCTCTGTGACAGCCCCAGAGAAAAAGGGAAAAAGCCAAAAGGAAAAGAAGAAGTACTAGTGCCTGTGTGTTGAGTTCCAGAGTAAATGATTAATACAGCACACACCCTGTGTGTTTACTGTGGGTGGTGCATTTCAATATTTTTACCTGGTCCTCTGTAGTGTACAAGGTGAAAAATGTATCGCCTTACTCTGGGCAAGTCTTGTTCTTTTCTCCATCTTTACCCTCTGGCAGAGAATGCAGGAAGGGATTCGGTTTATGTGCTGTAAGGACAAGTAACAAAAGACAAACAACTTTAGTGAGCATTCACCTAGTAGAAAAGGGTTGCACATTTTTCCAGTGATTATATTATTAAAAATAATGATAATTAAAAGCTGGATGGCACAGTGATATACTGGTAAGCACATCCACCACACAGCAATAAGTTTGATGGTTCGAGTCCTGGGCTCGACCACGGTCCAAAGACATGCATATTAGGCTAACTGGTTTCAAATTGTCCCTAAGTCTGAGTGGGTGTACCTAGAGTCAGCTGAGAGAGGCTCCGGCCTCCCTACAACAAGAGTAGGCTTTTAAAAAATAATTTATTAACCGGTAAAGGTTTATATAAACATGTTATTAATCATTTATGTTCAAGTGAAAGATTACACAGCTGTTCATTACACATTACACAACATCTTGTATTTATTTTTCGTACAGTTTGTACGGGACAGGAATACGCACACATACTGTGTGTGTATATATATATATATATATCTTCTTCAAGTCACTTATCCCTTAACATCCGGGGATGTCGTTGGGGCGCCTTCCTGGTGGAGCCCATCCCTCTCCAAGTGAAACACGCCGTGAAACACGCCAACGGCTTTGCAGCTTACTCTTTACGAAAGTCAGAAATGGCTCTTTTACATACCTCACACCATAGACAGTGAGAGACATTGCCCGCCTTTGATAACCCAGTTAGCTGCACTGGGGGGACAATGACAATCTTGTGGGGACTCGAATTTCCAACCTTAGGATCAGCGATCCTGCACCCTATCCATTACACCACTATATATATATATATATATATATATATATATATATATATATATATATATATATATATAGATGCTCCCCGACTTACGTTCATCTGTTTTATGTTTGTTTTTTGTTTTTTTTTTTATGTTTTTTTCCCAAAAAATAAGTCAAATTTTGAGTTTAGATGTACCTACGTAGTATGCTGACGTAATGACGCTGCGTCCATTGTTTACAAAAGACAGACTGAGTGCCTCTCCTTCCCAGTTCAGTTTTATATATATAAGTATATATCAGTTATAGAGCATGTTATGCTTGTGTTAAGACGTCGTGTCGGTGATCTGTGTTTACACTGTTTTGTGGACTTTTGTAACCCTAAGCAAATATGGTTGGTCAGAAGCATAAGCCTACTGGCATGGGTGCAAGTCTCACAATGACCTTGTCATGACCTTGACATCACACTGACCTTTGGCCCAGGTTAAAAAAGCCAACATGTCCGCGTGCTAAACCTTCGTGAGCAAGGAATGTCATACAGAAGAAAAGGAAATGTGGACTTATATAAACTACCAATATCACGCGATGTTTAAAAGTTAATAATAAGGTATGGTGGATCTTTTTTTAACGCTGTCAATTTTGGGTTCAGGTACCCTTTAATGTAAAGTGATTCGGTATAAATAAGTAAATAAGTGACGTATTTGCAATTAATGTTGATATTATTTGATATATTTTATATTATTTTACAATGTTATGTTTATAATAATTGATGTAGGGTTGTTTTATGAGATACAATAATTTTATTTATGGATGTATAGTACAGTATGAGCGTCATACTTCACACATCATACATCACTGTAACAACTTACGTTCACTTTCAAATTACGTTCGTCTGTCCGGAACCAATTAAAAACATTAGTCAGGGAGCGTCTGTATATTCCTTATGACTACAAAATGTAAAATATGTTTGTATTGTTTGTAAGAGTAGATCACTTGTTTACTGTATGTATGGTGTCAAATTTCACATTTCCATGCCGTGTACTGTTTTCCACATAATTGTAAATATAATTTTTACATAAATTGATTGTAGTATTACTAAATAAGAACCCTGTTTGCTGTATTTTTCATAGTCTGTGATAAGTGCAAATGTAAATATTTCAGTAAATAAAATAGTTTATAATACCCAAAGCATAGCTTTGTCTAGTTATAACTGTGTCAGTGCTACAAGCTGAGCATTGCCTGTTTAAGATAATCTCAAATACCTGTAGATTTCTTCCATCTCATGGAAGAGCGGACTATGGCTGAGACGTGTGGCTGACGGCCGTACCGCTTTGACCTAAGCTCCTCAAACCATTCACCTGAGAACACCTTCAGCTGGTTTGGGTCTGGGACTGACGCCTCCAACTTCCTGGTAAAATAGTCAAGCAATTGGATAAATCACATTGAGCATAACTATTGGTCTAAATAAAAACAAAGGTAAATGAGAAAAATAGCAATTACACTCGTTATATGTTCTTGCATTAGGAATTTCACAAAATGGAAGATTTTCTAATAAGATAATTTTCAGCATCAAGTTAATTTCCACCATGTCTTCACTTCCTAAAATGATATGTGCTATGCTTTAATATGAGTTAAATATATTGCAATGGAATAAATACAGTCTAACTTTCAGGTTTCACGCCCAATTAGTCACATGTCTCATTGTTTTCAACTATTTCTTAATTTTCCTAGTTTCAAGCCCTGTTTCCTAAATCTTAACTCATGTCTTGCTCTGGCTTTCCCATATTTATGTGGGTAAGAATAAGGGATACTCCATTTATGAACTTTGACCACAGGAATGCTTATTATTATTATTATTATTATTATTATTATTATTATTATTATTATTATTATTATTATTTATTTATTTATTTATTTGTTTGTTTATTTATTTTATTTATTTATTTTTTTTAATCCTTAAAATTTTCCAAATTGGACAGGTTGCATGCAGATCCTTTTGCTTTTTTTTGTTGAACAATCTAAATCTTGGATTCTTAAACATTACAAAAGTAACTGGGTGTATTCATACGAATGCATTACAAATAAGATCGAAGACATTTGACTGGTTCTACCAATGAACTAAGACATTTCAGATTGCTAAATATTATTACTATACCCTAGACAAAAATGGAGTCATCTGATTGGGGTGACCATGACAAATCATGAGTGTGTGCCACTCCACTCATGATAATGTTTTAATTCCTCAGGGATCCGACCAATCAGATTACACTATTTATGTGTAGTATATACATTATTATTCATTCAATATATTTTCAAAATTTTCATAATATATTTTCATTTTAGTAGAAAGTCATCAGCTAATTCTTGGTATTTTTATCACTGATATCAAATAAGTTGAAGGATTATAACATGATTGGCATGTTCCTCTTCATATACATCACAAACTAAACACACCCATAGCAGACAGATCAGGTTGGTTGCCATCAGGTTGCCATCTTGGTTAGTTAGTTAGTTAGTTAGTTAGTTAGTTAGTTAGTTAGTTAGTTAGTTAGTTAGCAAGCAAGCAAGTGGCTAAGCTAGTTAGTTAGTTAGTTAGTTAGTTAGTTAGTTAGTTAGTTAGTTAGTTAGTTAGTTAGTTAGTTAGCAAGCAAGCAAGTGGCTAAGCTAGTTATTTTAGTTAGTTAGTTAGTTAGTTAGTTAGTTAGTTAGTTAGTTAGTTAGTTAGTTAGTTAGTTAGTTAGTCGGTCGGTGGGTTGGTCAGTCGATCAGTCAGCGAGCTGGTTAGTTAGCTAGCTAGTTAGCTAGTCAGCTAGCTGGTTAGTTAGTTAGTTAGTTAGCTAGTTAGCTAGTTGGTTAGTTAGTTAGTCAGTTAGTTAGTTAGTTAGCTAGCTAGCTATCAGGCAAGCAAGCTAGTTAGTGAGTAAGTATACTTTTTTGAAGCAGAGTATAATTTGCACTCAGCTGTTAAAACTTAATTTTAATTTCTCACTATGTATACTGGCTTAAACTGAAACTAAGAGTAAGCAGCAATGACCAAGAATGCAATGCAAAGTTTTGCAACCCAACAGAGCTTTGAGCAGGGCGGGGCCTATCTATCTTATTTGAAATCTGTCCTGACCCCCTTCTCAAAAAAGTGCGCAAGAAAACATCTGCTCACTCTAAACTCTACTCTAAAGGCTAGAGGCGTGCTGCTAGCGAAAAGCTGATAATGTTATGTTTGGTGGGTCAAATAATGTAATTGTTAAAAATAAAGTGTGTCCTTCCACTTAGATTCTATCTTTTGTTTGGTATTTTTGAGGAATTTCTATAGGTGACTAATACTGGATATGATGTGATTTCCTCCAGACTTGAAATATTTTGAGTCAATAATAAAACAATTATAGAATAAAAATTGTATGATATGCAGACTTTATTCATCTACAGTGAATAATTGGTATTTATACACGAGGATCATATGGCCCAGTGATGGAAAATGGAAATATATTCAATAATAATCCTTAAAATAAGGTTTTATATTTTAAAAATGGTCAAACCTAAAGGAATTTGCTACTATTTAAAAGTAAAGTAGAACAAACATAATTTGGCTACAGTTTGTGGATTATCACCTCATTTTTGGACTGCGGTCAATCTGACATTGTGTAAATTCAGGTACAATTCCTATGACGCATGTCATAACATGAAGGTTGTCATTCTAACAAAAATACCCCTGAAAGAAACCAAGCACAAGTCCGCACAAGTAAACTACTAAACAAACAATTACATAGTTCAACTTAAATCTAATCCAACCCAACTCCAAATCCATCTAATTCATTTTCTGAATCTTAGTACTGAAACCAGAGCTGTGCACAGCTGCTCACCTTACACGCCCAGTCTCCTGCCTCTTCAAATCCTCATCTCTGAGAAGAACACTCTGAATAACTGCTTCTTCCTCAGGAGAAAGAAAGCTCAAGTCAATAAACAAAAGTATCCTCTTCAGATGGTTTCATGCTGGAACAGATCTTTCAAGAACATAAAGCTGCGAGTAGATGTGTACTGTTCTTCCTTCTAGTGCTTCTCAGAGTTTTCAGCTTGGCCACAGGGACATGTTTGTGTGTGTTCCTGCATGCTTGCCACACCTCTGCTAGTTCACCAGTCACATATTAACACCAGAGTGCCCGTGTAGTTCCTCTGACATCACATCAGTGGTGTAGAGAACTGCACCTGGAGTGGGGAGTGCGGTGAGGGTGTAGAGTTTAAAACTCATCCGATATCATATTACGCTGTGAAACAGTGAAAGCCTGATTCCCAAGATAAAATACAAGGGTGTCTTCTGATAGTTTTTTTTTAGTTTAGAGAGCCTGAATTGGAGCTAATTACACACAGTTAGAGTGTGTTTTGTGTTTGCAATATACTTGGAGTACAAAGAACAAGAAGAAGAAGAAGAAGAAGAAGAAGAGGGGTGGAGCAGTTCTCTTTCTGAATATTTAGCATTGAGGCGATGAAAAAAAAAAAATCGGCAACAGTTATTATAGCAGCAGCAGAAGGAGGAGGAGGAGGAGGAAAGGGATCCAGAAATTTATGAAGGTCTTTTTAATGAGCATTTATTAATTGATGTTTACTGTAAAAAGGGTTATTAAAATAAAAACACATCTGATTTTCCTTAAACTTAGTGGAGGGCTTGGGAATAGGCCTAGAAAGAACCTTTTGTAAATAATCATGAAATCACTTGAACATGGAATCCTGTTGAAATTTGTTTTAAGTCCTGAAAAATCCCTGTCTTTAACATCAGGCAGAATGTTTATCCGACACCCACTAGGGGGCGATATTTCATTACAGCTATGCCAAGTTTTAATAATCCATTTGTGCCTGACAGAGGTTCCTTGTAATTCTCCTCAGAGGCTACAAAATCTTTACTCCCCTTTAATTTTTAACCTCAACCTTGTTACAATATGCCCTGTATGAGTTATTCTATAGCAAGCTGTTGTTATCATTACCATATAATAAACCCAAGATCTTACATCCCATTAATGTTTACTTCACAGTAATGACTGGCTTAATGTACATTGTCAAGTATATTGTTACATAGCTACTTACAAACTATTAATTTAAAGAGAATTATACTGATATACAATGTTGTGCTTCTTCCAAATGCACTTAGCAAATATTCTGTTATTTTAAATAATAAAAATAAATACCATACTAAATACTGCAGTTGACCATGTATATAGATTAAGAGTCATTAAAATAAGATATGTAATAAGTACGGAATAACCTCTGGACACATACTAGTGCATGATATATGTGAAGTGTTGTTGTTACCACCTCTGTTGTCTAAAACATGATGGGTCGTCAGCATGTTCACGTCTCTGATTGCTGTTTTACAGCATTTGTAAATTATGGTTTTCTCACCAGAATCGTTTTTAATCATACCTCTTTTTTTAAAAATCAGCTGTTGTGAGCTTAGACTGAAGATTTGTTCTATAAATGTAAAACACTGAGGGACCTATTCAGTGCTGTCCTCTGCACCTGAGCTGGATAATCATTTGAACATATACTACATGTTAACATAATGAAAGCTGATTCAAACAATATTTCATGGCTTATTTTTACATTTTTAGAGCAGGACAATTGGCATATTTGGTATTTTGGCATTATTATGGCATCTTTCAAAAACCTTTTAAAATTTTTTCAAAAGTACTTTTTCCACAAATCTGCATTTATTTTATTATTTGCAAATTTATATGAATAAAATTTGAAGGATTTCAGAATCAATGACTGTGAGAACCCTGATTTTCTCCACCATTTTGATCAACACATTATCCAATTTTTGGGAGATGGATAAATGTGTTATCCCAGTGAACCAATCAGATCATAGCATTGCAATATAGTATTTAAACAATACTTTTAACAATATTTCAGCAGGATCTGAAATCATAACATAAAATATTTAGTTCAATGTACTGTATGATCGATCATTGCGATTTTGCTCAATTCAAAATGTAATGCTGAATTTCATTGTTCAGAACCAGACACACGATAAACTTAAAGAACTTATGTCACACATTCTTTCCAAGATACTCAGTACTAGTTAAATGTAAATAGCATTAAACTCATTATTTACATCAAGGCTGGGAATGAATTGTACCATGCTAACCTGCCTTGGTGATATGGAAGAGTGTAGCAGAAAACCTTGTAAAAAGACTGATTAATTCACCCATCTTCAGCACACTCAAATTATTCAGGCTGAAATTGTTACACAGACAAAATACTTAGGAACAAAGCAAGAGAAGAGAGAGAGAGAGAGAGAGAGAGAGAGAGAGAGAGAGAGAGAGAATGGGGAGAGAATGGGAGAGAGAGAGAGAGAGAGAGAGAGAGAGCGATAGAGAGAATGGGGAGAGAATGGGAGACAGAGAGAGAGAGAGAGAGAGAGAGAGAGAATGGGGAGAGAATGGAAGCGAGAGAGAGAGAGAGAGAGAGAGAGAGAGAGAGAGAGAGAGAGAGAGAGAGAGAATATGGGGAGAGAATGAATGGGAGCGAGAGAGAGAGAGAGAGAGAGAGAGAGAGAGAGAGAGACTGGGGAGAGAGAGGGGAGAGAGAGGGGGAGAGGGGGAGAGAGAGAGAGAGAGAGAGAGAGAGAGAGAGAGAGAGATTTAAATGTCTTTTCCTTCCCTTTCCTGTGTATATATCAGACTAGAAACATTATTTCCAGCCAAATTACATGGCAACAGATTTATTTTCGTTATCTTGAATTATAGCTCAGCAGAAGGCTAAATTGTATAGTCTGGGGTGGTGTGACTTTTTCATGATTTATGACAATGTCAAAGATGTGCAAGCCAAAACATTCAACAGAATTCAACAAATACAGTACTTGGAGTCAGGGTGCCAGGTCTGTGGTTTTTACCTCACTTTGTAAAATTGGGTAAAAGACAAGGTTACAGGTTCTGTTTGGGGATTTTTGTAGATATTTACACATCAATCAAAGCCCTCTTTACATTCATCTTTTTAAATATATATGTATGTGTGTGTGAGTGTGTGTATATATATATATATATATATATATATATATATATATATATATATATATATATATATATATATATATATATATATATATATATTTATATATAGTCCCACTCTCCACAGGGTTGTCACTGTCCCCCCCAGTGCAGCTAACTGGGTTATCAAAGGCGGGCCACGTCTCTCACTGTCTATGGTGAGAGGGATGTAAAAGAACCATTGCTGACTTTTGTAAAGAGTAGCTGCAAAGTCGTCAGCGTGTTTCTGTCCCTTGCTAAAAGGGTTGTGACAGGAAGGGCATCCAACGTAAAAACCTCTGCCAAATCAAACGTGCGAATCAGATGATTCGCTGTGGCCACTCCTGAGTAAAAGGGGAAAAGCTGAAAGGAAGACAGACATAATGAATATATATTTTAGATTTTTATGCAAATCCAAATTTCCCTTTGGTGTGAGTGTGAATGTGTGTGTTTCCCAGCAATGGACTAGTGGGCTGTTCAGGGTGTACAGTGCCCATCGCCCAGACCTGGATGAGGCAGGCTCAAACTTTAAAATTATCTCAATAGCTTACAATAAAAAAGATTCACTGGCACATTTTCAGTAACTGGAAATATAAAACCTGTCCCTCTTTGACATTTTTTTTTTTTTTTTTTTTTTTTTTTTTTTATCAAAGTTAAATCTAATGGCTACTACACCACACCCTGTAAGTAAATCCAAAAAGAGCCTCACAGAAAGTAAACAGGACTCTCAAACACTAATCTCATTATGGTTAGATATGCACACATAGTAGTTCCTTTTCCAAAAATGTATTTAAAACACACTTCAGGACACAAAATATGTTTTATATATACTGTACGTGTCAAAAAAGGAATGATGGAAAGAGTTAAGGTAAAAGATAAGTGGCCACGGAACAATGGGACATTTCCTCATTTGAACGCCAGAGGGAGCTGATGGTGCATGAGAGACTGTACGAGGTGGACCTACTGTAGTATATTTATATACTGAGTGTGTATATATAAATAAAGGAACTGTCCTCTGGGCTTTTTGCACCCAAGCCATAGTGGCTCATCAGGCCGGTGCTTATCCCCGGTTTCCATAACATGAAGCAATTAGGAGTTCAACTCCTCCTGGATGGGGTGCTGGTACCCATTTATACTGCTGGGTGTACAGAGGCACACTCGTGGTTCAGACCTTGCCCAGGGGTCTTATCACAGTAGGGGGTCTAACTGGGATTTGAACACACAACCTCTCGATCATAAGCCCAGCACCCTAATCACTCCACCACCGGCCCCACTAGAGAGAGAGAGAGAGAGAGAGAGAGAGAGAGAGAGAGAGAATTTTCTGAGTAGATCCTTCCGTAAGAGGGTGCTCAATAGAAAGTCTTTGTCCTTCCCTTTTATTTTTACTTATATATATAAAACATCTGATATGAACTCTGACGTCGTAAGGCATTAACTTGGGTTGTTGGTTATATCAGTTTACAGGAAGTGCTATATCTGTTATATTATATCATCAGGATTGTAAAAAATACACCATTTTTGATATTATATTTAAATTCTTATGCAGACCAGTAAAGATGCGTTTGGTGTAAAAAAAAAAATAAAATAAAAAACTCTTATTCAGAAAAGGCTTCTGTAAAATACTTCAATTATATATTTTGTGGCTTTTCCTGTGTCGTGGTGAGAAAACCTTCCTATAACACATCACACCAGACACTTTTTTTTCACATTCTAACCTGCATGCACACGCTTCTTCACCTCTTTTCCACACTCTCCATTTCTCTGGATTGTTGAGCCTAAGTACTTAATGTCCTCCACATTCTTTATCTCTGATCCCCTTAACCTCACCATTCCTCTTGGGTCCTTCTCATTCACACACATGTATTCTGTCTTATTGAGGCTAACCTTCATTCCTACACCACTCTAACATACTTCTCTGCCATTCCAGACTTTCTCATGCAATACCACAGTTCCTCTCTCGGCACCCTGTCATATGCCTTGTCCAGATCCACAAAGGCACAATGCAGCTCCCTCTGACCTTCTCTGTACTTTTTCGTTAACATCCTCAAAGCAAACACTGCATCTGTGGTGCTTTCTTGGCATGAAACCAGACTGTTGCTCACAAATACTGACCTCTGCTCTTCGTCTCACTTCCACTATTCTTTCCCATAAATTCATAATATGGCTCATCAAATTTATCCCTCTGAAGTTGGCACAACTCCGCATGTCTCCCTTGTTTTTAAAAATGGGCACCAGCACACTTCTCCTCCATTCCTCTGGCATCCTTTCACTCTCTAAGACCTTGTTGAATGTTCTTGTCAGAAAATCTACTGCTACCTTTCCTAGACACTTCCATACCTCCACAGGTATGTCATCAGGATCAACTGGCTTTCCACTCTTCATCCTCTTCAATGCCCTCCTCACTTCACCCTTCAAAGTACTCTTTCCATCTTCCCAGCACACTTCTGTCATCAGTCAATACATTTCCCTTTCTGTCCTTAATCACTCTAACTTGCTGCATGTCTTTCCCATCTCTATTTCTCTGCTGTGCCAACCTGTATAAATCATTTTCTCCCTCTTTACTTTCCAATCGAGCATACAAGTCATCATACGCCCTCTGTTTGGCCTTTGACACCGCTACCTTCGCCTTACGCTGTGTCTCCCTGTACTCCTGTTTACTCTCTTTGGTCCTCTCAATGTCCCACTTGTTCTTAGCTAACCTCTTCCTTTGTACACACTCCTGCACTTCCTCATTCCACCACCAAGTCTCCTTATCTACTCTCCTTCCAGATGACACACCAAGTATTCTCCTACTTGTCTCCCTGATCACATTAGCTGAAGTTGTCCAGTCATCTGGAAGCACTTCCTGACCACCCAAAGCCTGTATCAACTCTTCCTTGAAGACAACAGGACACTCTTCGTGACACACCTTTGATAACCCATAATAAAACATGGCCGGCTGGCCCCAGTTAGCTGCAATGGGAGGGGACATTGACAACCTTGTAGAGAGTGGGTCTCAAACCCCCAACCTTAGGATCAGCGATCCAGCGCCCTATACCACTAGACCACCACTGCCCCATATTATTCTCCTGCAGTATATTCTCTTAATAATATTATTAAGACTGCCCATTAAAGATAGGGCCATTCTTCTTGGTTTTCTACTTCTCTCTCTCTCTCTCTTCTGTCTGCCTCCAATCAGGATAACTCAAAAAGTAAGTCATTTATCAGCATAAACAAGCAGAATGTCTGAAAATACTCAAAACACAGAGTAAGTTTCATTCCTGGTTGTGTCTGAAATCAATGTGTTATTTTTCATCTCTGTATCCAGCTATGTATCTGTATTGAATTCAGGCAGAGAAAGAACCAGCATGCAGTTTTTGCAGCTCATGAACAATAGTGTTCATTCATTCCCGTTTCAGATACAGCCTGTGATTAATTTTATGACTTTGCAGTGGCAAATCTAAAATTATAAGCCTCACACATTTGGACTTTTGTTCAAGTTGTGAACATTTGAAGCTAAACTTGTTTAGTTTTCAATGTAATAACACTTTCAAGGAATAGGATAACAAATTCAATAAGAATTGGCTCAGCCTTCGCTTGTTTCTTCTCAACTAGAACAATCACCTTAATCAGTTTTTTAAATTATTATTATTATTATTATTATTATTATTATTATTATTATTATTATTATTATTATTATCCCAGTATTTTGTATTGCTTCATAATTTTGTGGTACATGGTTCAATCCTGAGCTGGGTGACCGTCTGGAGTGTAAGGTGTTCTCCATGTGTCCATGTTAAATTCCTAAGGGTTCTCCAGTTTTCTCCACACTAAAATCCCAAAAAACTTCTAGTAAGTGGAAAGAAATGGATTCCAGTAGTACCCTGATTTCTCACTGTGAATTCCAGGAACACTGGGAGAGAGCTGCAGATACAACGCTGGATGTGGCCCCAGGTTATCAAAGGGCACCATTATAGTCCACCCCCCCCCCCCCCCCCCCAAGCCTCAATCTAAACTTAGGTACCACTTAGGGCCTTAAAGGTAACTGTGTTTGTCTTTTAGAGCGAAAAAGATGTGTGCAGATTCTAAAGCAGTATGCAGAGGGGAAAACAAGAAGCCTGGGGTGTTATCCCATGTGCAAAACCATTGTGCCAATACAGGTGGAATAGTGTCATGTATTCGTTTTCTAAGAAACTTAATCCTAATTAGGTTCACAGGGAAAATGGCGCCCATCTCAGTCGACTCTGAGCCAGGGCTGGGAACACCCTGAAGAGCTTGCAAGGCCAATGCAGACAGTTGGATTGATGTAGTTTATTTTCTGTGATTGTAGGAGGAGTTCTGGATCCATGGTCCCCTCAAACCTGTTCTATTATTTAGGATGCTCTCTGAAAGAAATGGAAAACCTGGTCTCTTTTAAATAATGTTATGCAAGGACTTTGAGATGTATTAATATCACTGAGTTTGTTTATGTTTACTTTTGTTCTGTGAATGAAGTGAAAAGATCAAGCACCAGAATGCCGTTTTCCATCATTCAGAACGATATGACGTCATGGAACAGTCCTCAGCGTTGTCACGTGACTTGTATAATTTATTTATTTATTTATTTATTTAAAGCATGTTTCAGATCGAGGTCGAGTAGGATCTCGGGGAGGCGGTGATGATCTGCACTTCTCACGCATCACACCCGCGCGCACCTACCACCGCATGACGCCTCTGGATGCAGCGTAATGCGCGCTCTGTGCTGGCACTGAAGGGGGAGCTTTGTGCTGTTGTGTGAATCCGTGTAACTCTGGTGCTGCAGCAGCAGCAGCAGCATCACTCACCGAGGGTCTTCTATAATGCTGTGAAAGGGAACGTGAAGATGGCGACGGGAGCAGGACGGCAGCAGCAGCAGCAGCAGCAGCAACAGCAGCAGCAGCAGCAGCAGCATCCTTCCCCTCCGGCGCCTCCTCCTCCTGGAGGAAATCCTGCTCCTCCTGCCTCGTGTGCATCAGGAACCAGTCCGTCTTCAGCATCATGCAACCTGCTTTACGAATCAGGACTCGCGATGGAGTACACACACGAGCTGCACCTGAAGATGAGCAAGAAAATCGCCCAGCTCACCAAGGTCTGCGTTATTGATTATTGCACGGTGATCATACCGCATCACTTATTGCCTGCACGCGCAAGTCACTATGACCTCATCGTTAGCTTACTGACTAATCAACTTAAGTTCATCAGTAAAACCTTTTTTTCTTGCATACATTGCATCATAATATTACTTTATTCTGAAAACAAACATTTTTTCTTTAGTGTATTTATGAAATTTTTATTTTAATTTTTTTAATTTTATTTTTTTTTTAGGATATGCTGTATTGTCTAAAACATTCAGGCAAGAAAATAATCTGCATAATGTCCTTATACAGAACTCACTACTTATTCTTTTGCATGTTTATGTTTTTCTTATGTGCAGTAAATATCCCAACCTGATAATCATTTTGCAACATAGTGAAAATTCTCCAGATTTTTTTTTTTTTAAGAGATGTTTTGGTAATTATAGACTGGTGGCATTGAGGCACAGAGAATCTAACAGTTTACAGTATGCTAATTAAAGAGGATGACAAGGAGGGTGGGATGAATTAAAGATGAAAAGGAGAATTGTTATTCAAGCAGCAGGACTCAAGCAGTCACTGAGCTGAAAGGGAAAATTTGTAATAAAGTTTTCAGAAATACTGTATAATTTAAGAAATGAATGAACAAAGTGTCGTTTTATTCCTTTCATAGCAGCAATGTATATTCGTTAATGTTGTGGAGCATCCCTAAAACAAAATGAGGTTTTCGTCATTTACTTTATAGCAGCCATTAGCAGCCATTTATGTCAGTATTCTCTCTTTTTCTTTTTATTGATCTTGCGAAATCACAAGCGATACAGATTTTTCCAGCAAACTTCAGCATGTAATTTTTTTCATGAAAGCTTCCATTGGTGAAAAGAATTTAAAAAAATGTAACATCCTATGTAGAAAATGTCTTATATAAGCAGTTACATGTTTTTTTGTTTGTTTGTTTGTTTGTTTGTTTGTTTGTTTTATCTGTATGTTATTCATGGTTCCTCCACATTGGGCCAAATGTATTTCAAGCACTTTTCAAGGAACAAATTTTCATTTTTAAGTTGTGTTTAAAAAAGTTAAATACAACAAGAAATACAATTTTCTGACTTTCAAAGAATGAAATACAATAATTTTAATATATTGTAAATGAATATATGTAAGAATACAAATATTTTTAAAATGTCACCTACTACATTTTCAATGTAATAACTAAATAAAAGTAATTTAAATCATTTATAATTTTGCTGAAAAATACACAACAATTTTAATAAACTGTATCAAGAAACCACATACTTAAATGTATATGTAAATATAAATATATACTTAAACCTTTGGCTTCAGGTCAACACCTGTACTAGCTGCGGATCCACCAGACGTAGTCATGGTAACGCTAATGTCAGCGCTTGTGACAGTTGTTCCAACTACATTTCCTTTGCAATAGCTAGTTATCAGTGTACCCTCATGTTCCTTGGTTCTTAAAAGTCTTTACATGTTGTTTGAGTGGGTGATATTTGATTTTATGTGCGAATTTAATGTATCTCCTCCAGAGTACCAACTGTAGTGTTTTTTTTGTTTGTTTTTTTTTCGGATGCCTTGCAAAACACATGATGCCGGCTTTTGCCAACTTCTATCCAATCATTGTATTCTTTGTTCTTCTGCCATGCTTTTTTAAATATACACTGACCACCTGGCATTGTGGCTGTTGGTACAATACAATCCTCTTAAGCTTTTTATAAATATTTATTCACTTGTGAAGAGTGCAAAGGTCGCCTGCAACGCCATTGCTAAACTTCAAAAAATGGGATCTGTATGACGTAAAACAGATCTAGAAGCTTCTATAATTTTGTGTTTTAAAGCAAAACTTCCAGGAAGATGTGTTTGCAGACTATGCTTGGCAAACATCAATTTTTTGTGACTTTATTGTAGAAAAGATACAAAAAACAGAGGTCTATAAGAAAATGAAATGTTATGCATTTCATACGCTGATAGACCCAAAGCTAAAAATCAAGTACTATTCAATGATGGAGTAAGAAAACCATCAGTTTTCAAGGTAGGTAGGGGTAAGGTAAGGCTGTTGGGTTTTTACACCCGAGCCTAGTGGCTTAGTCTTGTGGCTCATCAGGCCGGCCCAGTTTCCGTAGTGTGAAGCGACCAGGAGTTCAACTCCCCCTGGATGGGACGCTAGTCCATCGCAGGTTTACCTTCCCAGTAGATTTTACTGGTACCCATTTATACTGCTGGGTGAACAGTGGTACACTTGTGGTTGAGACCTTGCCCAGGGGTCTTAGCACAGTGAGGGTCTCAGTGGGATTCAAACTCACAACCTCCTGATCATGAGCGCAGCACCCTAACCACTACGCCACCGGCCCCACGATTTTCAAGGTGTGGCCTGGCAATTCCAGGGCCCTTGAAAACAATTCATTTTTTTCAAGTACTTTTCAAGGCATTCAAGCATCTGTACGAGCCAGGGTTATTATAGCATAAGATTTTTTTTTTTAGTCTTTTGCGGGGTTTGTTTTACAAGTGCATAAGTAGTTTTATGTTTTGTTTTTAAGGAACTGACTAGATTCGCTTTTGTCTTAGGTGTAAGTTTTTACTTTATTCATAATGTCGCCACCTTCTGGAACTTGTCAGTTACTGTCTCATCTTCATCTTTAAAGTGGTGCCAACCACACCAACCAGGAGGCATGTTTAGCAGCTGTCAGCAAAAAGGTCATGGGTTTGATTCCCATTCTTGGACATTTCTGTATGGAGTTTGCATGCTCTTTCATGCTTGAGTGGATTTTCTCCAGGTACTCCAGTTTCCTCCTTCAGTACAAAAACATGCACGGTATGCGAATTGGCTGTTCCAAATCTTCCCTAAGTTGGAGTGTGAATGTTTTTCTGTGTGTGTATTAGCCCTGCAGGGCCGGTGGTGTAGTGGTTAGAGTGCTGGGCTCATGATCGGGAGGTTGTGAGTTCAATTCCCACTGAGATCCCCACTGTGCTAAGACCCCTGGGCAAGGTCTCAACCACAAGTGTGCCTCTGTTCACCCAGCAGTATAAATGGGTACCAGTAAAAATATACTGGGAAGGTAAGCTGCAATGGACTAGCGTCCCATCCAGGAGGAGTTGAACAAGATGTTTTTCCTCCAAAATACAAAAAAATCAGGAAGTCTCTCTCCTGACTCAGACTCAAGGAAAAAAATAATAAAAAATAAACAGACATTGTTATTTGTTTTTGGATTCTGTTTGTTTCGCTGTGCCTCTTCAGCATGGGCCAAGCCAAACAAGCCACTAGGCCTGGGTTTAAAAACCCAGCAGACTTACCTATTAGCCCTGCGGTTGCACCCAGCCCTTGCCCAGAGTCGGCTGAGATGGGCAGCAGCCTAACCGTGACCCTAATTAGTATTAGGTATGTCTGTTGGGCTTTTACACCCATACCTAGTGGCTCATCAGGCCGTGAAGCGACTAGAAGTTCTAATCCTCCTGGATGAGACACTAGTCCATTGCAGGTTACCTTCCCAGTATTTTTTACTGGTACCCATTTATACTGCTGGGTGGGCAGAGACACATTTGTGGTTAAGATTTGCTCAGGGGTTTTAATTAGAATTAAGCAGCTAAGAAAATGAATGAATGAATGAATGAATGGTGCAGTAGCCACAATGCAAATCAAGGAAAAAATTCATCTTAAATGAACACAATTTATGTCCTGCAATGGCCTGGTGTGCTGTCTAGGGTATGCCCCACCCTCTCGCAGAGATGGACGCCAGCTTCATCACGACCCTAATTATGATTAGGCAGCTTACAAAATGAATGAATGGGAAAAAATGATAAAAATTAAAGGATAAAAACAATTAATTTACAAATTTAATTTGTGTTGTATTGCTCTTGTCTATTTATTTTTATTTAAATTTTTTCACTGTCACTTTCAATGTTATTTTTTTCATTAACTGTATTAAATCTATTAAACTTTAACATATTTGACTGCAGGTTAGTAATAGTTAATTGTAAGGCTCTTTCTCAATATTTCAAGAGTTTCTTTTTTATTTTGCTGAATTTACACAGGTAATTTATGCACTTAACACCAAAAATGATGAGCATGAAGAGGCCATCCGATCCCTGAAAGATGCTCATGAAGATGAGCTCGAGCACGTCATAGGTGAAACACGTGAGAAGATCCTGCATTACCGGAGTAGAATGGGTGCAGAAGCTGAGTTGAAGCGACGGCTCCACGCTTTGGAAGAATCTTTGGAGCTGCATGAGCAGCTAAAACATGAGGCTCTGACTGAGTTTGAGCTGTACCGGCATCGTGTAGAGGAGATGCGCCTCAGCTCAGAGGAACAGCACTCACAGCGTGTCAACTCCATGCAGCGTGAAGCAGAGGAGCTCCGGTATGACTTTGAGGAGAAGCTGCGTTCCTTTACCCAGCTTGAAGCCCGAATTGAGCAGGAGAAGCAGCGAGCGATGGATGAGCTTAAATCCATCCATCATCACGAGCTGCAGGAGCTGATGGAGAATCACCAGCAGAGCCAGACCGCCTCAATGTGTGTCGATCAAGAGGAGCTGATTGAGCTAGAAGATCTTATAGAGGAACTGAAACAGGAAAAGGAGAACCTGGAGGAGGAGTTTGAAGCAAAGCTGGATGACGCACGAGCATTTTACGAGCGTGAGCTTGAGGACATGAGACACACACAGCAACTTACCACTGAGAACCTGTTAGCTTGGAAGAGGAGTGAAGTCGAACTCAGGAAAGAGTTTCAGTTGCAGGAGGCCGCACTGCAGAGGACGCTGTGTAAACTTCGTGCCGATCTACACCGTG
The DNA here is from genome assembly GCA_024760905.1 of Plotosus lineatus. NCBI lineage: Eukaryota > Metazoa > Chordata > Actinopteri > Siluriformes > Plotosidae > Plotosus > Plotosus lineatus. The sequence goes on from CM045731.1 coordinate 36,603,647, forward strand.
CACAGGAGGAGGCGCGCGAGAGCCGGGACAAAACCAACAGGCTGCAGGCGTCTCTTAATAACGCCGAGGTCACCATTAAGGTGAGAATCCATAGACAGGTAGTCGGTGATACTACAGCACTAACAGGACTAACAGATTAGGATTATTAATAATAATAATAAATAAGAATAATATATTAAGACAATAAGAGTATAATCAGGATAATGTTCTACTGATTAATGTGGAATATGCTCAATGTTTGCTTTTTGTAATTGTAAAAATATTGTATATATTGATCTGATTTTTAATGAAAGCACAAATATATTCGGAATGTTTATTGGAAGGGCGGCATGGTGGCATCGTGGTTAGCATGAAAAAGGTTCCGGGTTACAGTTATGTGCTCAGCGAGGGCATTTTTGTGACGTTTGCATGTTTTCCTGAAGTTTCTTTGTGAGTTTCTTCTGGGAACTCTGGTTTGCTCGTACAGTCCACAAACATGAACATTAAGCTAAAGTGGCTGTTGCCAATCGTCCCTTTGTGTGAGCTTAAGCACAAATACATTGGTGTTGGCCTTGTGATGGATTGATCAGTTGTTCGGGTGTATCCATGTTTCGTCAAGATAAGGATGAGACAGGCTCCAGTCTCACCACAACCGTACTAGGAAAAAAAACGGGGTTTCTTTGAAAATAAATGAATACAGTGATATCTTGGTTCTCGAACTTAATCCGTTCCAGAAGGCTGTTCGAATTCCGATTTGTTCAAATTCCGAATCCGCTTTTCCCATTACAAATAATGTGAACGGTTTTAATCCGTTCCAAGACGCTAGAAAACTACCTTTTTAAAAAGTAATGTTATTTCTTAATGTCGTTTATACATCACATAGTATATTAAATGTGAAAAAAACAGGACAAACACACAAAATTCTTAATAGATTAATTTATTTTGTGTCTTTTTTGTTTGCTTTCGAACCAGCCTCGACTTGCTTTAAAGTGGAACCCTTCAGGATTCAAGCTAGGGTCTTTTTTTCACCAAATCATCGTTGATTTCACAAGCTTTGCAGGAGATCACATCCTCGCTAACATTATCTCATGCTAACTGCTGCTCGTTTCTGTATAGGAGCAGTCATTTTTTCACCTTCTCCAGCACTTGCGGTCTTTGTTTCCTGATAACTGTCGAGCCTTTCGCCACATCACTGCCTTTAACACGCTCTTTGTTCTTGAGGATCGCGCATATCGTTGATTTAGCCGTACCATATTCCTTAGCAAGATCAGTAACCTGATCAGTAGCCTGATTCATGCTTAGCTATCAGCTCTTTCTTAAACGCAACAGTTTTCCGCACAACTGACCTTTTCTCAGCTTTCTTTGGAGACATGTTTATTAGCTAATCCAATTGAGTAAACAAAAAAAACCACGGTATACTGTACTTTGTACAACAGGAGCAAGCACATCCACACACACTCAGTGGTCGACTAAAGTCAAAAGAGACCGATTTCCGGAAGTCACGCACTTTTCCTCACTCTTGGTCTCGTTTTTTCTCGCGCGTTTTTCGAGTTCGACTTCCGAATTTTGTTTGACTTCCAAGACAAAAAAAATCCAGGATTTTTCGTTCAAATTCCAATTTGTTCGACCTCCAAAGTGTTCGAGAACCGAGGTACCACTGTATTTAAATTAATGAATGAATAAGTGTGGACAGTGGTGGCCTGGTGGTAAAGTTGCTGGGCCACTGATCCTAAGGTTGGGGGTTCAAGCCTTGCTCTCCACAGGTTGTCCCCCCCCCCCCCGGTAGCTGACTGAGCTATCAAAGTCCGGCCATTTCTCTAACTGTCTATGGTGTGAGGCTGTAAAAGAACCATTGGCTGACTTTTGACAATCGTATTTTCGCTCTGCGATAGCCTGGTGAGCTGTCCAGGGTGTACTTTGCCCTCGCCTGGAGTTGGCTGGGATGGGTGCCAGCCTCCTCACGACCCCAATTAGGATTAAGTGGGTACAGAAAATGAACGGATGAATGAATAAATTATTTAATATTTACTGAAGTCCAAGAGCTTTTTGTGTCTCAAGCATGGATTCAACCATTATATAAATAATTATGCAAAAGTGGTATTATACCTAACCGTAAGAACTATAAAAATCTCATGGCTGTGCTTAATAGACACCTGAGGAAAATGTGTGTTTAAGAAATGTTCAAGTTTCGACAGAGCTCATTTGTTTTCGCAGACTAGCCAAGCCGAGATACATGACAGGACCAAAAAAAAAAAAAATGCATTTAAAATTATTTATTCTTTGTGGATCTTGTATGTTCTCCCCAGGTAGTCCAGTTTCCTTCCACAGTCCCAAACCATGCACATTAAGCTTACTGGATATTCACAAGTGCCCTAGGTGAGAGGGTGAGTGGTTGTCTGTTTTAGCCCAGGACTGGTTTGGCAAGCTGTAGATTGTGTGCCTTGTCTTCGTTCAGAGTCAGCTGGGATGAGCTCCAACCTCCCTGTTCAAGAGCCCTCACAAAAATGCTTCACAATGTTAATTAAACTACTTTACGTAAAAATATACAACGTAAAATAAATTTGAAAAACTTTAAAATGAAAGTCAGCCTAAAATTATGTAAATCATAACAGTATATAAATTTAAATATGCAAATTAAACTGTTGAGAAGGTTAAACAGGTTTGTATAATAATGATACATTCATACATTCGTTTTATAAGCTAATTAATCCTAGTTAGGGTTGTGGGGAGGCTGGCGCCCATCTCAACCAACTCTGGGTGAGGGTGGGGTACACCCTGTACATACTCGTACAGCCTTTCACACTTACATTCACAGCTAGGGATGATTTGGAACAGTCATTTAGACTGTGCATGTTTATGGACTATGGCAGAAAACCGGAGTAGCTGGAGTAGACCCATGCCAGTACAAGGAGAACATGCAAACTCCACACAGAAACATCCAATATGGAATCAAACCCAGGCCTTCTTGCTCTGCGGTGGATGTTAACCAGTGCAACAACCATGCAATAATAATAATAATAATAATAACTGGGGCAGGGGCAGCCTGGTGGCAGGGTGCTGGATTACTGATTCAAAGGTTCAAGTCCCACTTTCAGTGGGTTGTCACTGTTGTGCCAAGTGCAGCTAACTGGGTTATCAAAGGCCGGCCATGTCTCTCACTGTCTATGGTGAGAGGCTGCAAAAGAACCATTTCTGACTTTTGTAAAGAGTAGCTACATAGCCGTCAGCGTGTTTCTGTCCCTTGCTAAAGGGTTGTGTCAGGAAGGGCATCCAACGTAAAAACCTATGCTAAATCAAATGTGCGAATCGGATGATTTGTTGTGGCGACCCCTGAAAAAAAGGGGAAAAGCCTAAAGGAAAAGAAGAAGATTCTAAGAAATAATAATAATAATAAAAAAATAAAAAAAAAACTCAGGCTAAACTAAAGGCATAATGTATATATATATTTTTTTCCCTGAACAGGAGTTACATAAGCAGCTGGAGGAGGCCATACAGGACAGAGAGATTTGGGTGATGCAGCTGAAGGATACAGAGTATGAGTTGGAGGGAAGCAGAGATCGAGTGCAACAGCAGGCCACGGAAATCCTCCATAAAGCCAGTAAATGAATTGCTTCTAGGACGCAATTACAGTTCCCAAAACACACACTCTCACATGCACACATACAGAATACACACACACACACACACACACACACACACGCTCAATCGCACAAGATGGATGGCACAGAATCTTTTAACTTCCTTCTACTTATTAATTGCTATTTGATTATCTTGTTTTTCTGTGCCTGATTAAGAACGCTGGGATTTTAACTTTAAAGATTTGACTGGAATCGCTTCATTACATTTACATTACAGTAACAGTTATATTACATCACATTACATTTACATTTTACACTGTGGTTGTTTTCTAGACTTCCCATTTGCATAAGTTTATCTTGACACACTGGTCCTTGTTTGTTTGTTTTCATTGCCTTCCATATCTATCTATCTATCTATCTATCTATCTATCTATCTATCTATCTATCTATCTATCTATCTATCTATCTATCTATCTATCTATCATCTGTCTGTCTGTCTGTCTGTCTGTCTGTCTGTCTGTCTGTCTGATTTGGCCATATCTCTCTCTCTCTCTCTCTCTCTCTCTCTCTCTCTCGCTCTTTCACCCTCCCCCCATGTTATTTGTCTTTTTCTTATAATAGATTCCATGATTGTAGGTTTTCTTTTCTCATGTCTCATTTTCAGTAAACATTTATTTAACCCATTTTTTTTCTTAGTTTCTTATGTGTTTTCATATTATGTCTCAGGTCAGATCGGCACTCTGCAGGCCACTCAGATGAGCCATGAGGCCACGATTAAGGACCTGCAGCAGGAGCAGAATCGTCTGAGGGAGAAGATCATCCAGCTGGAGGAGGAGAAGGCCAGACTGCAGAGTCAGAGTCAGGCTTTAGACGAACAGCAGCGCCTGCAGATCCTCAACCTGGAAAAAGTAGGTCATTCTGTTCTTCTCCTGTCCTAACTCTTTTTATAAAAAGCACTAGATACAGTTTACTGGAGCACTTACCCGTCTATGCTCAGCTTTAACATTAGATACAATATACTATTTAGACCAATGATAGTAATTGAATACCTTAGTACAGATCATCGATTATTACAGATAATTAGGGACATTACAGAAGCAGAAAGTTATGAAATCATCACTCTGATGTGAAGTTCATCAATTAACTGCATCTGTTCTTCTTTCACAGTCCCTATGTGAACAGAAAGAAATGTATGAGCTGGATTTGGCTCAGGCTCAGGCAAAATATGAAGAGGAGGCCGCTCATGTGAAAGAAAATGAAGCAGAGGCTCTCGAAGAGGTCATGGAGATGCACAGAGGACAATTAGAAAGTGCACACAATGCTGCGGAGAGAGAGAAAAGCCAGTTCATTAATGTAGGTGGTAGAAAAAATACCTGAAGTTAATTGTGTGCTAATAAGATGTGAAACTGTATGGCTGGGTCGGAGAGCTGGTACAATCTGTGTATTCATTTAAAAAATTTCTTCCTGGTTATGTTAATGGTTAAAGTTGGGCCCTAAAGAATGAGTGCTGAATCCAATTACTGTAATTATCTGTAACAATGTTTTAGCGCATGAGCCTTATTTACTCTTTCCTTTAGCTTCAGGAGTATTAAATCATAGTTTACTGCAAGTTGAAAACCTCTTGTTTACCTAATATAGTGTAATGTTTGACTCCTCTATTTTTTACATTATTTTATTTTATTTATTTATTTTACAGAACATGCCAGCTGCATGTATTCCCTAATTTGCATATTCTAGTGTCCTTGTCTTGTTTTTTTTTTAATGAGAACTGACTTAGTGTATGCTGAGTGCTCATTATATTTGTAATCTGTAAATCACCTGTAATTGTTGATATGGTGATGTTTTCTGGGAGTACTGTATATGTTTATATAAGATTTATGAAGGAGCCTTAGATGTCAGAGTGATTAGCACGCCTGCACCACAGAAAGAAGGTCCTTGATCTGTGTTCTGGGCTCAGCAGGGGCATTTCTGTTTGCGTGTTCTCTACATGTTTACATGGGTTTCCTGCGGGTGCCCGAGTTTCCCCCCCACACTACAAAGTTATGCACATTAGGCTAATTGACTGTTTCAGATTGCCCCTAGGTCAGTGCTTCTCAAATAGTGGGGCGTGCCTCCCTTTGGGGCACGGTATGATGCCAGGGGAGCATGTATGACTCTGGGGAACATGCTTTTATGGAATCGAATCTGAGAATTAAGTGTAATTGCACTTCTACTCCACTAGTTGGCAATGGCGCTCTCATTGTCACACTATGGTTTAGTGTTTTTTCGCATGAGCAAACGATATGAAGTGAAGTAAACAACCCCTCAAGAAAGGTGGACGAGAGATATTAAGATTCAAATAAGTTTACATAAGGATTATATATATATTTTTTCTTTTATTTCAGGCATATTGGTGCACTTTAAATCTTTTCTATTATTGTACAGATTAAAAACCAACGTTAAGGATTATTTAACATTAAGACATTATTGTAAGTTGAACTATATGTCTTTCTTTTTGTGTTTTTAATGTTCATAAAGATACAATGTTATAGAGATGTGTAGTAATTACAATTTGCCTAGAGGGGGCGCCACAGAAAATAATTGAGAAGCACTGCCCTAGGAATAAGTTTGAGTGTGAAGTTGTGTGTTCATTTTGTACGAAAAATTATTTCGCGTGAAATGCTTCCGATGTAAATTTCTGCATTTCTTATAGGTTGAATTCTTTCTGTAGCAAAAGACATCTGTCAAACGAATGACTGAAAAATGTCTCCGAAATATCTGGTGCAGATTGGGAGTACAGTATAGGAAAACAAACCAGTTTGTCCCAGAGTAACTTCCTTTGGTAACTCTTTAGGGTCTCCGATCTGTTTCGCTATCAGCACACACCTCACCACTCCTAGCTGTTATGCTCTTACCATTGTTTATACCTTTTCTTGCTTCTACTTTTCTTTGGTTTCAGGAAATGAAACAGCAGTATGAGATTCGCCGCCTTTCGCTGGAGGAACAGAGGAACCGCATGCAGCAACAGTTGGACACATTCCGTGAGGAGCTCACTGCCAAACTCAACATTGCCAACCAAGAGGTATGAAACACACACTATTTACCATGGTGTTTTACAAGAAGTTAACAAAAATAAAGACTCCATCACAGACTCCATCAGTCAAAACACCCTTTAATGACTTTTTAATTATTATTAATTTCGTAAAAGCAGAGCTCCTGTGCAGAGACCCATAAGCATGAAAAAGACCTGGATATCTATACTCTGTCTGTGCCCCACGGGAAGCTCAAAAACAAGCACTAAACTGCTTTTTCACTACAGGGCAGTGTAGGCTTAGTGGTTAAGTGTTACTAATCCGAAGGTCAGAGGTTCAATCCCCACTGTCACCACTGTTGGGTCCTTGAGCAAAGCCCTTAACTCCCAATTGCTCAAGTTGCATAAAAATGATAATTGTAAGTTGCTCTGGATAAAAGTGTCTGCCAATAGAAAAAATTAAATATTATAAAGCTTCCATGTCACCAATTTAAAAAATAAGACAGAGAGAGAGAGAGAGATTTACTATTAGTAAAGAAATTAAACCCCAAAAAATAAAGACTCATACACCATCTCTCAGACTCGTACAGAATAAAAAACATGCAATCTAGCTGAGGAAGGCAGAAAACTTTCGCCGCATAAAACATCACACATTAACAGGAGGATAGACATGAACTCATTAAACAGATAATTAAACTAACTAACTAAAAAACTGTGTTAACCTTTTCTGTTTTTCTACAGATTCAATTTAATTTTTACTTGAAATCACAGTGTTACCTTTCAACCTTTGCTTTTGTATAAAATCCTCTATTTGCAGCTATTACAGCCTTTCAGATCTTTGTCATTGTAGCTGTCAATTTGTCGATGTAATGTAGAGAAATATTACCTCATGTTTCCTGAAGCACCTCCCACATGCTGAACTGGCTGGATGGGCATCTCTGCCATGCTGTGCATGCCAAGCTGCTCGTGCAATCACTGTATCATTGTTCTGATCACTGTGAATCATTAGTGAATACCAACTAAATGCTTTTTCTCCAAATCATTATTGCATAGTGTTTTTGATTTGGAGTGTTTTTGTCATTGTTCTGTTTTAGGAGGAAAGTGGTTCCAATTACAGTGTTGTCCACATGGTACAGTGTGATGATGCAGAATGTAGTGATAGCCTTCCTTGATAAAAGTCTCTTTTATCCTGCACAACTCTTGCACTTTACCGCCACCAAAGCAACCCAGACCATCACATCACCTCCACCATGTTTGACAATGGTGTCGAACACTCCTCTAGCTTTTTTCCCCTTAATTCTGTGCCTTACAACTGGTCTTCTTTATGCCCCAACCATCTTAACCCTAACAGTGCCAAAGCCGAAAAAATCGGCTTTATGACACACGCTAATTCATTCCATTCACCATTTGTAAATACTGCACTTAGACACACAAAAGTGACTGTGAAGACTTTTTTGATTGGTAATTATCTTATTATAATGTTATTTGGTCTAAAAATGAACCAATAATAGCTGTCCTTGTAAAAAGAAATCTCGCATAAATTAGCATTCAGAAAGCACGCAAGACTATCAGATCATGGCCGCGCAAAATCAAATTCACTTTCAGACAGCTCGGATTCCAAAGATGATATCATGCTCAATATTGTGTGAAACGGCCTAAGATAACTTGATACAGCTCTCTCTCTCTCTCTCTCTCTCTATCTCTCTCTCTCTCTCTCTCTCTCTCTCTGTATATATATATATATATATATATATATATATATATATATATATATATATATATATATATATATATATACAGAGATCCCTCACTACTTTGTGCTTCAATTCACTGGACTTCAGTGCATCGCGTTTTTTTTTTAAATAAATAAATATTCATCAAATTAAAAAATTAAGAAACTAAGGAAGAATAGGGGAAGAGTCAAGGAAAATGACACAAAAACAAGACCAATTATGCAAAAAAAAAACAAAAAAAACAAACAAAAACCCTAAACAAACAAAAACAACCCAAAATCTCCCATCAAAACTACTTACATTGTTGCATCTGTGTGCGCGTGCGTATACGTACGTATGTGTGTCGTCTTCTCATGCAATACCATCTGTATGTGTGTGTGTGTATTTATATTTTATTTACATCTTATGCATTATTTTTGAATGTTTAATTGTTATTATAAGCATTTATTGATATTATATACACATATACATGTACGTATACGTCAGTCGAGGGGGATCCTGCTTTATGGATTCGAAGGTCGCTTGGGGATCTCGGTCCCAATTAATCGCAAAAAGTGACGGGTCCCTGTACACCCACATACACACACACACACACACACACACACACACACACACACACACACACACACACACACACACACACACACACACACACACACACACTCGCGCACATATATACAGGGATCCCTCGTTACTTCGTGCTTCATTTCATGTAGCATTAGTGCATCTCGGTTTTTTAAAAAATATACATCGAATTAAAAAATAAGAAAATTAAAGAAGAGTAGGGGGAAAGATTAAGGAAAATTCTGCAAAACAAGGCAAATGATGAAAAAAAAAACCCCAAACAAACACAAAACAAAAAACAACCCTAAACCTCCCATCAAAACTAGTTACATTTTTGTGAGGTCCGCATCTGAGTGTGTGCACGCACATCTGCTTGCGTGTGCACATCTGTATATGTGTGTATTTATATTTTATTTACATCTTATGCATGATTTTTTTAATGTTTAATTGTATTATAAGCATTTATAGCATTGAATATGTATTTATTGATATTATAAACACATATACTTGTACATATTCGTCAGTCAGACCCCCCTTGGTGGGGGTTGGGGGGGTGATCACATTCTGGTCACATGACCACAGTTACCCACTTGAAATCATTGAAAATATGTTTTCATAAGAGTAAATTAAGTCTTATAATAGAAATAAGGCCATTGCATTCAAAATGTTAGTAGACAATTATAATAACTCAACATATTCGGAATACAGCAAGAATTACTATTTTTATATATGCTAGTGGAGTTGATGTTTTTAGCCATAAAATACTCAATATATATAAGATATGAAGGAATCTTTTTGTGTTGATTTCATCATCTTCACATTAGGAACAACTTGGCTATCTCCATTTTTTCATTTATGAAAACAGGAATTGTATGTGACACACTTCACCGAATGTAGGCGGTGTCGCAACTGACACCGGAGCTTCTGAGACAAAACGCATTTTATCCGGAATTCTGATCTTTCAAGTAAGCAAGGGAATGTTGAGTACTGAACAAGTATTCAAAGCGCACTTACTTACTTGACAGATCGGAAGTCAGTATAAGCCACGTTTTGTCTCAGAAACTCCGGTGTAAGTTGCGACACCGCCTACATTTGGTAGAGCGCATCACATATAATCTCTTCCTAAGGAAAAGTTAACCCAGAGAAAATGTGACAACCATCTTGAAATCGAGGTCATGTGACCCAATTTGACCTCGGTGACCTCAAAAAAAAATTTTTTTTTTTTGAAAGGCCTCTGTATAATGTTCATATAACATGTACGGTTATATAATGCAAATGTATTTGGTAGTTTCTGCATTCAATATCAAATAGGGAGGTAGAGAGATGAAGACTTCCTTTCGGCTTTTTCTCTTTCTCAGGGGTCGCCACAGCACATGTTTGATTTGGCATAGGTTTTTTTTTTACATCAGATGCCCTTCCTGACACATCCCATTAGCAAGGGACAGAAACACGCTGACGGTTTTGCAGCTACTCTTTTACATGAACCTCTCACCATAGACAGTTACAGACATGGCCGGCCTTTGATAACCCAGTTAGCTGCACTGGGGGGGACAGTGACAACTTTGTGGAGAGTGGGACTCGAACCACCAACCTTAGGATCAGTGATTCAGCGCCCTATACAACTAGACCACCACTGCTCCCTAAAGGGAGGTAATTTCACTAAAAAGAAATGCATGGCATTTTGAGCTGTAACATTGGGCACTTCTAGGGTTAAACTTAAATTTATTGATCTATTCATCCATACCACTTTCCTTCTAATCCTTCACTCTCCAATATCCATGTTCTACTGCCCATTTTAAAGATCAGTCTCAAATATGGCTTTTTCAAAGATTTAATAAAGCTGTCGGTTGACTATTTGTCAGGCAAGAGATTGTGATGTACTTGTACTCTTGCTCAGTTGTCCACCGAGGCCCCAGACTTCTCTTTCTATTCTATTTAGAGCCAGTTGGCTCTGTAAAGGGAGTAGAACATACTGTACATACATCATCTCCCATTGTTTCTCATATAGAATATCTATTGTATTTTAGAATGAAACTGATAAATTTTAGAAGACAGTCATTTTTTTCTGGCTTTTCTAAGTCTATAACTAAACCAGCTATTTAACTAATCTAAAGAAGGGCAACAGAGTTTCCTTTTCTAATAATCAGTTTTCTAATTATCAATTCAGCTTTTAAAATGACAAACTTGGATTAAGTAACACAGATTGCCATTGGAACACCACAAGTATGATATTTGCTAAAAATAGGGCTCAATACACTGCACTAAGTATTTTTACTTTTGGATAGTGACATATTTATTTATTTCTTCCAGGGATAAAGTTGATTCAGGCCTTAAAGGAGCCATACTATTATTACCTATTAATTAGAGTCTATTAATATATCTGTATATATATACAGTCGGCCCCCGACTTATGAAAACCTCTGAATACAAAAAATCCAGGTTATGAAAAATAACATTTTCCTAAATTTTCGTCCTCTGTATACGAAACAACCTCTTCTTATGAAAAGCGTCAAATGTGCCATTCAAACGTGCCATTCAAACAGTCAAACAATGCGCGAGTTGCTCTCTCATCGGCTGTCTCCTAACATCCCGCCCCTCTGGCCTCCCGTTGGCCAGGAAGGAGCTGAATCGTACCCATTCCTGTACTCATACTTCCTGTTTGTCACACACGTGAAGGAGAGTTGAACAGGACTGTTGGCTCGTGAGTTTTTTTTTTAACGTGATCATTGCAGCATTATATCTCGTTATCCATCCTGGATCCCAAGAAAGTGATTCCCGGTGACACTGAAAAGAATCAATCAAAGTGAAGCAGGAGATAATAAAAAAATACGAAAGTGGGATGCGGTTGAGCGAAATCGCAAAGGAGTATGGCTGAAACCCCTCTACAATCGGGACGATATTGAAGCAGAAGGAGGCATTAAAAGCAGAGCTACAGTGACGGAGGCGATTATTTCGGAAAAAGCAATCGCCATATATATATATATATATATATATATATATATATATATGTCATCTTTTCCTTTTGTTTTTTCCCCCTTTTTCAGAGGTCACCACAGTGAATCATCTGATTTGCATGTCTGATTTGGCATAGGTTTTATGTCGGATGCCCTTCCTGACACAACCCTTTAGCAAGGGCAGAAACACGCTGACGGCTATGCAGCTACTCATTATTTAAGTCAGCAATGGTTCTTTTATATGAACCTCTCACCATAGACAATGAGAGACATGGCCAGCCGGCCAGCCCCAGTTAGCTGCACTGGGGGGGGGGGGGGGGACGGACAGTGACAACCTCATGGAGAGTGGAACTCGAACCCCTAACCTTAGGATGAGCGATCCAGCACCTTTTACCACCAGGCCACCACTGCCCTATATATGAATATATACTGTATTAGATACCTGTGAGGAGTTCCACCTTTATGCACTGTGAAATACACATTTTCTAAAGCATATCCGTATTTTAAAAAAAAACTCTTTGTGGTTTTTATATATAAACAGGTATTTTAGTAGGCCCTCCTTCACTATCATCACATATGATACTGTCATATATTAGTGACTCATAGCTGTCCTCAAGAGAATATATTGCTTCACATCCCTGTCAATGTAAAGGATTTGTGGATGCATTTGCTTGGTGAAAAAAACACATTTTCCCACATAATACGGACCAACATTTTATCATGAGGCACCACAAAAAATGTTTGTCAGTATGTTTTTTTTGTTTGTTTGTTTGTTTTGTTTCGTTTTTGACACACCTAAATTTTATCATGAGGCACCTCAAAAAAAAAAAAAAAAAAAACATACTGTGCCTTGCAGGGTTTTTTTCTGGGTGCTCCAGTTCCTTTCTATTGTGCAAAGACATTAGCTCAACTGGCTACTCTAAATTTTACACAAGTGACAATGTGAGTCTGAATGGTTTTTCATCTTTGTATTTGCCGTGCAACAGATGGAGACCTGTTCAGAATTTCTGTAACCATGATAGCAATTATGAGATTCTTGTTATTTGTCTGGAAGAACAATTTTATTACACATTATGAGGAAAATTGGCAGTTTCAAATCGTCCCTAGGTGTGAGTGTAAGTATGAATGGTTGTGTGAGTGTTGGCCCTGCAATGATCTGGCGAGCTGTCCATTGTGTACCCTGCCCTCACAGAGAGTCAGCTGAGTTGGGTGCCAGCCTCACCATGACCTTAATAAGGATTAAGCAGTTCAGAAAATGAATGAATGAATGATGTAGGAAAGCATACACATATTTAAAATTAGCGATAAATTTGTTTAAGGTTTTTTAAGGTATGATGACTTGTATGCTAGGTTGGACAGTAAGGAGGGAGAAAATGATTTATACAGGTTAGCACAGCAGAGAAATAGAGATGGGAAAGACGTGCAGCAAGTTAGAGTGATTAAGGACAGAGAGGGAAATGTATTGACTGATGACAGAAGTGTGCTGGGAAGATGGAAAGAATACTTTGAAGAGCTGATGAATGAGGAAAATGAGTGAGAAAAAGGAGTAGAAGGGGTGACCGTTGAGGACCAGGAAGTAGCAAATATTAGTAAGGGAGAAGTGAGGAGGGCATTGAAGAAGATGAAGAGTGGAAAGGCAGTTGGCCCTGATGGCATACCAGTTGAGGTATGGAAATGTCTAGGGGAGGTAGCAGTAGAATTTCTGACAAGAATATTCAACAAGGTCTTAGAAAGTGAGCAGATGCCGGAAGAATGGAGGAGAAGTGTGCTTGTGCCCATTTTTAAGAACAAGGGAGATGTACAGAGTTGTGGCAACTACAGAGGGATAAAGTTGATGAGTCATACAATGAAGTTATGGGAAAGAATAGTGGAAGCAAGACTAAGGGCAGAGGTCAGCATTTGTGAGCAACAGTTTGGTTTCATGCCAAGAAAGAGCACCACAGATGCAGTGTTTTCTTTGAGGATGTTAATAGAGAACTACAGAGAAGGTCAGAAGGAGCTGCATTGTGCCTTTGTGGATCTGGAGAAAGCATATGACAGGGTGCCGAGAGAAGAACTGTGGTATTGTATGAGGAAGTCTGGAGTGGCAGAGAAGTATGTTGGAGTGGTGCAGGACATGTATGAGAGATGTAAGACAGTGGTGAGGTGTGCTGTCTGTGTGACAGAAGAGTTTAAGGTGGAGGTGGGACTGCATCAAGGGTCAGCTCTCAGCCCCTTCTTGTTTTCTATGGTGATGGACAGGCTGACAGACGAGGTGAGACAAGAATCTCCATGGACTATGATGTTTGCAGATGACATCGTGATCTGTAGTGAAAGCAGAGAACAATGGAGGAAAATCTAGAGAGGTGGAGGTATGCCCTGGAAAGGAGGGGAATAAAGGTTAGTCTCAGTAAGACAGAATACATGTGTGTGAACGACAAGGACCCAAGGGGAACGGTGAGATTACAGGGGGCAAAGATAAAGAAGGTGGATGATTTTAAGTACTTAGGCTCAACAATCCAGAGCAATGGAGAGTGTGGAACAGCGGTAAAGAAGCACGTGCAGGCAGGTTGGAATGGATGGAGAAAAGTGTCCGGTGTGATGTGTGATAGGAGAGTATCGGCAAGAATGAAGGGAAAAGTGTACAAGACGGTGATGAGGCCAGCGATGTTGTATGATTTAGAGACAGTGGCCCTGGGGAAAAGACAGGAGTCAGAGTTGGAGGTAGCAGAGATGAAAATGTTGAGGTTCTCTTTGGGAGTGACGAGGATGGATAGGATCAGAAATGAGTACATCAGAGGGACAGCATATGTTAGATGTTTTGGAGACAAAGTCAGAGAGGATTGATTGAGATGGTTTGGACATGTACAGAGGAGGGATAGTGAGTATATTGGTAGTAGGATGCTGAGGTTGGAACTACCAGGCAGAAGGCCCAGAGGAAGACCAAAGAGAAGATTTATGGATGTGGTGAAGGCGGACATGAAGGTCGTTGGAGTAAGAGTAGAAGATGCGGAGGATAGGGAGAGATGGAGGCGGATCATTTGCTGTGGCGACCCCTGAACACAACAGCCGAAAGGAAAAGAAGAAGAAGAACAACCGTTTCGAGGCTTAGAGCAGGGACAGACCAGGGGCCTGACATTTCCTGATAAAAATGACTGATGAAGAAATATGTTTTTGCTATCTGTAGTGCAGCTAAAGGGCTATAAGTTATATTCCCATGTATAGTTGCAGCAGGTAGCATTTGGGTGGTCCAAAAAAATGAACTTTAAGAAACTTGCTCTCCATCACGTTCATTTTATTCTATATGTGCCCACTAACATTTCTGAAAAAAAATGTAGATGTTTTTTGATGCATAATTGCAGGTTGCTCAAGCAAACCCTATTTTTATGTGTGTGTCAAAAATACAGTATGTAAAAGCGCCATTTGACAAATATTTGGGTCTATTAGCATTACACACTATAATTAAAGATGAAGACAACATCATAATTAGTTAACTACATGTATTTTAAACCGTTTATCTGAAATTTAGAATGTAGTAAGCGAATGTCCGAGCTTCATCAGTGTTTTCTTGTCACAGGATGGGTAAATATTTCTATGTCATTCCACAACGCACTAGATACTATTTTTGTTCTTCATTCATTGTCAGCGAGACATTGTACTGCTGTATTAGTAGAATAACTTGCTCTGAACTGTCATTTACAACCTTCATGGATGGTGCTGCTTTGTAAAGTTCCTGGTAGTATTTATCATCATACCATTCCAAGGGGTCCTTTACCAAGAAACTTTGTGTGCTCGTCTTGCCATTTGCGCACGAAACATCAAAGATTATTGCAGTTTTCTCTGTAATGCAGCTAGCAAGGCCAGTAGAGGACAGTGCTTCTAGTGGCTTATCAAGACATTTCTTGGATTCATTGGAAAGGGGGAGTTTAATGTTTGCCACCGTCGTTAATGTCAATCCTGGTATCAATGAGATGCCAACAAGAATTATTGAAAAATACCAGAGATGCCTTCTAAATGCAGTGTTCACAGCCCTGGCAAGTGTTCTGTTTGGGTAGTTCTCAAGTGTTTCAAGAAGCTGCACATCATTCAATGGTGCCTTTATAGCAAGAAGAGCTTCGTGCCAAAACCGTACATATATTAGGCTTACAAAAGTGCCAGTTCTCTCACACTGTCCTTTTCTTTTGCTGTCAGAGTGAACTGCTGTTGAAACAAGAACATCTTGAGGCTGTAGATGGCTTTTGCCATCCGTCGGGCTTGGTCAAATGCTCCAGGTGCTCGAAAGGAAATATCTGCTTCCTCTACACCATACAGCAAGATCATGTACAATTTAATGAATTCTTCATAAACTTCTCTTGGCTGTGATTCTCTCAGTGCTGCCTTACAAAACTGCACCATTTCTGCTTGAAGAACACTAGTGTGTAAGTCAAACATGTCATCAGAAGCATATGATGAGTGATTAATGTGTAACCAATGTTGCTCAAATCTTTTGAAGAGCACAACATGTGGCCCTTTGCTAGGACCAAACAAAGCATGAAAAACACTTGCAAGGACTAGTTCCATGACATGATGATGGCAGGCCACCCAAGCCAGTTCTTGCCTGGTGACTGCTCTATAAAAGTGCATGCTCCATTCTTTCACCAAGTGTTGCTAGAAGTGATTTCAAACACTAGACCGCAGACCTGTTCTTGGATATCTTATTCTTACAGTGTGGTTAAACAGGCTTCAGCCTGATGTTTACTAGTTCTGTGACCGATTTTCGGTACATCTAATACCATCTCTTACCCACAACCTGTCACCAATACTGCAATTCTATCCACTTTCTCTTTACTTCCAATAATGTCAGGAAGAAGCTTTCCATTGCAATGCAAGAGAAGAGGTTCAGTGTGAATAAACTGTTCATTCAGTGTTGCCGATGCTTAACGCTTTTTGCAGCGGGAACGTCTGATGGAGCTTCTTGATAGCGTCAATGTGCTAACATCATGACCAACTGCTCCAACATATGTAGCTCCCCTATCAAGTATGTTAACACTATCTAGAGCTCCAGCCACATTGGGATCATGCACCGCATTGAACTTTTGACGCTTTGGTTAAAATGTTTGACTTGAATTGCAAACTTGGAAGTCTTCATTAGATGAATCAGTTGCTGATGAACTTCTGGAAATGTTAAAGTCACATTCAAGACCCTGTTGCACAGCTGCACTTGTTGATGCCATTTTTGCTGCATAACTGTGCTGTTATTGCTATGGATCAGATTATCTTCTCTCATTTGAAGCTAGCAAAACACCAACTCCACCCATAGTGCAAGATAAAACTGCACTGCCTTGTATGATCAGAAACTGTCAGTCTTCTTCAATTTTCATTGTTGGCCTTGTATCACTCATAGCAATATCAAAACGCTCTCTGAGACGATTTATGAATGCCTGCTGGTTTATTTTGTCTTGATCATTGCTTCTCTTTCTGTTCTTTTATTCTTGTATTCACAGTGAAGCTTCATCAGAATGCGAGTTCCAGAATCAATTCTCTGGTGTGGAATGCGTGCCTTCCGCCACAGTTCAAAAACATGAAACATACTCCTGGATGATGCATCTTTAAGTGTTAACTTTTGGTCTACATGAAAAAACTTCATAAGTCCAAGATCATTTCCATTAGATGGAAGATGTGATACAGACCGACTGCCTAGATTTAAAACATTACACTTCACAGTAACTTCTCTGAAGAATTCTCGATGAATGTGCAGAAAGGAAAACCTACAGCAAAAGCTAGGTTCTTTTAGCATAGGCAATATAATTTTATTGGTCTACATACAGTTTGACCTGTGCTCCATGTATCCAGTTATCATAAATGTGCCAGACATCGAACTGAAGTGTCAATTGTCATTTAATGAACTACATGTAGGTGTCTGACAAAAGTAAATATTAAAATGTTGGCATTTAGAACTATGAAGCACATTCCATGTTTATGCAGAACAAGACTCACTAGCCATTACAAAATATATAGCAAAAGCTCCTCTTCCAAGAACATGCAAACTGCACTAACTAGGCGTTAGAACTAGGCAATAGTGGTGCTGCCATGGTGCAGAATTGCAGGACCTTGAGTGACCTTTAAACTTGCTTCAACGTGCCTTCGATTTGCACCAGATTTTACTTGCATTAAGTCGAACAAATTCAGGCTTGTGGAGGTCAGTTGTGACTTCTTCTTCATTTCCTTTCAGTTGTTCCCTTCAGGGGTCGCCACAGCGAATCATCTGCCTCCATCTCACCCTATTCTTTGCATCTTCTTCTCTTACACCAATTACCTTCATGTCCTCCTTCACTGTCTGTCTTCCTTTCGGCTTTTTCCCTTTTACTCGGGAGTCGCCACAGCGAATCATCTGATTCGCACGTTTGATTTGGCAGAGGCTTTTACGTCGGATGCCCTTCCTGTCACAACCCTTTTAGCAAGGGACAGAAACACGCTGACGACTTTGCAGCCTACTCTTTACGAATGTCAGCAATGGTTCTTTTACATGCCTCACACCATAGACAATGAGAGACATGGCCCGCCTTTGATAACCCAGTTAGCCGCACTGGGGGGACAGTGACAACCTTGTGGAGAGTGGGACTCGAACCCCCAACCTTTGGATCAGCGATCCAGTGCCCTATACCACTAGACCACCACTGCTTCACCACATCCATAAATCTTCTCTTTGGTCTTCCTCGAGGCCTTCTGCCTGGTAGTTCCAACCTCAGCATTCTACTACCAATATATTCACTATCCCTCCTCTGTACATGTCCAAACCATCTCAATCTAGCCTCTCTGAATTTGTCTCCAAAACTTCTGCCATGTGCTGTCCCTCTGATGTACTCATTCCTGATCCTATCCATCTTAGTTACTCCCAAAGAGAACCTCAACATTTGCATCTCTGCCACCTCCAGCTCTGCCTCCTATCTTTTACCCAGGGCCACTGTTTCTAAACCATACAACATCACTGGCCTCAACACCATCTTGTACACTTTTCCCTTCATTCTTGCCCATACCTTCCTATCACACATCACACTGGACACTTTTCTCCAACCATTCCAACCTGCCTACACAATCGTCTTTACCTCTTTTCCACACTCTCCATTGCTCTGGATTGTTGAGCCTAAGTACTTTAATTCCTCCACCTTCTCTATCTCTGCTCCCTTTAACCTCACCGTTCCTCTTGGGCCCTTGTCGTTCACACACATGTCTTACTGAGTCTCACCTTTATTCCTCTCCTTTCCAGGACATACCTCAACCTCTCTAGATTTTCCTGCAGTTGTTTTCTGCTCTCACTACAGATCACGTCATCTGCAAACATCATAGTCCATGGGGAATCTTGTCTAACCTTGTTTGTCAGCCTGTCTGTCACCATAGCAAACAAGAAGGGGCTCAGAGCTGATCCTTGATGCAGTCCCACCTCCACCTTGAATTCTTTGGTCATGCTGACAACACACCTCACCACTGTCTTACATCTCTCATACATGTCCTGCACCACTCTAGCATACTTCTCTGCCACTCCAGACTTCCTCAAGCAATACCACAGTCCTTCTCTTGGCACCCTGTCATATGCTTTCTCCAGATCCACAAAGGCACAATGCAGCTTCTTCTGCCCTTCTCTGTACTTCTCTATTAACATCCTCAAAGCAAACACTGCATCTGTGGTACTCTTTCTTGGCATGAAACCAAACTGTTGTTCACAAATGCTGACCTCTGACCTTATTCTAGCTTCCACGATTCTTTCCTATAACTTCATTGTATGGCTCATCAACTTTATCCCTCTGTAGTTGCCACAACTCTGCACATCTCTCTTGTTCTTAAAAATGGGCACCAGCACACTTGTCCTCCATTCCTCCGGCATCCTCTCACTCTTTAAGACCTTGTTGAATGTTCTTGTCAGAAAATCTACTGCTCCCTCTCCTAGACATTTCCATACCTCCACCGGTATGTCATCACAACCAATTGCCTTTTCACTCTTCATCTTCTTCAATGCCCTCATCACTTCACCCTTACTAATCTTTGCTACTTCCTGCTCCTCAATGGTCACCCCTTCTACTCTTTTTTCTCTCTCATTTTCCTCATTCATCAGCTCTTCAAAGTACTCTTTCCATCTTCCCAGCACACTTCTGTCATCAGTCAATACATTTCCCTCTCTGTCCTTAATCACTCTAACTTGCTGCACGTCATTCCCATCTCTATTTCTCTGCTGTGTGAACCTGTATAAATCATTTTCTCCCTCCTTACTATCCAACCTAGCATACAAGTCATCATACACCCTGGCTTTTAACACTGCGACCTTCACCTTACATTGTGTCTCCCTGTACTCCTGTTTACTCTTATCAGTCCTCTCTATGTCCCACTTCTTCTTAGCTATCCTCTTCTTTTGTACACACTCCTGCACTTCGTCATTCCACCACCAAGTCTCCTTATCTACTTTCCTTCCAGATGACACACCAAGTACGCTGCGACCTGTCTCCCTGATCACATTAGCTGTAGTTTTCCAGTCATGTGGAAGCACTTCCTGACCACCCAAAGCCTGTTTTAATTCCACCTTGAAGACAGTACGATACTCTTCCTTTTTAAGCTTCCACCACTTTTTCTTTTGCTCTGCCTTTGCTTTCTTCACCTTCCTCACCATCAGTGTCATCCTGCTCACCACCATCCTATGCTGTTTGGCAACACTCTCACCCAGTATGCCTTTGCAGTAGTCATATGTCAGATGTAAGATGTGGTCTACCTGTGTGCTCCTACCGCTGCTTTTATAAGTCACCCAATGCTCCTGTCGCTTCTGGAAAAAGTATTCACCACAGCCATTTCCATCCTTTTTGCAAAATCGATTAACATCTGTCCTTCTGTGTTCCTGTCCCGGATACCAAACCTGCCCATCACTTTCTCATCCCCCCTGTTGCCTGCACCAACATGTCCATTGAAATCTGCACCAATGACCACTCTTTGACCTCCGGGGGTACTCTAACTCACTTCAGAATATCTTCTTCTCTTCTAGCTCACATCCTGCCTGTGGGGCATAAGCACAAACAACATTGAACATAACACCTTCAATGTCCAACTTGAGGCTCATCACTCTATCTGACACACTTTTCACTTCTAGAATATTCCTGACGAACCCCTCCTTCAAGATAATTTATTCCGTTTCTGTTCCAATCCAAACCATGATAAAACAGCTTAAACCCTGTTCCTAAGCTTCTAGCCTCGTTACCTTTCCACCTGGTCTCCTGAACACAGAGTATGTCCACCTTCCTCCTCTGAATTATGTCAGCCAGCTCTCTACCTTTTCCTTTCATAGTTCCAACATTCAAAGTCCCTACTCTCAGTCCTAGACTCATGCCTTTCCTTTTCTCTCTCTGCCTATAGACACGCCTCCCACCTGTCCGTCTTCTACCTCTCCTTCTTTGACCAACAGTAGTCCAATTTCCACCAGCACCCTGTTGGTTAACAGCAATGATGGCGGTCATTGTTAACCCAGGCCTCGATCGATCCGGTATGGTATTTGTATTTTTGACTCGCATGTTTTATGTGGCATTGGTTTTTACGCCGGATGCCCTTCCTGTCGCAACCCTCTGCACTTATCCGGGCTTGGGACCAGCGTGAGGACGGACACTTGTTTGTCGACCCCACCATGGCTACATTGTGACTAAGTTTGAAAATTACCACTTTCTGATGGACCACCCTAAGGTAGCATATTACAAAGGTTAATGATAATAACGACTAAGAAATAATACTTTTTCATAAAATCATCTGTTCTACAATTATTGACACTTCTAACAATTCCTAGGAAATAAATGTGATTGAAGGATTTCTATCATTTCTACGGTAGTTTACAAAGTTGATCAGAGTGTCTGGGAACATTTAATTAGTAATTCATCACTTCATGTTTCCCTGGGATACAAATATGTGATGCAGAGACCGAGTCTCTTATCCACTATTTAACATGGGAACGACAAAGGAACACATAATTTAAGTAAGGCAGATGTGTGTCGACCTTTACAAGTCAGTCAACGCCTACAAGTAAATATTCGCTCACCTGAACCTGCCCATATCTACTGTCAGAAGAATAATTTAATAAGTTAACAAGCCTGGAGGAATCTGGAGGAGGACAAAAGGTTATTTTGCCACTACACACAATGAGCAGGATGGTAAAAGAAATAAAAGGTTCTCCAACGCTCACTGCTAAAGAATTGCTACCAATGGTGGCATATTGGGGTCACGAAGTCTCCAAACAACCAAGAGGTGGCATCTACATGTCAACAAGCTGTTTGGGAGGCATGCAGGGGAAAAGCATTTTCTCACTCACAGTCATAAACATAAACATCTGGAGTTTGCTAAGGGGTACTGGGACTTCAATTGGGACCGTGTGCTTTGGTCAGAAGAGACCAAGATAGAGGTTGTTCGCAACAAACACGCTAAGTGCGTCTGGCGGAAAACAAAAATGAGTATGCAGAAAGGCACCTCATGCCCACTGTGACGTATGGGGGAGGATGGGTGATGTGATGGGCCTGTTTCTCTTCTAGAGGCCCTGAGAACCTTGTTTGGGTGCATAGCATCATGAAAGTTTTGAAAATCCAGGACACATAAACATGTGGCCTAGTCAACACAGAAATGATTCACCAGACTCAGACTCAAGCTCCTCCCATGGTCATCTCAGTTCCCAGACCTCAACCCCATTGAAAAACTGTGGAGAGAGCTGAAGAGGAGCATGCAGAGGAGAGGACCCAGGTCGCTGGATGATTTAGAGAGATTGTGCAGAGAGGAATGGTGCAAGATCCCTCTTTCTGTATTCTCCCATCTTGTGAACCATTATAGGAAAACATTGGATGCTGTTTTGTTGGTAAAAAGGGGTTTGTACAAAGTATTAACATCAGGGGTGCTAATAATTATGGCACACATGATTTGATGTGAAAGAATTATTTTTTTTTCCCCCCCACTGAATAAATGCACTTACTTAAGGGTTGGGTTTTCTTCTAGTTTTCACTGTGTTCCTATATTATTTAGGTGGGGAATGAATTTATTAAAATTGAATTGAATATAAACAACTGTGACTGGTGCACGAACATTTCAAGAACTTTAAACATGTATATTTGAAAAAACATATGTTTTAAAGTTCTTGAAATGTTCTTGCATTTTATAGTGTTGTTGAAACTCCGGAGGCTCTTCTGTAAGCAAGATTAACTACATGCTTTTAGCCATCTAAAGGGCCAGAGACATAGATTATACACACAAGACCAGCCATTGAAACACAGCATTCAACACCCATCGGAATGGTGAATTTTAATCTTTAAAGGCATGTCATGCGAGGGTCTTATCTGTTCTTGTGTATATATATATCTATGATCTGTGACTCCATCAGCCAGTTTATATAGAAAGTGATAATATCCTAAAGGAATTAATTGGCGAAGGCTGGCTTTTCCAGCCAATAAGAGATCAGCGGCTATAAGAGATGGCTCACAGGTCTACTCCCCAGCAGGAAACAGCCTTTCGGCAGGACTCAGTCTACCAGATTGGGGTCCAGATGCAACTGTTGAACCATTAGTCCAAGCATTCTCGACAGAATCATATACCATGGACTGGACCCAGGATAAACTTCACTGGGAAGCATGATAATGTGGTTGAGCATTTTTAGTGAGGTCCTGCTTTACGGTGAGAAATAGTGAAATTTGTTTTCGCAATGGAAATATGAAAGACATAAATTGCATTCCATGAAGGCGAACAAGTCCGGAGTGAACATTCAGGAAACAGTTTGACCCTTTCAAATTGAACTAATCCGCTCAACTGGACTTTGGAATTGATACCGGAATACCCACAGGAAACCCATAACAGCAAAGGGATGCAATCACCACTCAGAAACGCCCTGACTGAGCCCAGGACTTGAAGTCAGGGATTTCTCTTTGTGAGGCAGACGTGATAACAACTACACCACCATGAACCCTTTTACCAAACCAGATATCATAATTTTAACAAGAAATTGTATTACATTTATAATTAAAATAATGTGTGTGCTCTGTTTTTTCGGGGGGGGGGGGGGTTTAAACAGTCCATTATTATCAAGGTTTCTGATCTGATGTAGCTGCAGGTTCTTGGCTGTAACCACTTCATCTTGGCTGTCGAAAGCTGTCCCTGTGTGGTAGATTTAGGGTACTCAAATTCTTACCAGAATCTTGATTTTGGCACTAAAATGGCTGGATGTACTCAACTGAGTGTTCTGGAAATAAAACCGGCATAGATCATGCAATCTCATACGACAGAACACATGAAAGATAAACAACCAAGAGCTGTTAAATACTAGAGTGCTCAAAAACACTTGGTGAGGACATACTGAAATAGACTTAGGCTTCTCCATGGGGCACCATATATATTATCTGTTCAACAAATGTCAGACGGGTTATTTATATTACCGGTGCTGTATTTGGAAATAAATAAAGATACTGTTGAGGGAAATATAATTATGTTGTGTTTTGTTCTGTGATGATTAAGTGATTTTTCTTGACCCGTTTTTAGGTATCTCATCTAAAAGAGCTGGTGAGGGAGGGTGAGACAAATCTCAGTTCAGCTGAGAATCATATCGCTCGTCTCAAAGAGAACCAGGAAAAGCTGCTTATCGAGTTGGATGCAACCAGGGCCAGAGTGAGAGAGACCAACCATGTTCTGACTGATATACAGGTAGGTTTTATAATATATTTACTCATATGTTTATTTATTCATTCGCTAAACCAATTAATCTGATAAGGGCCGTGGGGAGGTTGGAGCCGATCTCAGACAACTCTGTGGAAAGGCAGGGTAAACATGAAACAACTTCTGTGGATCCAGATCACACACAACTATTCACAATTTGGAACAGCCATTTAGGCTAATGTGCATGTCTTTGGACTGTGGGAGGAAACTGGGGTACTCAAAGGAAATCCCACACAAGCACAAGGAGAATGTTCAAACTTCAAACAGAAATACCCTTCACTGAGCCCAGGACTCAGACCCAGGAGATTCTTGCAGTGAAGTCTAGGTGCTAACCACTATGCCACCATGACACAATGACACCTACTTTTATGATCTATAAAACTATATTTTTTTATTTCCTCCTCTTTGGTATGAAGTTCGTGATAGTTTAATGCTTCATACAGTTCAGTGTCTGCTATTTAACACACACCCTGTTCAAGTAAAACCACTGAATTACGTTTGAAACAACCACTTTCTTTCAGAAGTTGCATAAAGGACAATTATCACTCAGTATTTCACTATGAAAAGAATCCTAAAATTTAATTATTTTTAAAATGAAAAAAAAAGAGGCACAACTCTGCCGAGAAGTCACCCACCAAAATTTTATGACTAGGTAAGAGGTCCTTCAAAAAAAAAAAAAAAACCCAAGCAGAGCCCAAGAGTAAATCTGAATTAGATGAAGAAACCCACATCACTGATAAAAATTGTCTCCCTCGCCAAGACCATCCACCATGTGGTGGTGGTGGTGATGGGGGGGGGGGGGGTTCATGGGGAATAACCATATCAGGTTTGCCAAAAGTCAAAATGCAGACAATTTTTGTACGTGCTGGAAATCCAATGCTGTTCACAATTGTGAGAACACCATCCTGAGAGCAAAGCAAGCTGGTGGCGGTAGCTTTATGTTACAAGGGACTAGGAAACAGGGTTACCACGAGATGCATGGAGCTACATCCAATCTTAAAAAAAAGAAAAGAAAAAGAAAGCATGTTCCAGTTGAGGCTCACTGTTGATGATGTTGATGATAATGGTCATAATCTTCCAAGCTGCACTGGAGTGGCGCAAAAGGTTTGGCTGTGTTAGGATGGTTGATTTATTCAATTTAGGCCTAAAACTGTGTATAAAGACCTGAAAACTGCTTGATACTAATGCACACCAAAATTTCAAGTGTTGAAATAACACCCTACATTATATATACCAGTCCCTCTCAAAAAATTAGCATCTTGTGATAAAGTTCATTATTTTCTGCAATGTACTGATAAAAATTAAACTTTCATATATTTTAGATTCATTGCACACCAACTGAAATATTTCAGGTCTTTTATTGTTTTAATACTGATGATTTTGGCATACAGCTCATGAAAACCCAAAATTCCTATTTCAGAAAATTAGCATATTTCATCCGACCAATAAAAAACAGTGCTTTAAATACAAAAAAAAGTCAACCATCAAATAATTATGTTCAGTTATGCACTCAACACTTGGTCAGGAATCCTTTTGGAGAAATGACTGCTTCAATGTGGCGTGGCATGGAGGCAATCAGCCTGTGGCACTGCTGAGGTGTTATGGAGGCCCAGGATGCTTCGATAGCGGCCTTAAGCTCATCCACAGTGTTGGGTCTGGTGTCTCTCAACTTTCTCTTCACAACATCCCACAGATTTTCTATGGGGTTCAGGTCAGGAGAGTTGGCAGGCCAATTGAGCACAGTAATGCCATGGTCAGTAAACCATTTCCCAGTGGTTTTGGCACTGTGAGCAGGTGCCAGGCCATGCTGAAAAATGAAAATCTTCATCTCCATAAAGCTTTTCAGCAGATGGAAGCATGAAGTGCTCCAAAATCTCCTGATAGTAGCTGCATTGACCCTGCCCTTGATAAAACACAGTGGACCAACACCAGCAGCTGACATGACACCCCAGACCATCACTGACTGTGGGTACTTGACACTGGACTTCAGGCATTTTGGCATTTCCTTCTCCCCAGTCTTCCTCCAGACTCTGGCACCTTGATTTCCGAATGGCATGCAAAATTTGCTTTCATCCGAAAAAAGTACTTTGGACCACTGAGCAACAGTCCAGTGCTGCTTCTCTGTAGCCCAGGTCAGGCACTTCTGCTGCTGTTTCCGGTTCAAAAGTGGCTTGACCTGGGGAATGCGGCACCTGTAGCCCAGTCCACTGCTTCCACAGGTCCCCCAAGGTCTGGAATCTGCCCTTCTCCACAATCTTCCTCAGGATCCGGTCACCTCTTCTGGTTGTGCAGCGTTTTCTACCACACTTTTTCCTTCCTACAGACATCCCACTGAGGTGGCTTGATACAGCACTCTGGGAACAGCATATTCACTCAGATTTCTTTCTGTGTCTTACCCTCTTGCTTGAGGGTGTCAATGATGGCCTTCTGGACAGCAGTCAGGTCGGCAGTCTTACCCATGATTGCGGTTTTGAGTAATGAACCAGGCTGGGAGTTTTTAAAAGCCTCAGGAATCTTTTGCAGGTGTTTAGAGTCAATTGGTTGATTCAGATGATTAGGTTAATAGCTCGTTTAGAGTACCTTTTCATGATATGCTAATTTTTTGAGATAGGAATTTTGGGTTTTCATGAGCTGTAAGCCAAAATCATCAGTATTAAAACAATAAAAGACCTGAAATATTTCTGTTGGTGTGCAATGAATCTAAAATATATGAAAGTTTAATTTTTATCAGTACATTACAGAAAATAATGAACTTTATCACAATATTCTAATTTTTTTAGAAGGACTAGTATATATATATATATATATATATATATATATATATATATATATATATATATATATATATATATATATATATATATATATATATATATATATATATATATATATATGGAGAGAGAGAGAGAGAGAGAGAGAGAGAGAATTTTCTTATTTATATACTTATATACTTTTATATATATATATATATATATATATATATATTTGTGTGTGAGTGTGAATTTAACACTAGACATTTTACTGTGCGGTCTCTATAATCACTTATACATGATAGCCAATTAGCATCAACTCAGCAACGTGGAAGCCTTATTGGATTTCCTGTTGTGGGCACGCTTGGACACCTGACACTACAAAGGAAAACTATCCAAGCCATATTCCACGACTGTGGTGCTCTAGGGAGCTTCCCAAATCAAGCTTTGTTGTATAATATTATGATCTTGGTGATGCTGAGAATTTTTTTGAAATACCCATTATGTAAACAAAGAGTCAATTGCACATCATACAATGGTAACTAAGTAGAGTCGGTTTAGTCTCTTTTCCTCTGGCTCCTAGTCAAATGCTTCTTTTCTGACTTTGACCAACTAGCCTGTCCTTAGACATTGTTAATAAATCAGCCTGCAGCCACACCATCTGCTCATCCTTTTACCCCTGCTATGAATGCTGATTAGAATTCTCATAGTTCTCAGATTGTGTCTAATAAATGCATATTGAGCATACACATGGGTCACCTCTACACTTTAATTGCACTCTATATGTTCCGATAAAAGCTTACAAAATTAAAATGTATGGATTGTTATTTACTCTCTTATCCTAAACAATTCCCAGTTTTATTAACAAATTGAACCTGAAGCGAATTACAGCTGTTAAAGTAACTGGATTGATGAATGTGACTGAATATGTTTCCAGCAATATGGAACACTACATACATACCATATTTGTGGAATTTGATGATATGGCATGGGACTGCCGGCAGCACGGTGGCATAGTGGTTAGCACATCTGCCTCACAACAAGAAGGCCTCGGTTCGAGTCCAGGCCTGGGCATTTCTGTGTGCAGTTTGCATGTTCTTCCCGTGCTTGTGTGGGTTTCCTCCGGGTACTCCGGTTTCCTCCCACAGTCCAAAAACATGCACAGTAGGTTAATTGACTGTTCCAAATTGCCCTTAGGTGTGAGTGAGTCAGTATGTGGCCTGGCAAACCATATGGTGATCATTGTGATCACAGCCATGACAATCCCTGTATGAGCATCATTCAAGCTTCAGGGATCGACGTCCATTCCTTGTGACTGGATATAGATCTAGATAGATGGGATTGCAACGTACACTATTCAGAGAGCATTCAGTCAGACTATGAATAATTTAATTTGTTATGAAGTAAAATTTATATGAATGCGTGGTGCTTCATTTATGATGGACAAAAATATATCAGTATGTCAGGCAATGTACAGTATGTACATATTCACTTCACAGTGCAGCTGGGCATCGGACCACTGTAGAGACAAATAATAAGATGTTTTAAAAAGCAAAATTAAGTCCTATTCAGTTGTGAATGTGGCCCAGGATGCTAATTTGCTTCCGTACGTCCAAGTTTAACATGCGGAAAACAAATGTTGCTAATGGTTCCTGTGCGCAATCAACTGTAATCACTCTGTCTTTTGCTATAATGATCTATTACAAACCTTACACAAACACGCGGCTGTTGTTTTTACACAGGAAGAGATCGAAAGCCAGAAGCAGCAGCACGAAGCCAGGATCATTGCCATCAAAGCTGATGAGAAGCAGAAAATGGAGAAAATTACCAAGGAGCTCGATCACAAGTGGACAGATGCTCTGAGGTAGCCTAACCAGAACACACATTGAAGAAACACTCAAAGACCTCATATGCAAAAACCTCTAAGTTCACCTGACATCTTTTGTTAAAAACAAACTCCAAATGAGTTTATAAGTGCACATCTCGGTTGATTAGAGCTCGAGTCCCAGGGGCTATAGGCCTAAGCCTTAATGGGGAAATGAAACGCCGGCTAACTAAGTTGGCGGTAGCTTAAGTATAGATAGTATAGATTGTGACTTAAATTTTATAAACCATTGCACACACAGCGGTTTTGTTTTATGTGCTTGTCGTATAAGTTATCAACCCGAAAGCCGCCATTGCTAAGTGCCCGCCTACACAAGGTTACCGTGACGTCACTGGGTTGGTACAAAGTACCACATGAAATATAGTGCATGCATGTCATAGCATATTATATGATATAAACAACATGGAATCTCACGCCAACAACACGCACAGTTTTTCAGCAGAAGACAATTCATCTATTACTCTCAGAAGACGAATCAAATATTATAGTTCAACCAAAAACATTCTCAAATATATTTCACACTACATCTGCAAGTACATGTGCTAAATACATTTACAAATTGCGCTAAAGTTATTTATCTATTCCAAGGCACAAACAAATATTAATACATATTTACAGCACAAAAACATACTATTAATTTTATAAAGGTATTGACCTTTAGGCTGCAGATCCAGGCTAGATGGCTTATGATTATTTTAGCCATTCATTCTCTGTGCGCCAATGTTTGTGTTCTAACACATGTGCAGGAGCCGGAGGCAGTACGAACAAACTGTGCTTTATTCTCACACTCGCACTTTGTTTGATTGACAGTGTTCAGCTATTATTGCTTACTGATAATATTGTTGTTGATTGGTCAGCTCGGCCGTGCACATGCGCAGTGCCCGTTACACGTTAACTTCCCATTTACTTCCTGACTCTAGTCATGCGGAACTTATCTCCGACTTTCTCTTCAATAACAGTCATTAAGTTTATTCATAAGATTGTGAATACTACACATAATTTCTTGTCCAGTGGAACTCAACCCCTGCTGTAGGGGGTGCACGTACACCCTGTGCACCCCTCCAGCCTACTTTCTTGGCCAAGGTTCGACTGAAAGAACTCAAATTCTATGGACAGAACCCTGTCCTCAACTCTGAATTGATCATTTTTAATATCAGTTAAGAGCAAAGTTACATTTTTTTCTCTAAGTATTTTTTTGGGGGGGCGGGTGGGGGGGGGTTATTTTATTGGTTTTAAAAGCATGCCTGGGGGCTGAGAGAGATTTCTTTTCGGCTTTTTCCCTTTTTCATGGGTCGCCACTAAATTGTTTAAATTGTGTCTGAATTTCCCAAAACCAAAATGTCTGTCTGTCTTCCTTTCGGCTTTTTCCCTTCTACTTGGGAGTCGCCACAGCGAATCATCTTGATTCGCACATTTAATTTGGCAGAGGTTTTTACGTCGGATGCCCTTCCTGTCACAACCCTTTTAGCAAGGGACAGAAACACGCTGACGACTTTGCAGCTACTCTTTTCGAATGTCAGCAATGGTTCTTTTACATGTCTCTCACCATAGACAGTGAGAGACATGGCCCGCCTTTGATAACCCAGTTAGCCGCACTGGGGGGGACAGTGACAACCTTGTGGAGAGTGGGACTCGAACCCCCAACCTTTGGGTCAGCGATCCAGCACCCTATACCACTAGACCACCACTGTCCCAAAACCAAAATGATTCAGGCCAAAATGAACTGAAACAAATTATTTTGGTTGCTAACTGGTCTTTTTAAAATGAATACACTGTCTGCTCATTCATTTTCTGAACCGGTTAAACATGAAGTCTGGCACCCATCATAGCCGACTCTAGGTAAGGGCAGTGTGCACCCTGGCCATTGCATCGCAGAATCATGCTGACAGCCATGTAGCCTACAAACGTCTATGGTGGTTCTTTTACATGCCTCTCACAACAAACAATGAGAGACATGGATAATCCACTGCTGGGAGACAGCAATGACAACCCGTTAATAGTGGGGCTTGAAATCCAGATCTTGGGCTCAGCAATCCAGAACCACACCACCAGGCTCCCTCTTGACAAAATAACTTCTTTTGAGTTCTGGTATTCAGGTTAAGCCTAATGTTATGCTTACGGTTTGAAAAGACAAAGTTAGTAAGAGATTAATTACACCTTGGCAGATGGAGTAAACAGAAGGCCAGTGAGGAGCAACTCCATTTCAATCCATTGGACTCTTTTCGCATGTATTTTATGTTCAGTTCTCATACGTCAAATGCGTTCCTTGTTAGGTGGAGTCTGTTCAATCCGGTGAAAGGTTTGGTGCACAAAAATTGGAACACGTGTAAAAATGGGGCAGTGGCGGATTAGTGCCTAATGCGATGGGTTACTAATCTGAAGGTCAGAGGTTCAATCCCTACTGTCACCACTCTTGGGCCCTTGAGCAAGGCCCTTA
Source organism: Plotosus lineatus (assembly GCA_024760905.1). NCBI lineage: Eukaryota > Metazoa > Chordata > Actinopteri > Siluriformes > Plotosidae > Plotosus > Plotosus lineatus. The sequence goes on from CM045731.1 coordinate 36,635,203, forward strand.
ACCCTCAATTGCTCAAGTTGTATAAAAACGATAATTATAAGTCACTCTGAATAAGTGCTGTAAATGTCAATGAAAGCGACTCCACCTGGACACATCTTCTGATTGAGAGCTGCACCATGCCCTTTGTTGAGAACTCGTTGGTTCCTCACCCATATGGCAAGATACATCCTCCAGAGTGTCGTGAAAGCCTATAGGGTAGTAATTGAAATGACTTTCACCAGCTTTCTGAAATGCCTCATAAAATTTCTCTCCGTCAGATGTCTGTTTACGCTTTCCGGCAAGATGTGACTGCACCCTAATCTACGTGTGCTTGTGTGCACCCAGAGCCGAGTTGAAGACCCTTAGAGAGGAGCTGACAGATGAATATGAGGCTGATAAACAAGTGGCGCTCAGCCAGCTATCTCAGCAGAGAGATGTAGAGATAATGGCGACAAGAGAGAGCTGGCAGAGGAGGGTGGAGGATCTCCTGGAGCAGGTAGCACACTTATGGTTCTCACCTTGAGAATGCATTTATTTTCATTTGCTTCAGTTTCTCACTGGGACGTTTGACATCTGTATCATTTTCACAGAGTGGCATCCAAGTGCTTCTGTGTTGATGAGGCAAGGCTTGTTATAAATAAGTAAGATTAATAAGATGAGGCTGCTGTTATTCTAAGTATAACCCAGTCACCATAATGAATATGTCAATTTATGTAAACACGGGACAAACAGTCATGCCATAATAATTCATTGCATAGAATTGAACAGATAACAGTTAAAAAAATGTGTAATCAGGAAATAATAAAGAAAATCAGTAAGGTGCAGACCAGGGTCTGATATTTTCTCATAATAGGAGACTTACGGCTATTATTTCACCAACTTCTCGTCATTTGTACTTAATTAAATTTTCATGCATAGCAACACACGAATCAATCCTTTCTGTGTAAAGCCAATCGTTTGCTTTTCATTTTAGTGCTGGAAAAAAATAATTAAATTGTTACAAAGCAAGATATTTTAAAACAGTCTGATATCCAGTGAGAACAATTTATACTCTAGGGGGGGTGCAGCGTATAGCCCGATGTTCTAAGAACATGTTCTTACCAGCTCTAATTGTGATTATTTTTCTTGTCCTACACAGATATTTTTATGACCTTGATAATTTTATTTTACATCAGCACAAAGAGAATAAGGAAAACTTTTATTTCTCATATATACAACACAGCACAGTAAAATTATTTTTTTACTCTGAACTCTGGTTTTCTTCTACAGTAGTGTTGTCCAGGGTGTACGCTGCCTCGCCAATGTTGGCTGAGATGGGTGCCATCCTCTCCGTGACCCTAGTTAGGATTGAATGATGAAGGTGTTGGTACAATGATGAGCTGTTCAGGGTGTACCCTACCTTTGCCTAGAGTCGACTCCAGCAACCCCACAAGCCTAATAAGAAAAAATTGGTTCAGCAAGCAAATGAATAAATAAATGTACTCATTCATTTTCTGAACTGCTTTATAGTAATTAGGGTCATGGAGAGGCTAGTGCCCATTTCAGCTGATTCTGGGCAAGGGCAGACTACACCCTGGACAGCTCACCAGGCCATTTCAGGGCAGAAACACACTGACAGCTATGAAGCCTACACTTGTCGAACGTTAGCAATGGTTTTACATGAACGTCTCTGCCCAGACAGTAAGAGACATGGCCGGCCTTTGATAACTCAGTTAGGTGCACTTGGGGGGGACACACACACAACATATTGAGAGTGCGGCTTGAACTCCAAACCTTGGGATCAGTGATCATATCAGATTTTATATATATATATATATATATATATATATATATATATATATATATATATATATATATATATATATATATATATATATATATATATATATATATATATATATATATATATATATATATATATAAGGGTCAGTGGTGGTCTAGTGGTATAAGGCACCGGATTGCTGATCCAAAGGTTGGGTGTTCGAGTCCCACTCTCCACAAGGTTGTCACTGCCCCCCCCCCCAATGCAGCTAACTGGGTTATCAAAGGCCGGCCATGTCTCTCACTGTCTATGGTGTGAGGCATGTAAAAGAACCATTGCTGACTTTCGACAAGAGTAGGCTGCAAAGCCATCAGCGTGTTTCTGCCCTGCGATGGCCTGGCGAGCTGTCCAGGGTGTACTCTGCCCTCGCCCTGAGTTGGCTGGGATGGACACCAGCCTCCCCGCGACCCTAATTAGGATGAAGCGGTTACAGAAAATGAACTGAACATATATATATATATATAGGTATGAAAAAGCATTTGAACCTTTTGGAATTTCTCACATTTCCGCATAAAATCACCATCAAATGTGATCTGATCTTTGTCAAAATCACACAGATGAAAAAACAGTGTCTGCTTTAACGACAACCACCCAAACATTTATAGGTTTTCATATTTTAATGAGGATAGCATGCAAACAATGACAGAAGGGGGAGGAATAAGTAACTGAACCATCACATTTAATATTTTGTGGCCCCCCCTTTGGCAGCAATAACTTCAACAAGACGCTTCCTGTAGCTGCAGATCAGTCTGGCACGTCGATCGGGACTAATGTTGGCCCATTCTTCTTTACAAAATTGCTGTAGTTCAGTCAGATTCCTGGGATGTCTGGCATGAATCGCTGTCTTGAGGTCATGCCACAGCATCTCAATGGGGTTGAAGTCTGGACTTTGACTTGGCCACTCCAGAACGTGTATTTTGTTCTTCTGAAACCATTCTGAAGCTGATTTACTTCTGTGTTTTGGATCATTGTCTTGTTGCAGCATCCATCCTCTTTTTAGCTTCAACTGTCTGACAGACGGCCTCAGGTTTTCCTGCAAAACATCCTGATAAACTTTTGAATTCATTTTTCCATGATTGCAAATTGTCCAGGCTCCGAGGCAGCAAAACAGCCCCAAACCATGATGCACCCTCCACCATGCTTCTCGGTGGGGATGAGGTGTTGATGTTGGTGAGCTGTTCCATTTTTCCTCCACACATGACGTTGTGTGTTCCCCCCAAACAATTCAACTTTGGTTTCATCAATCCACAAAATATTTTGCCAAAACTTCTGTGGAGTGTCCAAGTGCCTTTTTGCGAACATTAAACGAGCAACAATGTTTTTTTAGACAGCAGTGGATTCCTCCTTGGAGTCCTCCCATGAACACCATTCTTGCCCATTGTTTTACATATAGTTGATGTGTGCACAGAGATATTGGACTGTGCCAGTGATTTCTGTAAGTCTTGAGCAGACACTCTAGGGTTTTTTTTTTACCTCTGAGTATTCTACGCTGAACTCTTGGCGTCATCTTTGGTGGACAGCCACTCCTTGGGAGAGAAGCAACAGTGCAAAACTCTATCCATTTGTAGACAACTTCTCTGACTATCGATTGATGAACATCCAGACTTTTAGAGATGGTTTTGTATCCTTTCCCAGCTTTATACAAATCAACAATTCTTGATCGCAGGTCTTCAGACAGCTCTTTTGAGCGAGCCATGGTGCACATCAGACAATGCTTCTCATCAAGACAATTCTTACCAGGTGTGTGTTTTATAGTGGGCAGGACAACTTTAAGCCACTCATCAGTGATTGGACACACACCTGACTTAAATTGTTTGGTAAAAATTGGTTTCAATCGCTCTTTAAGTCTCCTTAGGCAGATGGTTCAGTTACTTATTCCTCCCCCTTCTGTCATTTTTGCATGCTATCCTCATTAAAATATGAAAACCTCTCAATGTTTGGGTGGTTTTAGTTAAAGCCGACACTGTTTTTTCACCTGTGTGATTTTGACAAAGATCAGATCACATTTGATGGTGATTTTATGCAGAAATGTGAGAAATTCCAAAAGGTTCAGATACTTTTTCATACCACTGTGTGTATATATATATATATATATGTATATATGTTATGCCATGTTGCTATCGTTTTGATTAGAGCCTCGAAACTGAAGAATGAACTATAGTAGGGCTCATCAGTCTTATTCTGAAAAAGACTTGTGGGGCTGTAGGCTTTCCTTCCATCCAAACAGGAGGCTAATCTGATTCAACTGCTTTAATTAGTTCATCTTGGTCTCCAGTCAGCTATTAAGTATGACTCCTATTTTCAGAATGAAAACCTCCAGTCACTTTAGCCCTTTATAGATAAGATTGAAGACTCCGGCTCTTGAGCCATCTGTGGCTGGGAGCCAAAGGAGCAAAATTTGTTTTGCTCTCTGACTTTGAGGTATGGTCTCTCTCTCTCTCTCTCTCTCTCTCTCTCTCTCTCTCTCTCTCTCTCTCTCTATCTATCTATCTATCTCACACTTTCTCCTTGTGCTCTGTCCATCACAATAGCATGAGCCAATTGCAGGCCATCTGTCAGTTGATGTGGGAAAATGAATTCAGAGAGAAGCAGTTGGCTGGCATTCTGTTGTATCTTTGTCCACACTCCTCCACCACTCAATGGTATCAGTTCATCAGTTTATTTTCTGTAACCGCTTAATCCTTATTAGGGTCCCAGGGAGACTGGCGCCCATCCCAGCCGACTCCGGGTGAGGGCAGAGTACACCCTGGACAGCTCACCAGGACATTGCAGGACAGAATCACGCTGACGGCTTTGCAGCTACTCTTGTCGAAAGTCAGCAAATGGTTCTTTCACATGCCTCTCACCATAGACAGTGAGAGACATGGCCGGCCTTTGATAACCCAGTTCGCTGCACTGGGGGGACAGTGACAACCTTGTGGAGAATGGGACTCAAACCCCCAACCTTTGGATCAGCGATTCAGCGCCTTATACCACTAGGCCACCACTCATTTTAATCATTCATTAAATTTCCCAATTAGGGTCATGGGGAGGCTGTTGCCTATCAGCCGACTCTGAGGGAAGGGAGGGCACATTCTGAATAGCTATGTTATGTCATGAATAGTTATGTTTCTATGTTATCTTCTGGTGTTTCCAAAGAAAAATTTTTAATCGAACAAATTCTAACAGATCCCACCCACTGTCTTAGTTAGGTTTCTATGTATGTGTGTGTGTGTGTGTGTGTGTGTGTGTGTGTGTGTGTGTGTGTGTATTGTGCTTCACCGTATACGTATGAGTATCTGTAATATTACAGATTTTTTTTGTTTTCAAAAGAATCAAGTGGTGTATAACATCTCCGATTAAGTACGTGAATGTGATTCAGTGTGTTTGCAGTGTGCGTTTTGTGCTCTGCAATCTCTCCACCCACATTTCAAGCAGACACTTGTATTAAGTGCCTTCTGGCAGACAACATTTCTGTAATTCAGCCCTCACTTAGACATTAATCCTAAATGAAGTTCTATTTGAAGCTCAGATGTTGTCCGGGATTAGCTTATATTTAGTATAAACAACCCCCTGACCCAGCATGGGCAAAAATACATCAGATGAAGTCAAATACTTCAAAAAGCAGCAAAAATCTCAACGCAGTAAGCACTGTATGTTTTCTATACCCTATGTGTTCTTCTTACAAAGTAACATGAAGAAATATGACAGCTTGTCCACAGCATTATCGTGATCTGTCACCGAGGAGAAAAGAAAAGCTGCTGGCTCAGTTATCTGTCTCAGATATCTGTCAATAGCTCTGCTGTTGTCTTTGAAAATGTATTGATTCATTTTTTTGGGAGAGGGGTCTATCTATTCTATATTTATTTATTTATATATTTACTATATATTTTTTTTATATATCATTATTTAATTTCACCCCCCCCCTCCCATTTTTCTCCATAATTTTAATCGCGTACAATGCTCACACATCACGTATGGCTTTCCCTATCATATGACCACCACCGACCAGGGAGGGGCAAAAGCATGCACACCCCCTCTGTGAAGTCTGTGGTCTAACACAATCGGCGGGAAAGTGCTCTCTGCCCCCTCCTAAAAATGACCTCAGAGATGTCCATGATTGGCTGTCAATTGCGATGAGTGACAGGGAAGTGAGTGTATGCCACCTCTCCCTCATGTGAGAGCTGAGCCAATTAGCTCCCATGGACAGCTGTGGCAGTGACCTGGATTCGAAGTTTATATAAATAAATATCTCCATACAGACCTCCCAGTGCAGCTAACTGGGTTATCAAAGGCCGGCCATGTCTCTCACTGTTTATGGTGAGTGGCATGTAAAAGAACCATTGCTGACTTTGGTCAAGAGTAGGCTGCATAGCCATCAAGGTGTTTCTGCCCCTTGCAGCGTGTGTCAGGATGTGCATTTGACATAAAACCTATGCCAAATCAACCATGTGAGTCAGATGATTCACCGTGGCAACCCCTGAAAGGGAACAGCCAAAAGGAAAAGAAGAAGAAGACCTCCATACAGATTGAGGCAATTCCATAATCAGCTCATATTTCTTAGATGTACATCAAATGGTCTTTCCAATGGGAATGTCTGGACCCCCGTAAGCTATTTTTAACTGAAATGTTTGGGGAGATGGGTGTGGAGATGTGGACTATAAACATTTTAAAGCAAAAACAATTCATAATGAAAATTGATGCCCCCTGGTGCAAATAACTGGTGACTGGGTCAAAGGCCGACCATGTCTCTCTCTGTCTCTGGTGAGAAGCATTTAAAAGAACCATTGCTAATTTTGTAAATTGCATAACTGTCAGTGTGGTTCTGCCCTGCGATGGCCTGGCAAGCTGTGCAGGGTGTGCGCTTAACTCTCCCAGAGTTGGCTGAGATGGTCATCAGTCTCCCCTTGACTCTAATTAGGATTAAGTGGTTCAGAAAATTAATAAATAAATGAAAATTGATGCATCAATTACTCACATGATTTTTGCTAAGCCACTATTCCATGTTGTTTTGACTCCCTTAGATTTGGTGCAGCTCATTCCCAAATGCACCTCAGTTGAAAATGGTATGCAGGTATGACAATAATTAATCATGAAGCATGATTAAGTTGTCTTATAGAGCCCTTTGTTTGTTTGTTTTTTTTATGGTACCTAATTGCTTTTGTTAATAATCTACAAAAAGTACTACAGGATGACTCTCTACAAATATCTAAAAAATACACAGTAGCATGTTTCTCTAGATCAAGATTCCATCCATATTCTGTACTGATTTTTCATGAGGGGTCACTGAGGAAACTGAAGTCAATCCTACCTGTCTTTCATCAAAAAGTGGGGTGATACCTTGAACTGGCTGCTAATCCATCAGAGGGCTAACATAGATATAAGCATTTACATTCACAGCGGGTTAGCCTATTACATGTCCCTGTATCTTCAGACAGTCGGAAGAGGCCAAAGTACACAGAGGAAGCCCATGCAAGCACAGGGAGAACATGCAAACTCCACTCAGAAAGGCCCCTGTTGGTCACAAGGTTTAAACACTGAAACATCTTGCTGCTCTGTGACAATGCACCACGATGCCAACCAGCTCAAGATTCACTATTAGACGAACTTTCAGACATCAGCTTTGTGAATTTTTTTTTTTGTTTGTTCTACAAAGTTTTATGAATACAAGCTCTATCAAGTGGTTGCCCAGTGGTTAAGGCAATAGGGTGCTGATCCAGAGTTTGGTGGTTCATTACCCAGTACCACCACTGCCGGACCCTTGAGCAAGGCCCTTAACCCTCAATTGCTCAGTTGTACAAAAAAATATATTAATTGGAAATCGCTCTCGATCATGCCAAATGTTGTAAATGAATTAAGAATGTCACTAAATAATTAACAATACAGTACTTACTCTAGCTACAAAACATCAACTATCGAGCAATCTTCTTTTCCTTTTGGCTGTTCCCTTCAGGGGTCGCCACAGCAAAACATCTGCCTCCATTTCACCCTGTCCTCTGCATCTTCTTCTCTTACACCAACTACCTTCATGTCCTCCTTCACCACATCCATAAATCTCTTCTTTGGTCTTCCTCTAGGCCTTCTGCCTGGTAGTTCCAACCTGAGCATCTTACTACCAATATATTCATTATCCCTTTTTTGTACATCTCCAAACAATCTCAGGCTAGCCTCTCTGACTTTGTCCCCAAAACATCTAATATGGCCTTTTTCCCAGGGCTACTGTCTCTAAACCATACAACATCGCTGGCCTCAACACCGTCTTGTACACTTTTCCTTTCATTCTTGCCGATACCTTCCGAGCACACATCACACAGGACACTTTTCTCCAACTATTCCAACCTGCCTGCACACGCTTCTTCACCTCTTTTCCACACTCGCCATTGCTCTGAATTGTTGAGCCTACGTACTTAAAATCCTCCACCTTCTTTATCTCTGCTCCCTGTAACCTCACTGTTCCTCTTGGGTCCTTGTTCACACACATGTATTCTGTTTTACTGCAGCTAACCTTCATTCCTCTCCTTTCCAGGGCATACCTCCACCTCTCTAGATTTTCCTCCACTTGTTCTCTGCTTTCACTACAGATCACAATGTCATCTGCAAAAATTATAGTCCATGGAGACTCTTGTCTAACCTCATCTGTCAGCCTGTCCGTCACCATAGCAAACAAGAAGGGGCTCAGAGCTGACCCTTGATCCAGTCCTACCTCCACCTTGAAGTCTTCTGTCACACAGACAGCACACCTCACCACTGTCTTACATCTCTCATACATGTCTTTCACCACTCTAACATACTTCTCTGCCACTCCAGACTTCCTCAAGTAATACCACAGTTCTTCTCTCGGCACCCTGTCATTTGCTTTCTCTAGATCCACAAAGGCACAATGCAGCTCCCTCTGACCTTCTCTGTACTTCTCTATTAACATCCTCAAGGCAAACACTGCATCTGTGGTGCTCTTTCTTGGCATGAAACCAAACTGTGGTTCACAAATGCTGACCTCTGCCCTTAGTCTAGCTTCCACTATTATTTCTCATAACTTCATCGTATGGCTCATCAACTTTATCCCTCTGTAGTTGCCACAACTCTGCACGTCTCTCTTGTTCTTAAAAATGGGGACCAGCACACTTCTCCTCCATTCCTCTGGCATCCTCTCACTCTCTAAGACGTCGTTGAATGTTCTTGTCAGAAAATCTACTGCTGCCTCTCCAAGACACTTCCATACCTCCACCAGTATGACATCAGGACCAACTGCCTTTCCACTCTTCATCCTCTTCAATGCCCTCCTCACTTCACCCTTACTAATCTTTGCTACTTCCTGGTCCTCAACGGTCACCTTTTCTGGTCTTTTTTCTCTCATTTTCCTCATTCATCAGCTCTTCAAAGTACTCTTTCCATCTTCCCAGCACACTTCTGTCATCAGTCAATACATTTCCCTCTCTGTCCTTTATCACTCTAACTTGCTGCACGTCCTTCCGATCTTTATTTCTCTTCTGTGCCAACCTGTATGACATCGTTCCAACATTCAAAGTCCCTACTCTCAGTCATAGACTTATGCCTTTCCTCTTCTCTTTCCACCTACGAACACGCCTCCCGCCTCTCCTTCTTCGAATAACAGTAGTCCAATTTCCACCAGAACCCACCAGTTTATTAACAGCACTGATGGCTGCCGTTGTTAACCCGAGCCTCAATCGATCCGATATGGAGGTAATATTGATGCTTTGCATGTTCGATCTGGCGCAGGTTTTACATCGGATGCCGTTCCTGACACAACCCTCTGCTTTTTTTCCAGGCTTGGGACCGGCATGATAGAGAACACTGGCTTGTGCCCCCTCATGGCTGCATTATCAACTACCTACAGAATGTCCTAGCTTAGCCGAGAACTGAAAAAACATCATTGTTTTGTTATTACATCATCTCCATGACATTCCACATTTCTCATTACTCGTGTTCACTTTTCTTGGTGTATATTGGGGAGTTTTTGTTTTTATTTTTTAACAGCATTCATGCACATGAGCAGTCTT
>CM045731.1:36650000-36725000 GCA_024760905.1 Plotosus lineatus
ACCAAGAACTCCAAACTTTGCGCTTTGAGCTTGAGGATGAAGGAAAGGCCATGCTGGGTATGATTTGACATCCTTACACATAAACACACAGTATTAACACACTGTCCCGCCATCCAGGAATATCATAAATGTTACAATGGAGCATTTTATGTTGTTTATTGAGATGACTTTCTCAATTAAAATTTTGGTTTGTACGTGTGTACATTTTTGTTTATCTTTTTTTTTTTTACCAATTCCTTTAACAAGAACAGATTAGTCAGTTCAGTTTTACTTAGAACCATAAAACTAATTAATTTCTTCCATAACTGTAGATGGGTTCAGATTCATTAAGAAGCAGATGTTGTTTGTTTTCTTTTGTATTTGTGGCAGACTGACATTACTACTGCAGTGAAAGTGGCAAAGCTTTAGCTCACACAACACTTAATGTTATGCTCTGTGCCAAAACTTTAGAGGGTTTGTTGAAAAAATAAATAGTAACGTTGATGAGCCATATGATGAAGTTATGGGAAAGAATAGTGGAAGCTAGACTAAGGGCAGAGGTCAGCATTTGTGAACAACAGTTTGGTTTCATGCCAAGAAAGAGCACCACAGACGCAGTGTTTGCTTTGAGGATGTTAATAGAGAAGTATAGAGCAGGCCAGAAGGAGCTGCATTGTGCCTTTGTGGATCAGGAGAAAGCATATGACAGGGTGCCGAGAGAAGAACTGTGGTATTGTATGAGGAAGTCTGGAGTGGCAGAGAAGTATGTTAGAGTGGTGCAGGACATGTATGAGATATTTAAGACAGTGGTGAGGTGTGCTGTCGGTGTGACAGACGCGTTCAAGGTGGAGGTAGGACTGGATCAAGGGTCAGCTCGGGGCCCTTCTTGTTTGCTATGGTGACGGACAGGCAGACAGACGAGGTTAGACAAGAGTCTCCATGGACTATGATGTTTGCAGATGACATTGTGATCTGTAGTGAAAGCAGAGAACAAGTGGAGGAAAATATAGAGAGGTGGAGGTATGCCCTGGAAAGGAGAGGAATGAAGGTTAGCCGCAGTAAAACAGAATACATGTGTGTGAACAACAAGGACCCAAGAGGAACGGTGAGGTTACAGGGAGCAGAGATAAAGAAGGTGGAGGATTTTAAGTACTTAGGCTCAACAATCCAGAGCAATGGAGAGTGTGGAAAAGAGGTGAAGAAGTGTGTGCAGGCAGGTTGGAATGGTTGGAGAAAAGTGTCCGGTGTGATGTGTGATAGGAAGGTATCGGCAAGAATGAAGGGAAAAGTGTACAAGACGGTGTTGAGGCCAGCGATGTTGTATGGTTTAGAAACAGTGGCCCTGGGAAAAAGACAGGAGGGAGAGCTGGAGGTAGCAGAGATGCAAATGTTGAGGTTCTCTTTGGGAGTAACGAGGATGGATAGGATCAGGAATGAGTACATCAGAGGGACACAACATGTTAGAGGTTTTGGCGACAAAGTCAGAGAGGCTAGATTGAGATGGTTTGGTCATGTACAGAGGAGGGATAGTGAGTTGGTATTGGTAGTAGGATGTTGAGGTTGGAACTACCAGGCAGAAGGCCTATAGGAAGACCAAAGAGATGATTTATGGATATGGTGAAGGAGGTCATGAAGGTAGTTGGAGTAAGAGTAGAAGATACAGAGGATAGGGTGAGATGGAGGCGGGTGGTTTGCTGTGGCGACCCCTGAAGGGAAAAGCCGAAAGGAAAAGAACAAGAAGAAGAAGTTAAAAAAAGAAATAGGATACTTTGAGGTAAAGCTTTGTCATTACTAATTTGAAATCCAGGAAAGGTTTGAATGCATTGTTGCTTTTGTAGTGTTATCTTATTCACAAGAACATGGTCATGTGACACCCCAATTAATAAATTAATTAATATTGTGGTCCTATATTATTTAGAAAAAAATGAGTTTATTAAAAGCTAAAGAGTACACCTTAACCAAGGGTGACAACGATTATAAAGGGCAGTGTGTGTATGTATCTTTAAGGTCAAAATTTTTAATCAAATATTTTTTCATCAAACACTTGATTAGCCTACTTCAAAAACAAGGCTGCAGTCATTATAGTTTCTGCTGCCGGTGTGGTAGGAAGCCATCATAAGCAGAATTGTATTTCTGGGTGCGAATAGTATTATCACTACAGGGTGTAAACAGTCTGGGTGTACAGTATAAACTCCTGTTTACTAACTTTATGTAAACACTCGCATTTATGTGTTTTGTGTGGGGACGGGATGGTCGGGATGTGTCGATGTATTTGCTGTAGCTTCTCTGCGCTCCGAGCTGAATCACCTGCATGCTACAGCTATTGAGCACCTGAGACAAAAACAGCTACAAGAAAAGACAACAACCAAAAGAGAGCTGGACAAAACAGTGGAGTGTTGCAAACAGCATGTAAGTCTCTCTATCTCTCTCTCTCTCTCTCTCTCTCTCTCTCTCTCTCTCACACACACACACACACACACACACACACACACACACACACACACACACACACACACACACACACACATCTATTCATACTCATTCAATTCAGCTGCAATCCAAACAGAAGAAATATAATTATTTTACCATAGTGCTGTTAAAGATTCTATTCTGATTGGTCAGAAGGTCCATTTTCTTGAGCAAGGGTGTCAAACTCATTTTCACTGAGGCCACCTCAATGAATTCTGATGTCGGGGGCTGAATACTCACTCAATAAGTATGATTGGTATTTTTTTGAATTGATATTATTTGTTTTTGCGCCCATCCCGTTTTGATTTATTCGCTTCCTATTTGTGACATTGCTTGACATTGATAAGTCTACTTGCAATCTTTGATGAGTTATGAATGGATAGCTGTTTACTTGAAATTAGTTGATTCTACCAAGTGGCTAGAATAAATTATACATCATGGTAATAGCTAAGGAAAATAAAGTATGATAGTCATGTACTTTAAAAATTCACGCAGGATTTCTCTCAGATTTGCACTAATGGGCCAGAGAAGGTGGTGACCATCCACCATTCTTCAACTTCATGATGTAGAGGAGTAACAGTTGCCTCTGCATCGGCATGGGACCTTATACAGTTCACGATGATTTTAATTAGTGTATTGCCTCAAAAAGTCATAAAAACTACTGATGGTGTCTTTAATCTTGAAAGCAGCTCTACTTCTTTGATTGCTGTGATGTATTTAAGACTCAAATTCTCCACACACAATAGTCATAAATTATTTAATAGTTGGTTGAGTTTTACTGGGTTTCAGTCCATCAATCCTTCTTATAGGGCAACAATACTTTTAATACTGCACACTGCAATCCCTTTCTTAAGTCTGAATAAAACCTCATAACTTAAATGTGTGGGTGGTACAGTGACATAGTTTTAGCACATCAAGAAGCATGCAAGGGGATTGGGGGTTCAAGTCCTGGGCTCAGCAAAGGTGTTTCTTTGTTGGGCTTTTTTTTGTTGTCGTTTTTTCCGCATGTTTGCATTGTTTTCTTCTGGGTATTTGTGTTTTGTTCCATTGAAAAAAGATATGCACATTAGTCTAACTGGCTGTCCCTAGATTGGCCCTAGGTGCCATTGTTAATGACTGTATGTGTTGGTCCTGCGATGGATTCATGAGCTCTTCAGGGTGTACCTCACCTTCGCCCAGAGTTGACTTTGATAGCCTACTCACAACCCTATATATATATATATACTGTATATATGGCGACTCCCGAGTAAAAGGGAAAAAGCCGAAAGGAAGCCATATAGCACCAAATCCTGAATTTAAAGACCAAAAGACCAGGACAATTTGAGACATTTCAAGCCTTCATTCAGGTAGGCAAAATTTTCTTAAATTGATAAATAAGGGTGGAGCCCAGTTACATTTTGGACACAGGCTAAAGAATAATATTTCTAAACAGAATTTTGATTTAAATAAAACATGTCAGATATGTCACTATAAGAAAACTAAAAACCTGCCTGAAAGAGGCTTGAAATTTTAGAGATGGGCCATGTTTGAAAGAGCATGATAATTCCACATGCATGAGACATACCTGAGCAAAAATTCCACCCCAAGAAAAACACAGTACAGACGCTCCCCGACTTACGTTCAATCCGTTTTACATTTTTTTCGATTTTACGTTTTATTTTGTTTGTTTTTTTTCCAAATAAGTCAAATTTTGAGTTTAGACGTACCTACGTAGTATGCTGGTGTAATGGGGCAATGATGTAATGACGCTGCGTCCATTGTTTATAAACGATAGACTGAACGTGCTCTCCCTTCTTCCCAGTTCAGTTATATACAGACAGTCGTCGACTTACGACCTATGCAAGTTACGTCTGATCGACTTTATGACCGCAACCATCATGAAGCATGATTCATGACAGTGTAGTGCGAGTGTTGTGTAGAACAGTTGTTTGCACTGCCAACAGTGCCAGCATCTTAAAAGGCCAAACAGGAGATGATGCAGCTTCACTTTTTAACTGCTCAGAGTGTTAACAAGGTTTGGCAATCAGCTGCTCTGCAGGTTGAAGTTTTTCCATGTCTGTCCATTTGTGTTTGCTTGCCAGCTGTGCTTGGCTTCGTGGAAATGAGCTGATCAAAATGAGGGAAATTTATCTCTTTACTCAAAAACAACACACGCAGTCTGTGGCTGTTGTTATAATCCAATAAAATGAGAATTTGAAGGTATCGGACCCGCCCACACACTGGAGTACAGAAAGGATTGGCTCTCCGCTGCACGCTACAGCGATGTGGAATTGAAAATAGATGTATAGATTTAAATGCGCGAGATTTATTCATCTGTTTTTGTTTTACTCGATGGCTTTTTTTGTATTTTTATTTAAATGACAGTGAAATTGTGTATTTGTTATTCTGTTAAGACAGCCCACCGGATTTATCTGAGAGCCAGATACAGTCATCAAAACAGCCACATCTGGCTTGAGAGCCATAGGTTCCCAACCCCTGATCTTATGGTGTACATTTACAGAGTATAGGTACAGTATTTACATTTGCAGATTACATAGTGTGCTGAAGTAAAAGTTTTTCATAACATAATCGTTGAAATATATCGAATCGGAAACTTCGGACAATCGGGTACTTCGGACCAGTAACCCCCCCTTAGTCCATTAAACCGAGGCATGAGTGAATTTGGATTGAAAGTCAACATACGACCAGATATATAACGTGTTACCCTTGTGTTAAGACGTCGTCTCTGTGATCTTTGTGTTTACACTGTTTTGCGGACTTTTGTAACCCTAAGCAAATATGGTTGGTCAGAAGCGTAAGCCTACTAGCATGGGTGCAATCTCATACACAGAGATGAATTAACTATCTGCTCGGATCGGCGCAATTTACCATGCATACTCGGTTAAGCAAAGAGAGTTGTAAAATGAATGAAAACCCGAATCCAGAAAAGAAAGAGAACTCTCCACTCTGCTGGTGATTCATATCAGTGATATCTGAGTACTAAATGAGTATTCAAAGGCGCCCTTGCTCACTTGAAAGACCGGAAGTCCGTATAGCACACGCTTTGTGTCAAGCACAAGCAAGTAAACTACTTTCGGTGTTGAGTATTTTATGTTTATAATGATTGATTCCAGGGTGTTTTATGAGATACGGTAATGGTATTTATGGATGTATAGTACAGTATGAACGTCATTCGTCACTGGAACATACAGTAACAACTTACGAGCACTTTCAACTTACGTTCGGCCATCCGGAACTAAACAAAAATGTAAGTTGGGGAGCGTCTGTACGTATAGCCTGGCTAGCTATAGTTGTTGTTGTTGTTGTTGTTGTTGTTGTTGTTGTAGTAGTAGTAGTAGTAGTAGTAGTAGTAGTAGTAGTAGTAGTACCACCACCACCACCACCACCACCACCAATGGAGTCCCAATGCAAACCAGAGCAATAAATATTGCTCAAAAACCTATTCCAATAATTAAATCCCAATCACTAGGGGGAGTTCATGGTTTGTAGCATAATGTTTTCTGTATAGCTTTGTTCAATATTATGGAACAAAACATTTAATTAACATTTTGTTTCTAGGAAAGCAAGCCCTTGTTGCTCTAAAAATGCTCTTCTTCTTCTCTTTCGGCTTTTTCCCTTTTCTTGGGAGTCGCCACAGCGAATCATCTGATTCGCACATTTGATTTGGCATAGGTTTTTTTTTTACGTCGGATGCCCTTCCTGTCACAACTCTTTAGCAAGGGACAGAAACACGCTGACGGCTTTGCAGCTATTCTTTACGAAAGTCAGCAATGATTATTTTACATGCCTCTCACCATAGACAGTGAGAGACATGGCCCATCTTTGATAACCCAGTTAGCTGCACTGGGGGGAAAGTGACAACCTTGTGGGGACTCGAACCCCCAACCTTAGGATCAGCGATCCTGCGCCCTATCCACTCGACCACCACTGCCCCAAATGTTGCTCTAAAAATGCTAACACCTCAATAACTAGGCTCTCACCGTTTCGCCTTTTTACATTGTTACAGCACAGTGAGAATAGCAGACAGGATTTTAGCAAATAAATAATACTGACTTTCAGTACTTTTTACTTTATATAACATTTCATGAAAGATGACAGAAATTGAATATGTAGATCACAAAAATATACAGATAATGTTTAGTGCTTCACAGAGTACAAGTGAAGACATGTAAGCTGACATTGTTCCTGTGTTGCTTTGAAGAGAGAGAGAGAGATCGAAAACAAATCAGAAACACAGAGCCATGCTGTAATCAATCTTCCCAGTTGGATTTATTACAAGCTGGAGGATGTGACACATCTGTTTGTCTAGCAGAACTATGCAAGAAATTGAACAGGTCTGCCACAATCAGGTAACAGTCTCAGTCTGAGCTCACTTGTTGAAAGTGATGAATTTTTGTCAGGATACGTCCGACTTTACCAGAAAATACTAGAAGTGCAAATGAAAGCAAGCAATCAACTGTGGGTGGCAGAGTTAAAAAATCTCACGGCTGTGCAGCTGACTGGGTTATCAAAGGCCGGGATTGTCTCTCACTGTCTATGGCGAGAGGTTCATGTAAAAGAAACATTGCTATCTTTAGTCAATAGTAGGCTACATAGCCGTCGGAGTGTTTCTGTCTTGTGATTGCCTGGTGAGCTGTCCAGGGTGTACTCTGCCCTCACCCAGAGTTGGCTGAGATGGGCCTCAGCTTTCCCACGACCCTAATTAGAATCAAACGGTTCAGAAAATGAATGAATGAATGAATATTTAGGTGTAAGTGAACCCATCGAAGCAGATGCTTTTCCCGTTTTATGTTGAATCTATGATGAATCTTTATAGCTGGATTTATTAAGGACCAGAGGATGCATCACATCTGCAAGTCTTCCAGAGCAAAGCATGGGAATAAATGAGACTGTCTCTAACAGGTAGCAGCCTTGGGAGCTTGAGGTCACTCATGTCAGTGATAAATTTGCGTTGGGATAAGTCCCGCTTTACTGGAATATGAACACTGGAAATGAAGTATAGGAGAAGTTAGTGTCCACAGTACACATTAACATTAGTCTTACAAATTTCACTATGCTTCCCATTTGCTCATCAGTTTTCTCTTAAACTTTTTCTGTGTCCTTCTGGTACAACTCCAGTATCATATTAATAATACAGCACAGTGCTTAGCTGTTTTACGTTACCTCCCTTTTAAATATTTTACATCAACCGCTTCCTAAAAAATACTCTGAAATCACTGAATTATACTCCACTGTGAGATTTTTTAAATCCAAACTGAATTTGTATTTTTAATTTTATCACTCATTAACTTTCTGAACTTTCTTAATATTGGCATTTACAAACTTTAGATGTTAAAAACTCTCCTGTAAAGATTTACTAAAGACACTTAAAGGGAAAAGTTTGCAATGAAACGTCATGGACAAAGTAACATCACTACCTGACCTCATTGTATATTTATTTGCAGGTGTTTTCTTTTTGGTTTGCAAAAGTCAGGGAGGATAGTACGGTATTTAAATAAATGACACAAACAATGTGGTTTGTGAAGGTGTCATCGGTTGTCAAAAATTATTGAAAACCTCAGAGAAACACTAAACACTGCATTTTTTTTTCTAAATTCTACACACAACACCCTCCGTGCAGGTTTTCATCCAGGATGTCTCTGGTCATTGCTGCATTTATCTTTCCCTCTATCCTGACAAGTCTCCCAGTTCACACCACTGAAAAACACCCCCCAGCATGGTGCTACCAGCACCATGTTTCACTACATTGGCCTTATGATGAGTGGTGCCTGGTTTCCAACAAACATGATGCCTGGCATTCACACCAAAAAGTTCAATGTTTGTCTTATCAGACCAGAGATTTTTGTTTCTCATGGTCTGAGAGTCCTTTGGGTGTCCTTTGGCAAACTCCAGCAGGTTGTCAAATGCCTTTTGCTAAACAGTGGAATCCATCTGGATACACGAGCATACAGGATCGAATGGTGGATTGCTGCAGAGATGGTTGTCCTTCAGGAAGGTTTTCCTCTCTCCACAGAGCAACACTGGAGCTCTGACAGAGTTACCATTGAGTTCCTGGTCACCTCATTAATTAAGGCCCTTCTTTTCCAATCTAACAGGGTTGACCACAGCTGGATTCCAATTAATCTGTATAAACATTTCAATGATGATTAGTGGAAGCAGAATTCAGTATGATTGGTTTGTGTGCTTGTTTGTGTTTCTTAGCAGGATTATGCTAAATTTGCTGAGAACCTGCATGAAATTTCAACCAGACTTGGAGCTTTGATGAGAAAGACTTTTAGGAGACGATCTGGATCAAATTATGAATCCAGGAATTTTTCTAATGGATTTTTTTACTTTTTATGAGAGCACAGATTTAAAAGGCACAGCCGTTTATCAGCCAGTTACAGCACTGGTATGAACATTAAAGATAAAGGCATAAAAGACAGTTGGCTGCACACACAGCAATTTTTTAGTTCTGTATCTTAAATCCATTTCAGCAATCGCAAAGTTGAAAGATAACCGTCTGCTTTTGCAGTTTGGACCCACAACAGAAAACTATTTTTCCCTCACTAAATCAATGAGAAATCTAATGATAGAAATAAACATTAGACTCAAAGCTGCAGATGATATGACTAACTATTTGTTCTTTGTTGTGGCAGAAATTCGGCTCAGCTAGTTAGCAGGCTATTTGAAGATGACTAGGATAATGATTGGCTTTGCATCAACATTAAAGATTTGAAAGCTAAGTTTAATAGAGGACTAAAACACTGCAGCTTTGTTGTCACTATTAGCAAGTAGTCAAACAGCATTGTGGGAAAACTGTAGGAAAGTGTCAATTTCTATGAAATCGTTCAGATGCATTATATTATGAAATTGGTAGAGTCATATACAATTTTGTTTGCTTTTAATTGTATGACTTTGGTCATGTGTACTTTAGGAGCAGGATCTGCTGGCTCGGTTCACAGACCTGCAGCAGGAAGCAAACTGCAGGAAGAACCGTGTTACTGCTTTGGACCATGAAATTCATAGTCTGAATGAAACCATCAGTACACTAACCAAAGAGCTGGAGTTGAAGGGGAAGGAAGTTCTGCGTGTTCGCAGTGAAGCTAATCTGCAGATCAGGTCTGTTTACAGAGTGCTAATTCAATACACAATTACAAATAGCACTACAATTCTTGAATACTCAACTTCTTCCTTCTTTTTTTTTTTTTTTTTGCATGATACTTATCTCTTTCGTGATTAATAATAATGTCTGCAGCAGCTGTTTTGTTTGCTTTTTGAACATTATCAAACTAGTTTTGTCAGCTATTCATAAGCACTAAGAACAGTTAACAATTGAACAGTACTTTATACTATACAGACACACACACAGCAACATGTCAAAGCCATTGCTAAAAGAAAGCCTCCCTTATAATAAACACACTTTTTTTAAGCGTTACTTGCACATACTGAGTAAGGCAGTGAGTGCATGTAGCTCTGCCAGATGCTTTTCTTCTCTGAACAAGCAAATCGTCTCACAGTTCACTGTAGCTTCTCCGAGTTGTTTCTCTCATTTACTTCTGTACACTCTGCATCATAAGGTCATATGGTGCATCTTCAATTTCTATTTTAGTTTTAGCTCTTGAAGTCCTTAGGAACAATTTTTAAATTATGACTAATAAAAGCATTAGTGTATTTAACATGGTTTGTGAAAATATTGTACAATATATATATATACAGTCATACCTCACCTTACGAAATTAATCCGTTCCAGAAGTGGTTTCGTTAACCTGATTTTTTCATAAGTTGAGTAGCACTTTACATGTAAAAGGCCTGATAAGTTCCAAGGCCCCCAATACCACCCCCTAAACCCTTTAAAAATTATAAAAGTATACCTTTTAAGGCCTCTTTCTGCTTCAATATCGTACCGATGGTCGACGGGCCATATTCCTTTGCAATATCACTCAACCACATGGCACGAACCCACTTCTTCTTTTCACTCGCACCGGGAATCACTTTCTTGGGACCCATGATGAATGACAAAAAATAAATTTGCAATGAGCACACTTGAAAAACTCACTAAACAACAGTAATGCTGTCCTTTACGCGTGTTAAAACTCCATGACGAACAATGGTTCGAAGGCACACGAAAAGAATCATGGGTATTATGGAGATACAGCTCCATAATAGCCAATGGGAGGGAGCTGCATCTCCGTGACGAACAATGGGTCAAAGGCACACGAAAAGCATCATGGGTATTATGGAGATACAGCTCCCTCCTAGCCAATGGGAGGCCAGCGGGGCGGGGTGTTGGGAGCTAGCCAATGGGAGAGAAACTCGCGCATTGTTTGGATTTTTGAGATGGCGCGTTTCGTAACGTGATTTTTTTTTTTTTGTATCTAGAGACGGGAATTTTAGGTAAATGTGTTTCATAACTTGTATTTTTCGTTTGTTTCTGTCTTTCGTAAGGTGAGGTACCGCTGTGTGTATATATATATATATATATATATATATATATATATATATATATATATATATATATATATATATTTTTTTTTTTTTTTTGGAATGGCACGTACAATGGCCGGGAACAAAAAGGTACTAGAATCATCACCATTTTATCTAACTGCCTAATCCTAATTAGGGTCACGGGGAGGCTGGTGCCAATCTTGGCCGAATCTGGGTGAGGGCAGAGTACACCCTGGATAGCTCACCAGGCCATTGCAGGGTGGAAACACGCTGACGGCTTTGCAGCTACTCTTGTCAAAAGTCAGCAATGGTTCTCTTACATGGACCTCACACCATAAACAGTGAAAGACATGGCCGGCCTTTGATAACCCAGTTAGCTGCACTGGGGGGAACAGTGACAACCTGTGGTGAGTGGGACATGAACCCGCAACCTTAGAATCAGTGAGCCAGCGCCCTATACCACTAGGCCACCACTGCCCCGGTACAAGAATCTATAAAAGAAAAAATTTTGATGAACTTCAATATATGTTAGTGAATGCCAGAAAATATCCCTGTGCTGGCCAATTCATTCTAATGTGAAGGCCAATTATAAGTGTGCTTTCACATGAACTCAAATCAGCCTCACACAAGAATTTTATGGTTTACCTTTCCACTTTAATGATGCTGCCTGCTTTAATTTTGATTCAAGTATTATCCACTCAGAATAATGAATTCTCATCCTGAGAGTGTGGACCTATGAGCTGCACCATTCCTGTGTACTGTATACAGTATACTAAATGTTAGTTATATTTTGGGATCATAAAGACTAAAACAATATGGTGTTCACCTATTCTTTTCTTTATTTATTTTCTAATCTGTTTAATCCTAATTAGGGTTGCAGGGGGGCTGACGCCCATTTCAGCCAGCTCTGGGTGAGGGAGGGAACACCCTGAACAGTTTGCTAGCCCATGGCCTGCATGCATAGAACAATTTACCCTCACACTCATACCCAGGGGATATTTCGAATAGCCAATTAGCCTACTGTACATGTTTTTGGAAACCCAGATAAAAACCACATAAGATCAGCGAGAACGTGTAAACTCCTGACAGAAACCCTGAGTCAGGAATCAAACCCAGGCCTTCTTGCTGTGAAGTGGATGTACCAACCACTGTGCCGCCTACAACATGATGTTACAAAGTTAAATAGTGCAGAGTATTCATAATGAGCTTTTTATATAAAATGCACAATATCCTCAACCACCCGGAAGTAATTTGAAACCTTTGTAAGTTAATTCTTTTCCTCTTTTAATCGATCTGTTCATAGCGATGCATCTCACTTTGTGCCATAAACACTACTGTTCATGTTATGGATAAAAATGTTAATTAACCAAATGGTTTTGAGAGCATTGAGAGTATTACAGGAAAGTATTTATAAAACTGCGGCCCACCTTTTCAAATGACTGCCAACAGGGTGCCAGTGAGAAACATCTTTAACGAGATGGTGGGATGAAGTACAGACTATAAATAAGTGTTGTGCAGCAGCTGTTTGGATGGTACACATTCCAGCCATGACATTGTAAACTAGAACAAAACCCAGTGTGTCTATGGTGGGCGTTTAACACTCACACCAGCCATCTGTGAAAAGCTTTCTTCTCAGCAGTCACTATGAAAACAACCAACTAGTGGCTTCTGGGATGCACTGCAGTGTTATTCATCTGAAAAGAAATCAGTTTGTGTTACATTTCGATCTGTGTTTAATTAATATTTGTTGGGTAAGCTGCACAGCTTGCAAGTGATGAATAAGTATAATAGTTAGCAATAAAATAATATGTTTTGTTTCTTGAAGCTGTACATGCAAGAAACAGGGTGGCATAGCACTTCCACAAAAGGTCCTGGGTTTGGGATCCAGTGACAGTTTTGTGCAGTCTGCATGTTCTCTACATGCTAATATGGATTTCTCCATGTGTTCGGGTTTCCTCCGACAGTCCAGTCACATGCACATTAGGCCAATGGTCCGGTGAGCTGTTCAGGGTGTACTGTGCCTTTTACACACTGCCAGCTGGAATGGACTCCACCTTAATGAAGGATAAATCTGTTTGGAAAATTAAGTGAAACACTGAACACATAATGAGAGGAAGAATATAGGTGCAGGTATATAACATTGAGTTTCTCTTTATAAAAATGTGGGTTAACACACAGGTAGAAAGATTACGCATGGGAAAAACATCTGTAACTCTATATGCAAAACAATGAGATGTGAATACACATAATAAACACTGAATAAAAAACTAGAAAATTGAGGTATATTAATCAACCAGGTATACAACAAATAAAAGGGGGCGGCTGTTGCCTAATGGTTAGAAAAGCAGCTTTAGGACTGAAAGGTCACTGGCTCAATTCCTAAACCAGCAGGAAAAACGTGTGGCGGTGATGGTGGAGTCAGTTGCAACTTCCCTTCCTCCACTTTCATGTCTAAAGTGTCATTGAGCAAGGCACCTAACCTTCAGCTGTTCTCTGGGTGCCCCCAGTGTGTGTGGCAGCCCACTGCTTCAAGTGTGTGCTCACTATTTGTGTGTGTGTGTTGACTTTGGTTGGGTTAAATGGCTTTGGGAACGAAATGTCGCTGGTTCAATTCCTGAGTGTGGCAGTGAGGAGGACCATCCCTTCCTCCACATAAATATCTGAAGTGCCATTGAGAAAGGCATCTAACCCCCAACTGCTCTCCAGGTGCCCCAATGTGTGTGGCAGCCCACTGCTAGAAGTGTGCATGTGGTCACTTTGGATGAGTTAAATGCAGAGGCAATCATTTCCCTTGTGGAGTTTAATACAGTATAGCAAAAAATAAAAATAAATAAGATGTAATAAGCAATGGTGTGGAATGATGGTGTAGGGGTTAGCACATCCATCTCACAGTACGAAGGTCCCAGGTCCGATTCCCGGTGTGGAGATTACATGCTCTTCCCGTGCTTGCATGGGTCTCCACCAGGTATTCTGGTTTCCTCCCACAGTCCAAAGACATGCCCAGTAAACTAAGTGTCTGTTCCAAATCCTCCCCAGGTGTGATTGTGAGTATGAATGGTTGGGGGGAGTGCTGCGTTGGCCTTGTGAGCTGTTTCTCCTCGCCGAAAGTTGGCTGAGATGGGTGCCAGCCTCCCCGCAACCCTAGTTAGGAATAAGCAGCTTTGCAAATGAATGAATGGATGAATGAGTAAATGTATCAGTGGACAAAATATCAAAAGTCAAATACAGAACAGGTGAATATAATCACACAATAAGCAATCAACAGATGTGTGTGTGTGTGTGTGTGTGTGTGTGTGTGTGTGTGTGTGTGTGTGTGTGTGTGTGTGTGTGGGTGGTTGGGTGTTTGAGTAATTTAGTTGAAGGGCTATTTTTCTTGATGAAAAAATCAAGCAGTTTTCTTTTCAGCAGTGCAACTATAAAGGTTAATTCAGCAAGCATTAGGAGAGCAGAGAAAGTTATTTTCTCTGGCATTCCCGAGGCAAAGTGAAGCGAGGCGGATCTCGCTCTCTCTCTCTCTCTCTCTCTCTCTCTCTCTCTCTCTCTCTCTCTCTCTTTCTTTCTCTCTCTCTCTCTCTCTCTCTCTCTCTCTCTCTCTCTCTCTCTCTCTCTCTCTCTCTCTCTTCAGCATGCACACTATCACATCCCTTCTCAGAAATAAAGCACGCATTTCCTACATAGTTCACATTTCCACATTTCCTCCATATCTCAACTGAGCAAAAAAATAATTCAGAAATTGGAAAAACGGAAGCGACTGCTGCAGTTTTATTAGTGTATATCAAATAAAAAGACTGATCGTGCACACACACACACACACACACACACACACACACACACACACACACACACACACACACACAGGGGGGGGGGACATACAGAGAGAGAGAGAGAGAGAGGGAGATAGAGGGGGAGAATGAGAGAGATTTCTTTTTACTAGTACAGTATTTTTTTTATTATTGAAAAATGTTATGAAAGGATTTTTCCCTTAAGGATGCTGAATTTCCCTCCCCCCTCCTCTATGCCCATTATTTTATTAGTGTCTCACTCTGTGTATTAAAATTTAATTACAAGACTGTGCTGCATTCTATTATCTTTAAACAGCTCTACATTCAATTATCTTGAGTTCTTGAGTGCATTAAAGGAATCTTGCAGACATCAGATCATTCCCAACTCTCTTCTCTCTCTCTCTCTCTCTCTCTCTCTCTCTCTCTCTCTCTCGCTCTCTCTCTCTCTCTCTCTCTCTCTCTCTCTCTGTCAGAAACACACACACACACACACACACACACACACACACACACACACACACACACACACACACACACGACACACATTGAGTCAGTTGGCAACTTTCTGTTTTCATAGCAGTTTTTTCTTTTAAGTTTCAAGCATTTCAATATTTTTTTCATCTATTATATATTTAATAAATTAAAACATAACTTCACCCACTTCCTAACTTCACCCACTGCATAACTGTGAGAAAAAGAACAGGTTGGGGTTAAGAAGAAAATGGTGTATGGGTGGGAATAAATAAGTGTTCTTCTCCTCCGGTTAGAATGTATTAGTATTTTATTTTTATATTTGAAAAGATTTTCATGTTGGGAAGTGCCAAGTGGTTGACTCCATCAGGATGTAACTAGCAAGTTTCAGCATGATTTTAACCACTAGATGGCATTTCGAGCCATTTTTAAAATATAAAATGTAAATTATATCAAGTTATATGTTTCATTTAGTATGCACCTCTAATGTATATTTACAGTTTGCTGTATGTTTTGAAAGCTAATTGTGAAGGAAATGCATTTCCAGAGCTCATGAACAAGATCTGTCTAAGAGGCAGATGAGAGAAATAGGCGAGCTCAACGCAGGCCACAACAGAGAAACACAAATCATGTTGTCTGATTTTAACAAAGCTCAGGAGCTTCTGAAGGATAAGATCTCCGCTCTGCAAGTCCTGTAAGTAAAAAAAAAAACATGAGCATTATCTCTCTCTCTCTCTCTCTCTCTCTCTCTCTCTCTCTCTCTCTCAATTATTTCCTGCCCCCCACACACACACACACACACACACACACCCCACACCCTTTTCGGAAGAAAAAAAATTCACGCCCCCTACTGCCCCGCAAGCGGCTTTCAATAGTATTATTTGTCTATAAAATTATTAGTACACCGCTGCATAACATTGTATCTTTATTAGTATTAAAAAAGAAAGAATTATAGTTCAACTTACAACAAAGAAAAACTTCATAAACATTGTTTTTTAATCTGCAAATGAAAAGATTTAAAGTGCAATAATGTGCCTGAAATTAAAAAAATAAATCCTTATTTAAACTCGTTTGACTTATTTAAACTCATTCAACTTAATTTATGTCTTAATATCTCCGTCTCTCGCTACTTTTCTCTTTGTTCCTGTTAGAAATTTTTCCATGTTGTTTCTTCTGGGGTTGTTTACTGTACTTCATATGGTTTGCTTGTTCGAAAAACCGCTACACCAGTGTGCGACAATTAGAGCGCCACTACCTACTAGTGGAGTGGAGGTGCAATTACACTTAATTCTCATACACAATTCCAGAAAAGCATGTTCCCCAGGGTAATACCCCCCCCCCCCAGCATCACCCCCCCCCCTTCCTCCCGGCATCATACCGTGCCCCACTATTTGAGAAGCACTTGTTTAGACTAAAATAAAAATACATATTTGTGAGAAAACCACGTCAACCTCTGTCCATCTAAATACCTGATCAATTTCGCACTAGTTTGCTTGATACCTAAATAATTAAATGCCTGTGTGTGTGTGTGTGTGTGTGTGTGTGTGTGTGTGTGTGTGTGTGTAGGCTAGAGGGCACAGAGGACAAGTTTCGAAACCGTGAGAGCAGGCCAGAGGATCTGCAGACAATCGCTGAGCTCAGAGAGATGGTGGCTGAAAGAGAGTCTCTCGTCAAAAAGCTGGTGGTAAGTACATGCTCAGGACTATACACCCTTACACATGTTCGCACTCACACCCACACAAATGCAAACACAGGTTTCACTCTCTTTCTCCTTGATTTTAGGACGATAAGAAGTTCTACCAGCTGGAGTTGGTGAATCGAGACACAAGCTTCAATAAAGTGTTCAACGCCAGCCCTAATGTAGGGGTCATTAATCCACTTATAAAGGTAATAACGTCACCATAACTACATATGCTACAATTAATCACAACTCAAAAAGTTGTAATAAATGTGATCTGTCCCCTTTAACCCTTAGAACCCAGTTAGTGTAGTTTGCTGTGGTCTTTACCTCCACCGCTTGGCGAGGGAGGTTATGTATTCACCAGCGTCTGTTTGTTTGACTGTTAGCAGGATTTAGCAAAAACGACTTAACCAATTTTCACCAAACTTTGTGAAGGGATGGGGCCTGGGAATGGTAAGAACCTATAACATTTTGGAGTAGATCCAGATTACATTTCGGATACAAGGATTTATTAAATGCTTTTTAAAAAGCATTTGCGGAGGGGCTTTTACTGTTCACAGGATTACACAAGTACTGATCAGATTTTTTATCAAAGTTGGTAGGGCCTGCGTGGGGCCTGAGCCTGTGAGGAATCCATTAAATGTTGGAGGTGATCCGCACATGGAGAACCCCCCCTACACACACACACACACACACACACACACACACACACACACACACACACACACACACACACACACACATTTACTATTACAGAGAAATATTTTCAAATCCTTCCAAATTCTGTATTTTAAAAAATACCAAAGTATTTCTATTATAGTTTAGCATTCAACTTCTATTCTATATTTTGTGAACATGTTTTCTGCTAAATTCATAATTACACCATACTGACAGAAGTGTGACATTTATTTATTAATAAACATTTATTTGTTATTTGTTATTATAACGGACCGTAGCATGTCCCCGTACCCCACATTGATAATTGGTGAGATAAAGCTGCACCATACTCTCCACAAAATGTAAATCGACATCTAACTCATCAGAATCAAGAATTTAACAGCACTGTATTATAACATAGCTGCTAGTATTTTTTCAATAATTTCACTATTTGTGTTGAACATTTAAATATGTTTAATATATAAACAGGAAAATAAGAAAAGCAAAATACTCTAAAACAAAACAGTATTTTATATAATATATACAGGGGCAGTGGTGGCCTGGTAATATAGGGCTCTGGATCGATGATCCTAAGGTTGGGGGTTCGAGTCCCACTCCCCGAAAGGTTGTCACTGTCCCCCCCAGTGCAGCTAACTGGGTTAATAAAGGCCAGCCATGTCACTCACTGCCTATGGTGAGAGGTTCATGTAAAAGAACCATTGCTGACTTTTGTAAAGAGTAGCTGCAAGGACTTCGGCGTGTTTCTGTCCCTTGCTAAAGGGTTGTGTCAGGAAGGGCATCCGATATAAAAACCAATGCCAAATCAAATGTGCAAATCATTCTCTGTGGCGACCCCTGATAAAGGGGAAAAGCCGAAAGGAAATCTCTCTGTTAATATAATTTATTTTGACAATTTTAAAGCAGGATAAAGTGTGCGTCTGTCCAGAGCGGGCACAGCCTCTTAAAAACAGTATTATACAAGTATCACTACGATACTGCACAATATGAACTGAAAAATATTTGGAAAGTGTAGGAGATGCTAACTGGTTATGAAAAAATGTTAACACCATTTGGTACAAAAAATCTAATCAGTCGGTTGGTACATGTTTAATGATGTAACATTTTCTTTTATCTGGTGAAACTGTCATGATAAACATAACAATAACAAACATAACATTGTCCTGGTGATGTATATTTGGTATGTCTAATACTTTACCACTCTTTCCTCTAGATTATAAACAAATATCTTATTTTTGGTCCTTTCCGCAAGAGATTTTCCAGAAAGAGCTTTTGGCAAATTCCAGACATCATATCTTTTTTAACTCTCTTGTCCTTATTTACATATTTGGTACTGAATTAATCCAAAAGAAACTAAAAGTAATAAAGAAACACTAGATTATTTTTTATTGTGGTACTTGAATTACATTTCTAATTACTTTTTGTAATTAGTAATTGGTGGTATGGTGGTGCAGTGATTAGCACATCTACCTCACAGCAAGAAGGTCCTGGGTTTGAGTCTCAGGCTCGGCAGGGGTATTTCTGTGTGGAATTTGTATGTTCTCCCCACAATTGTGTGGGTTTCCTCCAGGTACTTCAGTTTCTGTCCACAGTCCAAAGATATGCAGTATAAGGCTAATTGGCTGTTCTGAATTGTCCCTTGGTGTGAACTGTCATGTGTGTGTTGGCCCTATGACTGAGTGCTGAACTGTTCACGGTGTACCTCTCCTTTGCCCAGAGTTGCCTGGGATAGGTTCCAGCCTCTCAGAAACCCTAATAGGATTAAGCAGTTCAGCAAATGAATTAAGGAATGGATGAATCAATAAATGTACTGTTATAATTTTATAAGGTAATCCACACAACACTGTATGGTCTAAATATAATTATCTCAAAATTTCATAATACAGTTGGCCCTCTACTTACAAAAACCTCTGAATACGAAAAATCCAGGTTACGAAAAACATTTTCCTAAATTTTCACCCTCTTTATACGAAACAACTTCTTCTTACGAAAAGCGACAAACGTGCCATTCAAAAATTCAAACAATGCGCGAGTTGCTCTCTCATTGGTTGTCTCCCAACATCCTGCCCCGCTGTCCTTCCATTGGCCTCCCATTGGCCAGGAGGGAGCTGAATCTCCATAGTACTGTACCCATAAGCTTGTTTGTCACACGCATAAAGGAGAGATGTACTGTTGGTTTGTGAGTTTCGTGAATTTTGAGAGTTTTGAGAGTACTCATTGCAGCTTATTTGAGGAGGTCCGGATGAGCCGCACCCCGTCTCAAAAGATCTGCATTCGGCCACAAAGCATTTTTGTGTACGGAAGTGGGTGTGGCGCCACAAATGTTTCGTGCACAGAATGCTCCGTTGGACAAAAGACCTCCGATCTCGCAAGGAAGCAAGTTAATATTGAATCCGGACCTCAGATCTTTCAAACAGGTAATTCCGCTTTAAATACAACACCCCATCGCGCTGCATGTGGCAGAGCACGCCACTCAGAAAGAGAGAGAGAGTTTTGTGTGTGTGTGTGTGTGTGTGTGTGTGTGTGTGTGTATGTGTGTGTGTGTGTGTGTGTGTGTGAGAGAGAGAGAGAGAGAGAGAGAGAGAGAGAGAGAGCGAGAGCGAGCGAGAGAGAGAGACAGAGAGAGATAGAGACAGTGTTGTGTGTGTGTGCATTAATAAAAAAATGTTTAATAATGGTTTAATTAATTACTATGTTAATAAAATGTTTAAATGGTTTAATAAATAATTTTCTTTTATTTTTAACACATATTTCATACAAAATTGGTGTACCTTTATCATTTTTAAAGGGTTTACGGGGTAGTCTTGGGAGCCTTGGAACGAACCACGTGTTTTACATGTAAAATGCGACTCTACTTACGAAAACTCCAGGCTCCAAAAAAGGCTCTGGAACAGACTAATTTCGTAAGTAGAGGGCCGACTGTACTTACTAATAATGCTGAGGTTCTAGGGGTTAAACATAGCAGTATGTTTCCCTAACTCATAAATAACACACAGCCATTTATGTAGTGTTTACACCCTAATGATTCTTATTATTTTTTTATTTATTGATAAATGTTTTGCATTAAGGTAAATGCTGACTCCTAAAGTAGCGATGCATCCCATCCCATAAAAATTAGAAATGGGTTCTTGTGCATGAATAATTTCTGTTTTGAATTCTTTGTGCCCTAAATCTCATTGCCATGAAGTGTCCATATGATCTCCTTCGTCAGCATCTCCTGTACTTTTCACCACATTCCCACATCTCTCCTTTTGCTTTCCAAGCCATTCTCTCGTCATTTATCTCGTCCAGAGTGGTGTCTTCATTCTTTCAGCTCACTGAGCCGGAAGATAAAAGCTAGTCGTATATCAATAATAATATTAGAAATCCCAGAGGGAAAAAAAAATACACGTTCTGTTTGTGTCCTTTCGATTTAGCATAAGAGTAGAAAAGCTGCAATCCGATTCGTCAGCTCTCCAAACCTAAGTGTTGTGGAAGTGGAACGGAGAGGGGCGGGGCCTACCAGCCTAGAGTCTGTCCCAAGTTCCCCCAATCAGCACGCAGAGCAAAAAGCTGCTCCGTCCCTGACCCTGCCCATGCGGAGGTGAGCCCCGCCTCTTCGTCCAGCGGCCGTCCTCTCTCACACATGCACTCCATGACGAGAGGCGTATTTGCCATTGGTTTGATCACACAGCCATAACTGTGTTTGCTATTCATTTTTGTCATTTTCTTCCCCTTAATCTTCAATGCATCTTGTTGACACGATGCACATGAAGAGTGTTTGTGTTGCGTACTGATTTGAAGCATGGACATTTTTGGACATTTCTACTGTATCACTGTCATGTATGAACAGCTGAGTGGAGCACATTCACTAAACTCTACCTCAGGAGTCTCTAATCTTATCCACAAAGGGCCGGTGTGGGTGCAGGTTTTCACTTCAACCAAACAGTAGCCACACCTTCCACCTGTTTCAATCACCGGTCTTCAAACAGTAATGCCCAATCTAGTTTTATCTTTTCTTTTCTTTTGATGACCGGTGAATGAAATAGGTGGAAGGTGTGGCTACTGTTTGGTTGAAGTGAAAACCTGCACCCACACCGGCCCTGTGTGGATAAGATCGGAGACCCCTGCTCTACCTAGTGATTGGCATACACATTGTGAAAACACATCGAGTGAGCATAATAAATAACCAAATAAATGGCATTGGAATGGAAAAGCACGCATGCCGTACTGTGGACGATCCTCTCCTTTTCTTGTGCCCATTTGCTTTCAGGAATTGCATGCTTCAGTTTGTATATATGTGATGTGATGCATAGCAACACTAGTGTGACCAGTGTGTATCTGTTTCTTTTCATTTTTTCTTCCATGTTTTTGGTGTTTTTGCCTTTCATTTTAAAAAGAAGGTTTTGTAAAATGTAATTAATCATGACCTTGCCCTAGCTTACAAACATGCTTTTAAGAGTTACATGACTGTTTAGACCACTGTTACCTCATAGTAAGAAATTTTGGTTAACTCTCATGGTTGCTTTGGGCCTTTTTCTGTGAAGTATGCATTTCCTTCCCATGCTTGTGAGGGTTTTCTCTGGATACTCCGCTTTCCTCCAGTAGTTCACAGACACACAGATTAGGCCACCTCTACTGAGCTCAAAAAATGGTGGACTCTGCATCCTATTGTTTTCACGTGGCAACGTTTGAAGCTGGATTGCTGCTATCTTAGTGAGACCACTTTACTGTTGAAGGTTGTATTTGAATGCTATGAAAATATGGAAAAACAGAAATAATTATATCTGAGGTGTACATTTTGCTTAAAAAATGTTTTTGTGGGGGTTATTTTGGGGGGTGTCATATTACAGCAATGCAGAATATTTTTGCGAGGCTAAAATACCTGAAGCAGTTTGTTATGATCACTGAACCTCATAGTTATGAATTTAAGACATTTTAACCTTCAGCAGTGAAATCTTCTAGGTTTTCAAGCTGTGCAAGCTTTCTACCGTACCACTCCATGGTGAGGTGTTTATAGTGAGGTGGGGTGTCACAAGATGGCTGCCATCGAGTTTCAAAATTTAAAATCTGATGCATGATCCAGATGGTTTTTTTTTGTTGTTTTTGTTCGTTTGGTTGTTTGTTTTTTGGGGTGGGGGTGGGGGGTTAGATCAGTGGCCAACTGGCTACTATAAATTTCTTTGAAAGTATTCATGGATGTTTGTGGCTGTGGTAGTTCTCTTTCAGGATGTACCCCGCCTGTCCAGCTTTCTCTGTGATTCTGACACATAAGTGCTACATGCTGCATAATCTCTAGATTAATATAGTTGATAGAGTCCAGTGGTTAATTCATTTATAAGTAGTATGTGAAGTCAGACCTGTTATGCATTTATTAATCAGATGTATGTACCTATTTTTGTGATAGTTAGCACTTCTTAATTGTATGGTGTAAGTACATTTTCTGGCCCCAACTCCTAGTGAATATACTAGTATTTTGCATGTGTATACAGAATAGTTTCTATTTACGCCAGTAAAGAAAAATCTGTCGTGCTTTGTGGGTTGAAATGATGACTACTCTCTCCACAATTTATCTCTGTTAAGACTTTGTGGGTGTCTGCAAGTTGATGTATGTGGAAGACGGATGTGGCTACAGGAATGAGCAACCTGGAAGAAAATCTTTTTTCACAGTCACTGTCTCGTTTCTCAAATTGCAAAACACATTATTTTGACCTTCATTAGGAGTGACTCATATAGGTGTGTAACTGCTTGATCAGAAGCAGAAGTGCCTGTCATTTTCTTAAGCAGTTCTCTCTCTCTCTCTCTCTCTCTCTCTCTCTCTCTCTCTCTCTCTCTCTCTCTCTCTCCCCTTTTTTGTCCACTTTTTTCTGAATTTCGAACCCATTAGCAATCTTTGCCTTCACACAATTGTCAACTGGGGATAACACACACTTTCTCCAAGAGATTTGAATACTAAATCACTTAAAGGAAAGTGCATGCCTTCCTCCAAATAGACAACACAGAGTCGCCAATGATAGGCCAGTTGTGACTGGAACTGACTTGAAGTAGAGAGTACACCACCGCAGCGTGTACAGTTAGTTTTTATCTCTAGGACTCTTTACACGAAGTATTATTTTGGTGTTGTAAGGGTTTGAAAATTCAATTTTTATTAATAGGGTGAACACTTTTGTGTTGTACACTTTCATTGTTCATTTCTGTAATATAACGTCTCCTGCGTAAACCCAATGTGTTCTGTGTGTCCGGCAGCCCTCATGAAAGTGACATAGCAACGGTGGCACCAGAAGAGCAGCAGGAACTCGCGTCTCAATACTTCTCGTTCTGACACTTTTCACCTGAAGAGCATGCAAAACAGCACTTTTCAGTTGTCCATTAGTCTGTGTTATGCACTTCACTGTGAATTTTACTTTCTGTTTTTATTTTATGAATAATAATAATAATAATAATAATAATAATAATAATAATAATAATAATAATAATAATATATCTTTGACTTGGGCATTAATGCAATATGAGAGGAAAGGTACTGTATAGTCGATCTTGTCTCACAGATCGAGTAATCTTTGCTTGAAGGACCGAAACTGTTGGAGTAACACTGTCTTGCCAGTTCTGAAAATTAATTTACAATTAATTGCACAATTAATTGTTTATATTTGTATTATATTGTCTTGTTACGATGAATAAACCATGAATTATAAAAAAATGTTTGTATCTTCAATAACATTGAAACCGCTATACAAATATTGTTAACAGGAAATAAGTGTGGATATGTATTAAATGCATTCAATGCAGTCGTGGGGGGGGGGCACAATTCAGTGTTCACCCTCACGCTGATCCCAAGCCCGGATAAATGTGGAGGGCTGCGACAGGAAGGGCATCCGATGTAAAACTTCTGCCAAAATTGTTATGCGAATGATCAAAACTAATTTCAAACCAGATCGGTCGAGGCCCGGGTTAACAACAACTGCCATC
The DNA here is from genome assembly GCA_024760905.1 of Plotosus lineatus. Classification (NCBI taxonomy): domain Eukaryota; kingdom Metazoa; phylum Chordata; class Actinopteri; order Siluriformes; family Plotosidae; genus Plotosus; species Plotosus lineatus. Next base: position 36,674,433 of record CM045731.1, read on the forward strand.
AGTGCTGTTAACCAACAGGGTGCTGGTGAAAATTGGATTACTGTTGAAGTCGAAGAAGGAGAGGCGGGAGGAGTGTCCGTAGGCGGAGAGAGAAGAGGAAAGGCATGAGTCTGGGACTGAGAGTAGGGACTTTGAATGTTGGAACTATGACAGGAAAAGATAGAGAGCTGGCTGACATGATGCAGAGGAGGAAGGTGGACATACTGTGTATCCAGGAGACCAGGTGGAAAGGTAGCAAGGCAAGAAGCTGAGGAGCAGGGTTGAAGCTGTTTTTTTATGGTGTGGATGGGAAGAGAAATGGTGTAGGAATCATCTTGGAGGGGTTTGTCAGGAATGTTCTAGAAGTGAAAAGAGTGTCAGACAGAGTGAGAAGTCTCAAGTTAGAAATTGAAGGTGTGATGTTCAATGTTGTTAGTGTTTATGCCCCACAAGCAGGATGTGAGCTAGAAGAGAAAGCGAGATTCTGGAGTGAGTTAGATGAAGTGATGCAGAGTGCCCCCAGAGGTGAAAGAGTGGTCATTGGTGCAGATTTCAATGGACATGTTGGTGCAGACAATAGAGAGGACGAGGAAGCGATGGGCAGGTTTGGTATCCAGGACAGGAACACAGAAGGACAGATGTTGATAGATTTTGCAAAAAGGATGGAAGTGGCTGTGGTGAATACTTTCTTCCAGAAAAGACAGGAGCATAGGGTGACTTATAAAAGCGGAGGCACACAGGTAGACTACATCTTCTGTAGGCGATGTAATTTGAAGGAAGTCAGTGACTGCTGAATAAGGAAGAGGGTCGTGTTGTCTTCAAGGAGGAGTTGAAACAGGCTTTGGGTGGTCAGGAAGTGTTTCCAGATGACTGGAAAACTGCAGCTAATGTGATCAGACAGGCAGGTAGGAAAATACTTGGTGAGTGTTCTGGAAAGAAAGTAGATAAGGAGACTTGGTGGTGGAATGAGGAAGTGAAGAAGAAGTGGGACATTGAAAGGTCTGAAGAGAGTAAACAGGAATACAGGGAGACACAGCGTAAGTCGAAGGTAGCGGTGTAAAAAGGCCAAAGAAAGGGCGCAAGAGAGAGCGTATGATGATTTGTATGATAGATTGGACAGTAAGTAGGGAGAAAATGATTTATACAGGTTGGCACAGCAGAGAAATAGATATGGGAAAGACGTGCAGCAAGTTAGAGTGATAAAGGACAGAGAGGGAAATGTATTGACTGATGACAGAAGTGTGCTGGGAAGATGGAAAGAGTACTTTGAAGAGTTGATGAATGAGGAAAATGAGAGCGAAAAAAAGAGTAGAAGAGGTGACTGTTGAGGACCAGAAAGTAGCAAATATTTGTAAGGGTGAAGTGAGGAGGGCATTAAAGAGGATGAAGAGTGGAAAGGCAGTTGGTCCTGACGACATACCAGTGGAGGTATGGAAGTGTCAAGGTGAGATATCAGTAGATTTTCTGACAAGAAGAGTCAGCAAGGTCCTAGAGAGTGAGCAGATGCTGGAGGAATGAAGGAGAAGTGTGCTAGTGCCCATTTTTAAGGACAAGGGAGACGTGCAGAACTGTGGCAACTACAGAGGGATAAAGTAGATGAGCCATATAATGAAGTTATGGGAAAGAATAGTGGAAGCTAGACTAAGGGCAGAGGTCAGCATTTGTGAACAACAGTTTGGTTTCATGCCAAGAAAGAGCACCACAGATGCAGTGTTTGCTTTGAGGATGTTAATAGAGAAGTACAGAGAAGGCCAGAAGGAGCTGCATTGTGCCTTTGTGGATGTGGAGAAAGCATATGACAGGGTGCCGAGAGAGGAACTGTGGTATTGCATGAGGAACTCTGGAGCAGCAGAGAAGTATGTTAGAGTGGTGTAGGACATGTATGAGAGATGTAAGACAGTGGTGAGGTGTGCTGTTGGTGTGACAGAAGAGTTCAAGGTGGAAGTGGGACTGCATCAAGGGTCAGTTCTGAGCCCCTTCTTGTTTGCTATGGTGATGGGCAGGCTGACAGATGAGGTCAGACAAGATTCCCCATGGACTATGATGTTTGCAGATGACATTGTGATCTGTAGTGAGAGCAGAGAACAAGTGGAGGAACATCTAGAGAGGTGAGCTAAGCCCTGGAAAGGAGAGGAATGAAGGTTAGCCTCAGTAAGACAGAATACATGTGTGTGAACGAGAAGGACCCAAGAGGAACGGTGAGGTTAGACGGAGCAGAGATTAAGAAGGTGGAGGATTTTAAGTACTTAGTAAGTACTTAATATAGGGAGTAACAAAGATATATAGGATCAGGAATGAGTACATCAGAGGGACTGCACATGTTAGAGGTTTTGGAGACAAAGTCAGAGAGGCTAGATTGAGATAGTTTGGACATGTACAGAGGAGGGATAGTGAGTATATTGATAGTAGGATGCTGAGGTTGGAACTACCAGGCAGAAGGCCTAGAGGAAGACCAAAGAGAATATTTATGGATGTGGTGAAGGAGGACATGAAGGTAGTTGGAGTAAGAGTAGAAGATGCAGAGGATAGGGTGAGATGGGAGCAGATCATTCGCTGTGTCGACTCCTGAAGGGAACAGCCGAAAGGAAAAGAAGTAAAAGATGTATTAAATACATTCAGTTTTTATATTCATGAATATGATTCATAAATTATGGTCTCTCTTTTTAAACCTTCAAATTGGACACTACGGAGCCCCATGGGCATTAAACATGTTTTGGATGGTTGTTCCATTGCCATGCCACTACAGGAAACTCAGTAGGGTTCAATCACTAATAAAAATAATGAATTTATTTTTAAAAATGAAACTGAAATCTCAAAAAAGAGGCTCATATGCCATTGCTCATATGTTCACGGATTTTTTTTAAAAAATCAGTCACAGGTATGCAGACAAACCTTTGCTTTGCACAACGACACTAAACAATAACAGAAATAAGAAGTTCATTAAGATGTGTGAGACCGTTAAGTTCTATATAGATTAAAAGTAGTATTTAATATTCGATTCAAAATTGAACTGATAGCCTGTAAATAAGGATGGGGTGATATGGTTCTAGCAAGGACCCTCGCTGCTGTATTCTGAACGAACCGGAGATTGTTTATGCACCTATTAGAACAACCAGCAGTAACGCATTACAATAATCTAATCTTGAGGTAACAAAAGCATGAAGTTTTGCATTATGCACTGACATATTTATTTTAGCAATATTCCTCTGGTGAAAGAAGGCTACCCAAGTAATAGCTACATGAACTTCAAATGAAAGACCAGTATCAATAATCATTCCAAGGTCTTTTACTGCTACACAGGATGAGACTGATACACCATCCAAACTTATTACATAATCAGAAACCTTATTTCTAGCTGCCTGAGATCTGAATACAAGTACTTCTGTCTTATCAGAGTTTAATAAGAGGAAGTTAGTAAGCATCCAGTGTCTAATGTCCTATACACATTTTTCAGCTTTATTCAGCTGATGTCTCTCATCTGCCTTTGATGAAATATATAACTGTGTGTCATCAGCATAACAATGAAAACTAATACCATGATCATGAATGACATTACCCAAAGGGAGCATGTATAGAGAGAAAAGCAACAGGCCTAGGACAGAACCTTGAGGAACACCAAACTTAACATTAGAACCGTCAGAGAAATCACCATTTACATCTATAAACTGATAATGTTCAGTTAAATATTATTTAAATCAGGAGAGAACCATTTCTTAACTCAGTGATTCCCAAACTACGGCCCGTGGGCCACATATGGCCCGCCTCCACATTTAACCTGGCTCCCTGAACAACACCAGAGACACATTATGATTTTTTTTTTTTCAGTTTGTCTACGCGATCGAGACTAATACACGCATAGAATGGGAGATTCTATTCCATCTTTCTACAGTCTGTGCCCCATCTGAACCCCCTCCCCAGAAAATAAATCCGAGATTCGCCACTGTCAAATAGAACCGAATAATGGCGAAAAGGTTAGGTAAGACAAAAATTGATTCACAATGCAAGGTATTTAACCTGCAGTGGACAAACAATTATTATTTTATTCAATACAAAGAAAAGGCTGTTTGTCTCATCTGTCAAGAAGCGGTGGCGGTATTCACAGAATACAATGACAAAGACAAGTATGAAAGCTGGGCAGTGGTGGTCTAGTGGTATAGAGCGCTGGATTGCTGATTCAAAGGTTGGGGGTTTAAGTCCCACTCTCCACAAAGTTGTCACTGTCCCCCCTAGTGCAGCTAACTGGGTTATCAAAGGCGGGCCATGTCTCTCACTGTCTATTGTGAGAGGTTCATGTAAAAGAACCATTGCCGTCAGCGTGTTTCTGTTGCTAAAGGATTGTGTCAGGAAGGGCATCCGACGTAAAAACTTATGCCAAATCAATGTGCGAATCATTCGCTGTGGGGACCTCTGATAAAGGGAAAAAGCTGAAAGGAAATCTTTCTCTTTATATAATTTATTTTGACAATTTTAAAGCAGGATAAAGTGTGTGTCTGTCCAAAGCGAGCACAGCCTCTTAAATTGTGTGAGGCATGAAAAAGAACCATTGCTGACTTTCAACAAGAGTAGCCGCAAAGCCGTCAGCGTGTTTCTGCCCTGCGATGGCCTGGCAAGCTGTCCAGAGTGTACTCTTGCCCGAAGTTGGCTGGGATGGGCGCCAGCCTCCCCGCAATCCTAATTAGGATTAAGCGATTACAGAAAATGAACTGAACTGAAGTATGATAGCTTCCAAGGCCAAATACAAGCAGGCGCACTCTGAAAGCTAAAAAGTGGACTGTTAGCTCAGCAGAATATATTTGTACACCAAGCTCAGCTGAACCAGCCATGTGTTTGGGCCAACTTTTGGGGTGCTCAACTAATAGCAAGCAGAGGTAAACCTTTCATGGATGGAGAGTTTGTCAAGAAATGTTTGAATGCCGTCGCAGAGGAGGTGTGTCCCAAGAAGAAAGATATCTTTAATGCCATGAGTCTGCCAGTGTGTGCAATCACCTGACGCATTGAAGCTGAACTTTTACCTCTTAAGATTGTGCACAGCAAAACAGAAAGTTAATGTTCCAGGAACTTTTCTTCTGTGAAGATCCCAGAGAGGTTTATTTGATTTTTATTGATTTCATAAATAGTGTAATTTTATTTCGGAAATAGTGTTATTCATTTCCTGACATTTTTCTGTGAATATCCCAGGGTTATTTGGTTATTATTTATTTCATTAAGAGTGTTCTTACTTATTTCTTAACTTTTTTTCTGTGACGATACCAGAGAAGGTTAATAATACTTGATTCTGTGTGGCTTTCTGGAAAACAATAAATGATTACATTTAGGCATCCCTGCAATCATCACACTTTTTTGTTCCAACTTGACCCTGGCCCTCCAACAGAGAAGGGAAAAGTAATGTGGCCCTCACAGGGAAAAGTTTGGGGACACCTGCCTTGACTCCAACAACATTTTCTAATTTGTCAAGAAGAATCATGTGATCAATCATGTCAAAGGCTGCACTAAGGTCAAGTAACATAAGCAAGGAGACACACTCGTGGTTGGAGGCCAACAGTAGGTCAATTTACCACTTTAACGAATGCTGTCTCTGTGCTTTGATGAGGCCTAAATCCTGACTAACACATTTTGTGAATGTTATTCCTACATAGATATGAACATAACTGCTGCACTACAGCCTTTTCTAAGACCTCAGAGATAAAAGGAAGGTTTGATATTGGTCTATAGTTGGAAAGTTGATATGGGTCAAGATCAGATTTTTTAATCGGAGGTTTGATAACTGGTAGTTTAAAGAATTATGTATATAACCAGTGCTAAGGGGAGAAATTATTGCATTTAATAAAGGGTTGATCACTTCTGATAATATTTTTTATGAGTATTTGTTTAATGAAACATGTCGATACTGCATCAATCACACAGGTTGATGATTTTGATAAGAAAATTAATGAGACTAGTTCTGTGTTTTGAATGCGGCTGAAATACTCAGATTGTGGATCTACTGACGTTATATTATTTACTGTTTTAGTTATTATCATATCTGTCTTTAAATTTAAGGAATCCATTGTTTCTCTGATATTTTCAAGTTTAACTTTAAAAAGTTCATAAAATCGTCACTGCGATAAGTTGATGGTTTACTCCTTTTATTCATGCTCTTATTCCTAGATAATTCTGCAACAATATTAAATAAGTAGTTTGATTTTTTTGTTGTTGTTGTTATTTTCTATTATATTTGAGAAATATGCTGCTCTAGCAGGACTAAGAGATGTTCTATAATTACGGAGACTCTCATTCCATCCTAGTTAAAAAAAACAGTAATTTAGTTTGACGCCATTTTGGTTGCAATTTGTGGGTGTTCTGTTTTAGTATTTGTGTTTCGTTATACTGGGGGGCAAATTTTTTCTCACTGATTAGTTTTCTTTTATAAGAAGCTACATTATCGAACATATGGCGTAAGTTTGACTCAAAGAACTTGGTGGCTTGATCATGTTCTGTGGAGTCTGATGGTGAGCATGGTTGATCATTCTGGAAGATTATTAATGAAACTTTGTGTAGTCATTGATGTAAAAGTACGCTTAATGCGTTAACATGGTGAGATGTATATATGACTAAGAGACATTGTCAGTGAGATAAGTTCATGATCTGAAATAATTTCTGACTGTGGAACTGCAAATATATTTTCAATATTTAATCCAAAAGTTAGTATTAGGAATTCAAAGTACAGCCCTGGGGGTCTTTAAATCAAAACAAAAGGAATCAGAAGCATGGGCATATTATTTTACAGGAGCATACATAATGTTAGTTTATAGAATTTAAAGCATGTTAAATTCATGTCTAGATTTTTGTATACGGCAGAGATTATCACAATAAATAATTGTGATGCCTCCTCCTCTGCCAGTTAGACTTGGTAGATGTATATAGCTGTATCCTGAAGGACTTGTTTCCTTTAATGCTACATACTCATTGGGTTTAATCCATGTTTCTGTGAAACACATTACACTGAACTCCTCATCAGTAATGATTTCATCAACAATAAGCACTTTAAAGCCAAGAGATCTAATATTTAACAACCCTATGTTTAGATCAAAGACGCATGCTGTAAATTCAGTATGATTTAAATTTATGTTAATAAGATTATTTAAACAAACTCTCTGAGAGTTTTTATATTTTTGTTTAGTTTGGGAAACAGACACAGTTTTTATCACATTAAACTTGACCTTGAGTGACAACTCTGTGCAGCTAGAAGACTCTCGGATTCGCCTGCTTGTCTGCTCTCTGGCCTTGGCTCTGGATACTATCTGGTTAGTTCTGTTCTTAGACTATTCGCGATGCTGCAAGAAATGAGAGCAGCAGCTTCCCAAGTGGGATGGACATCACCCCACACAATCAGGCCAGGTTTATCCTCATTAATACTCCAATTATTTATAAAGCACACTTCATTTCCAGAACACCACTTGGACATCCAGCAGTTCAACAACCATAGCCTGCTGTAAGCTACATCACCACGCCATACGGGAATGGGGCCAGAGCATATTACATCATCGGACATCGCCATTGCTAATTTTCACACCGCTACAAAGTTACTCTGACTGATGAAGGAGTATATCGTTAACTTCAGCATGTATCACTATCTTAGAGAACCTGCTCTCACCTAAAAAAATTTCCTAAAGATAACCTGCTATGTCCTGGCACCTGGTTGATGCTCCTAAACATCTTTTCCTTTCAGCTGTTCCCTTCAGGGGTCACAACGGCGAATCATCTGCCTCCATCTCACCCGATCTTCTGCATCTTCTTCTCTTCTTCACCAATTGCCTTCATGTCCTCCTCCTTCACCACATCCATGAATCGTCTCTTTGGTCTTCCTCTGGGCCTTCTGCCTGGTTGTTCCAACCTCAGCATCCTACTACCAGTATAGTACTCACTATCCCTCCTCTGTACATGTCCAAACCATCTCAATCTAGCCTCTCTGACTTTGTCTTCAAAACATCTAACAGGTGCTGTGCCTCTGATGTGCTCAGTCCTGATCCTATCCATCCTCGTTACTCCCAAAGAGAACCTCAACATTTTCATCTCTGCTACCTCCAGCTCTGCCTCCTGTCTTTTCCCCAGGGAGACTGTTTCTAAACCATATAACATCGCTGGCCTCAACACCGTCTTGTACACATTTCCTTTCATTCTTGCCGATACCTTCCTATCACACGTCACACTAGACACTTTTCTCCAACCATTCCAACCTGCCTGCACATGCTTCTTCACCTCTTTTCCACACTCTCCATTGCTCTGCATTGTTGAGCCTAAGTACTTAAAATCCTCCACATTCTTTATCTCTGCTCTCTGTAACCTCACAGTTCCTCTTGGGTCCTTGTTGTTCACACACATGTATTCTGTCTTACCTTCATTCCCCTCCTTTCCAGGGCATACCTCCACCTCTCTAGATTTTCCTCCATTTGTTCTCTGCTCTCAGTACAGATCACAATTTCATCTGCAAACATCATAGTCCATGGGGAATCTTGTCTGACCTCGTCTGTCAGCCTGTCCATCACCATAGCAAACAAGAAGGGGCTCAGAGTTGACCCTTGATGCAGTCCTGCCTCCACCTTAAACTCTTCTGTCATGCTGAGAGCACATCTCACCACTGTTTACCATCTCTCATATATGTCCTGCACCACTCTAACATACTTCTCTGCCACTCCAGACATCCTCATGCAATACCACAGTTCTCTCTCGGAACCCTGTCATATGCTTTCTCCACATCCACAAAGGCACAATACAGCTCCTTCTGACCTTCTCTGTACTTCTCTATTAACATCCTCAAGGCAAACACCGCATCTGTGGTCCTCTTTCTTGGCATGAACCCAAACTATTTTTCACAATTGCTGACCTCTGCCCATAGTCTAGCTTCCAATATTCTTTCCCATAACTTCATCATATGGCTCAGCAACTTTATCCCTCTGTAGTTGCCACAACTCTGCACGTCTCCCTTGTTCTTAAAAATGGGCACCATCACACTTCTCCTCCATTCATCTGGCATCCTCTCACTCTCTAAGACCTTGTTGAATGTTCTTGTCAGAAAATCTACTGCTACCTCTCCTAGACACTTCCATACCTCCACCAGTATGTCATCAGGACCAACTGTCATTCCATTCTTCATCCTCTTCAATGCCCTCCTCATTTCACCCTTACTAATCTTTGCTACTTCCTGGTCCTCAACAGTCACCTCTTCTACTCTTGTTTCTCTCTCATTTTCCTCATTCATCAGCTCTTCAACGTACTCTTTCCATCTTCCCAGCACACTTCTGTCATCAGTCAATACATTTCTCTGTCCTTAATCACTCTAACTTGCTGCACGTCCTTCCCATCTCTATTTCTCTGCTGTGCCAACCTGTAGAAATCATTTTCTCCCTCTTTACTGTCCAACCTAGCATACAAGTCATTATATGCCTTCTGTTTGGACTTTTTACACTGCTACCTTCACCTTACGCTGTGTCTCCCTGCACTCCTGTTTACTCTCTTCGGTCCTCTCAATGTCCCACTTCTTTTTAGCTAACCTCTTCCTTTGAACTCACTCCTGCACTTCCTCATTTCACCACCAAGTCTCCTTATCTACTTTCCTTCCAGATGACACACCAAGTATTTTCCTACCTGTCTCCCTGATCACATTAGTTGTAGTTGTGCAGTCATCTGGAAGAATTTCCTGACCACCCAAAGCCTGTTTCAACTCCTCATTGAAGACAACACGACACTCTTCCCTTTTCAGCTTCCACCACTTTGTCTTCTGCTCTGCCTTTGCCTTCTTCACCTTCCTCACCATCAGCGTCATTCTGCACACCACCATCCTATGCTGTTTGGCAACATTTTCACCCACTACTACTTTGCAGTCACTGACTTCCTTCAAATTACATCACCTACATAAGTGTAGTCTACATGTGTGCTCCTACCTCTGCTTTTATGAGTCACCCTATGCTCCTGTCTCTTCTGGAAGAAAGTATTCACCACAGCCATTTCCATCCTTTTTGCAAAATCGATCAACATCTGTCCTTCTGTGTTCCTGTCCTGGATACCAAACCTGCCCATCACTTCCTCGTTCCCTCTGTTTCTTGTACCGACATGTCCACTGAAGTCTGCACCAATGACCACTCTTTCACCTCTGGGGGTACTCTGCATCACGTCATCTAACTCACTCCAGAATCTCTCCTTCTCTTCCAGCTCACGTCCTGCCTGTGGGGCATAAGCCGTAACAACATTGAACATCACGCCTTCAATTTCTAACTCTCTGTCTCACTCTGTCTGACACTCTTTTCACTTCTAGAACCTTCCTGACAAACCCCTCCTTCAAGAGGACTCCTACTCCATTTCTCTTCCCATCCACACCATGATAAAACAGCTTAAACCCTGCTCCTAAGCTTCTAGCCTTGCTACCTTTACACCTGGTCTCCTGAACACAGTATGTCCACCTTCCTCCTCTGCACCACATCAGCCAGCTCTCTACCTTTTCCTGTCATAGTTCCAACATTCAAAGTCCCTACTCTCAGTCCTAGACTCATGCCTTTCCTCTTCTCTCTCCGGCTACGGAAGCAGTGAAATTAAAATGAATTTCCAGAGGAGAAAAAGTTAGCTTAATCTGCAGTTGCCGCAATAATGTAAGTGATAATATCAGCTAACTTGTTTTGTGTGTCCTCAACAAAATAAAATGTAACTATAAATACTGTTAGTTTTTTTAAGGAATTTAAAAGTGTAACTGCAGGTATATGGCTGTGGCAGAAGAGGAATAAAACCCAGTCTGGATTGCCAAGGATCCAGAGCTAATCCTGAGAAATATTCGTTATAATTAATTGTCTGTCTGTCTGTCTTCCTTTCGGCTTTTTCCCTTTTACTCGGGAGTCGCCACAGTGAACCATCTGATTCGTACGTTTTTGATTTGGCAGAGGTTTTTACGTCAGATGCCCTTCCTGTCACAACCCTTTTTAGCAAGGGACAGAAACACGCTGACGGCTTTGCAGCTACTCTTTACGACAGTCAGCAATGGTTCTTTTACATGCCTCTCACCACAGACAGTGAGAGACACGGCCTGCCTTTGATAACCCAGTTAGCTGCACTGGGGGGGGACAGTGACAACCTTGTGGAGAGTGGGACTCGAACCCCCAACCTTTGGATCAGCGCTCCAGCACCCTATACCACTAGACCACCACTGCCCCATTCGTTATAATTAACTATGGTTAATTAATATGTGTAGTTGGTATTATTAATTATTACTTAATAATTAGTGGTGGGGTGCTCTGGTAGTTGGGTGCTGCTATACCCCAGTGCAGCTAACTGGGTTATCAAAGGCAGGCCATGTCTCACTGTCTGTGGTGAGAAGCATGTAAAAAAACATTGCCAACTTTTGAAAAGAGTAGGATGCATTGCCATCGGCATGTTTCTGTCCTGTGGTCGCCTGGCTACTCTCACCTTGCCCAGAGTCGGCTGAGATGGGCGCCAGCCTCTCTGACCCTAATTAGGATTAAGCGGTTCTAAAAATGAATAAATTAATTCATAATAATTAGTAAGAGTAACCATTTAATATGCTTCATGGCAACTGTTACTATTAAAAGGACTCATAATTACATTTACCTCCAATGCAGCTAACCAGGTTATCAAAGGCTGGCCATGTCTCTCACTGTATCTGGTGTGAGGTTCATGTAAAAGAACCATTGCTGACTTTTGTCAAGAGTAGCTGCATAGCCTTGAGCGTGTTTCTGCCCTGCGATGGCCTGGAGAGCTGTCCAGGGTGTACTCTGCCCTCGCCCAGAGTCGGCTGAGATGGGTGCCAGCCTTCCCATGACTCTAATTAGGATTAAGCAGTTCAGAAAATGAATGAATGATTACATTTACACAATCATATATCAGCCCTACTTTTATAAGATGGGAATCTTGATTAAATCAATTGAGCTCCCGAGTCAGTTCACTTGGGATAGGGCAGTGCTTCTCAAATAGTGGGGCACACCCCAATATGATGCCAAGTTGGGGGGCATGTATGACCCTGGGGAACATGCTTTTCTGGAATTGTGTATGAGAATTAAGTGTAATTGCAACTCTGCTCAACTAGTTTGCAGTCCCACTCTTATTATCGACAATGGCGTAGCAGTTTTTCGCACAAGCAAACCATATGAAGTGCAGTAAACAGCACCTCAAGAAACAACAAGGAAAAATTTCAAACAGGAACGAAGAGAAAGGTGGAGAGAGACGGAGATATTAAGACATAAGTAAGTTGAGTGAGTTTAAATAAGGATGTATTTTTTTAATTTCAGGCACATTGGTTCACCTTAATCTTTTCTATTATAGATTTAAAAACAATGTTAATGAAGTTTTTCTTTGGTGTAGGTTGAACTATATTTCTTTTTGTTTGTTTGTTTGTTTTTAATGTTATTAAAGATACAATGTTATGCAGAGGTGTACTAATAACAATTTTATAGACAAATAATACTATTTATAGTCACTCGTGGGGAGGTGGCGAGCGTTTTCTTCCTAGGGGGTGCTGCACAAAATAATTGAGAAGTATTGGGTTAGGGTAGTGGTCCTCAAATAGTGGGGCGTGGTGCGATCCCGGGGGGGGGGGGGGGGGGGTATGACCCCAGGGAACATGTTTTTTTTGTTGTTTGTTTTTTTGCCGTATTAGGATAAAGTGTAATTCTACATCCACTACAGCAGGTGGCAGTGGCTTCCTCACTGTCAGAGTGTGCCTCAAGGTAAAATAAGAAGTGAAGTTAATAAACCCACCATGGAAATTTTTAACAGGGATGGAAAGACAGGCAGAGAGAGACGAAGACAGTAAGAGAAACAAAAGTCTCCCAGAAGCTAAGTCAAGGAGGTATGATGAAGTGGATGTAGCACTCGGCTTCACTGTACTCCGGTGACATCATACCATGATTACATGATGAGCCGCATGAGTTTTTTCAGCGAAAACATACCGAGTTTTGCAAACAACCATCCCGCTTTGTGAATATTCCAACAAACCAGTGAGCTCTTTTAGCATCAGATAAGGTGGAGTACCAAACTGCTCAGTGCAAAAACCTCACAGCAGAGAGGAACTGAGCCGACCTGCAGCAGACACAGTCTCCGTCATGCTGGATGACGTCACTGCTGCGAAAATAAGTGCAGGTCCCAGTTCAGCATTGAGCAGGAGCTGAGAGTTCAGTATCATGCTTTAAACCCTGCTTCGAAAAGGTGTGCACTGCGAAATGTGCTCATTGTACCATTAATTTGGACTTGATCAAGTTGCCAATAATAATAATAATAATAATAATAATAATAATAATTGTCTTATTAATTTTTGTTTTGTAAGTTAAAGTGTTTTATATATTGTGGAGTTAATATTGCTGATCGATTTTATTTAATGTTATTTTTCAGTATCGAATGGTCCAAATTTGTTATTAAAAACGTTTACAGTTTAAATAAGGATACTTTTTTAATTTCAGGCAAATTGATACACTTTAAATCTTTTTAAAGTGAGATTTAGAAAGATTGTTTAAAGACTAAAAATTGTTAATAAAGTTATTCTTTGTTGGAAGTTGATCTATAGTTCTTCATTTTTTGTATTCCATAATGATGATAAGGATTTATTATGTTAATAAGGATACAGTGTATGCCGAGGATTACTGATAACATTTTTTAGATAAATAACACTATTTATATGGGGGAGGGGGGGCGAAATGTTTTCCTCTTTCTGGGGGGGAGCAAGACAGAAAATAATTGAGAAGCACTGGGTTATGGTTAAGTTAGGTCTGTTGGACCAGTGGGCAGTAGCTGTTGGACTTATAGACTGTCAGAATATAGGCCTATAACCAAGCAAAACAGACATGGTTTCAATCAGCATGTGAAATTCACATGCCAGTCGTGTAATAATGACAATTAAAGGCTTACCTTATGTGTACATCTTGACAACTTGTTTTTGTTTAAGTACATAAGTAGGAAGAAAAAATATGGAGGCTACATGCTTCAACACTGCAAGTGAATCAACACTCCGGTTCTAAAAGGCCCAGTGGTGTTTTCATCTCATTCATGCGTAAATGCAAGTGAATAAGCTGTTGTTGGGAAAGAGATATGCACTAGAGACCATAAAAATTTAATTATAGTTTCTCTCCAGAAGCTTCTAAGGGGGTGCAAATCATATGCAAGCATGATAATAACTGGTCATGAATCATGAATGAGGTTGCTCATAGAGCCCTTCGATAATGTTCATGATTACCTTAGGCATAGTTTGACATTCACTAGAAAGTACCAATGTGGGGATTGCATGGCTTCAATTTCGTGTTCACTTGTATCCAATCATTGAGCCTCCAGTTGTATACAGAGCTCAATGGCCTCATGGGTTGCTATACAAGCAGCTCTTTATGAGGCTAATGGGAATTTCCTGGCCAGAAAAACATAAACAGGAACCATAAACAAATAAAGTACTGGGGTATATTTCATAGAGTTATTGTGAATACTAAATATTTACAGGAGTCTTCAATGCTATATCAGTGATATGCACTAAGAAAATGTTATAAAGTTTTCCAAATGGGACTTTCAATTTTATTGTTAGCCTATTTATTGGAGAACAATGTACTGTATATTTAAATAAAATTATACAATCAAATGAACATATGATTTAGTCACATATGTAGGTTGGTATACAGTGAATATAGACTGTAGCATCTGGTCAGAAAATATCTAGAAAAATTAAGCATGTTAATCTAAATTCTAAACATGATCACACCATTTAATAAAACCCAGCAATAATGTAAGGAAAGTCCTGTTCTTGTGCCAATCTCCATCCCGGCATCTTTTTTGTTTTTGCCATTCACGTCCTCCATCTTCACAATAGCAGGACAATGATATAGATGAGCAGAAGGCAGATGAGGATAAGCGAGAAGTTTATGAAAAGCTCCTGTAGATTGCGTTTGGTCTGCGGGTTCACCTCAATGATGGAGGCCCTGCGTATGGCTGAGCGAGTGATGTGTTGAACTCTCTCCATCACGTCAGAGGATCAGGGGAAAGCGACAGAGGAGAAAATGAGTGCCCAGGGGACTGAGCTGTAGTAGAGTCAGCTGCTAGCTTTCACTCCTGTCTTTCATCAAAGCAGAAAAGAGAGAGGGGATGAGTGAGCTATTCTGAACAGGTGTGAAAGGACAAGACACAAAATGATGACAAGATCTCATACTTGTAAGTATTTATAGTACAGTACATATACCAATATTATACAGTGATGTGATAGCAAGTAAGACTTAAATTGGGGGCACATCATGCTGATCAAGTTAAAAAAGAATTGTATTCAATGTAGAAACCAGTTAGCAGTGTACACAGAACAACATGAAAAACATTTAGGGTTTTTTATTTTATTTTAAATTCATTACAAGATAAATCTAAGATGCAGTTTTGGATGTTAATCCTCTCAGTCAATAGCTTTCCTTTAAATGCAGTCAATCTCAATCTGCACAGGTACCTGCTATAGAGGTTAAGATAAGTAATTTTATATACAGGTCCTTCTCAAAAAATTAGCATATTGTGATAAAGTTCATTATTTTCTGTAATGTACTGATAAACATTAGACTTTCATATATTTTAGATTCATTACACACAACTGAAGTAGTTCAAGCCTTTAATTGTTTTAATATTGATATTTTTTTTCAAAAAAGTGAAGAAAAACCAAAAATCCCTATCTCAAAAAATTAGCATATTTAATCCGACCAATAAAAAAAGTGCTTTTAATACAAAAAAGTCAACTTTCAAATAATTATGTTCAGTTATGCACTCAATACTTGGTCGGGAATCCTTTTGCAGAAATGACTGCTTCAATGCAGTGTGGCATGGAGGCAATCAGCCTGTGGCACTGCTGAGGTGTTATGGAGGCCCAGGATGCTTCGATAGCGGCCTTCAGCTCATCCACAGTGTTGGGTCTGGTGTCTCTCAACTTTCTCTTTACAATATCCCACAGATTCTCTATGGGCTTCAGGTCAGGAGATTTGGCAGGCCAATTGAGCCCAGTAATACCATGGTCAGTAAACCATTTACCAGTGGTTTTGGCACTGTGAGCAGGTGCCAGGTCATGCTGAAAAATGAAAAACTTCATCTCCATAAAGCTTTTCAGCAGATGGAAGTATGAAGTGCTCCAAAATCTTCTGATAGCTAGCTGCATTGACCCTGCCCTTGATAAAACACAGTGGACCAACATCAGCAGCTGACATGGCACCCCAGACCATCACTGACTGTGGGTACTTGACACTGGACTTCAGGCATTTTGGCATTTCCTTCTCCCCAGTCTTCCTCCAGACTCTGGCACCTTGATTTCCGAATGAGATGCAAAATTTACTTTCATCCGAAAAAAGTACTTTGGACCACTGAGCAACAGTCCAGTGCTGCTTCTCTGTAGCCCAGGTCAGGCGCTTCTGCCACTGTTTCCGGTTCAAAAGTGGCTTGACCTGGGAAATGCAGCACCTGTAGCCCATTTCCTGCACACGCCTGTGCACGGTGGCTCTGGATGTTTCTACTCCAGACTCGGTCCACTGCTTCCACAGGTCCCCCAAGTTCTGGAGTCGGCCCTTCTTTCACTTTTTTCTTCCCACAGACGTCCCACTGAGGTGCCTTGATAAAGCACTCTGGGAACAGCCTATTCACTCAGAGATTTCTTTCTGTGTCTTACCCTCTTGCTTGAGGGTGTCAATGATGACCTTCTGGACAGCAGTCAGGTCAGCAGTCTTACCCATGATTGCGGTTTTGAGTAATGAACCAGGCTGGGAGTTTTTAAAAGCCTCAGGAATCTTTTGCAGGTGTTTAGAGTTAATTGGTTGATTCAGATGATTAGGTTAATAGCTCGTTTAGACTACCTGAACATGATATGCTAATTTTTTGAGATAGGAATTTTGGGTTTTCATGAGCTGTATGCCAAAATCATCAGTATTAAAACAATAAAAGACCTGAAATATTTCAG
This sequence comes from Plotosus lineatus, assembly GCA_024760905.1. Lineage (NCBI taxonomy): Eukaryota > Metazoa > Chordata > Actinopteri > Siluriformes > Plotosidae > Plotosus > Plotosus lineatus. The sequence goes on from CM045731.1 coordinate 36,691,339, forward strand.
TTGGTGTGCAATGAATCTAAAATACATGAAAGTTTCATTTTTATCAGTACATTATAGAAAATAATGAACTTCATCACAATATGCTATTTTTTTGAGAAGGACTAGTAAAGGTACAGTATTTACATTTGCAGATTATATAGTGTGCTTAAGTAAAAGTTTTTCGTAACATAATCGTTAAAATATATCGAATCGGAAACTTCGGACAATCGGGTACTTCGGACCAGTGCCCATATATATATATATATATATATATATATATATATATATATATATATACACAAAAATAAAAGGACAGGACAAAGACTTTCTATTGAAACTCCATTTATCACTACAGATCTGTTTCGAGGGGTGGTGAAACCATCCTCTCTCTTCAGGTGATTACAGTAATCACCTGAAGAGAGAGGATGGTTTCACCACCCCTCGAAACAGATCTGTAGTGATAAATGGAGTTTCAATAGAAAGTCTTTGTCCTGTCCTTTTATTTTTGTGTATTTGCTCTACCAAAAAGTATTGAGCATTCTCCTACGGAAGGATCTACTCAGAAAATCATATATATATATATATATATATATATATATATATATATATATATATATATATATATATATATATATATATATATACCAGGTGGAAAGGTAGCAAAGCTAAAAGCTTAGGAGCAGGGTTTAAGCTATTTTATCACGGTGTGGATGGGAAGAGAAATGGAGTCGGAGTCATCTTGAAGGAGGAGTTTGTCAGGAATGTTCTAAAAGTGAAAAGAGTGTCAGACAGAGTGATGAATCTCAAGTTAGAAATTGAAGGTGTAATGCTCAATGTTGTTAGTGCTTATGCCCCACAGGCAGGATGTGAGCTAGAAGAGAAGGAGAGATTCTGGAGTGACTTAGATGAAGTGATGCAGAGTACCCCCAGAGGTGAAAGAGTGGTCATAGGTGCAGACTTCAATGGACATGTTGGGGCAGGCAACAGAGGGGACGAGGAAGTGATGGGCAGGTTTGGTATCCAGGACAGGAACGCAGAAGGACAGATGTTGATCGATTTTGCAAAAAGGATGGAAATGGCTGTGGTGAATACTTTCTTCAAGAAGAAACAGGAGCATAGGGTGACTTATGAAAGCGGAGGTAGGCGCACACAGGTAGACTACATCTTGTGTAGGCGATGTAATTTGAAGGAAGTCAGTGACTGCAAAGTCATCGTGGGTGAGAGTGTTGCCAAACAGCATAGGATGGTGGTGTGCAGGATGACTCTGATGGTGAGAAAGGTGAAAAAGGCAAAGGCAGAGCAGAAGACAAGGTGGTGGAAGCTGAAAAAGGAAGAGTGCCGTGTTGTCTTCAAAGAGGAGTTGAAACAGGCTTTGGGTGGCCAGGAAGGGCTTCCAAATGACTGGACAACCACAGCAAATGTGATCAGGGACACAGGTAGGAGAGTACTTGGTGTGTCCTCTGGAAGGAAAGTAGATAAGGAGACTTGGTGGTGGAATGAGGAAGTGCGTACAAAGTGTGTACAAAGGAAGAGGTTAGCCAAGAAGAAGTGGGACATTGAGAGGACCGAAGAGAGTAAACAGGAGTACAGGGAGACACAGCATAAGGCGAAAGTAGCAGTGGCTAAGGCCAAACAGAGGGCATATGATGACTTGTATGATAGGTTGGATAGTAAAGAGGGAGAAAATGATCTATACAGGTTGGCACAGCAGAGAAATAGAGATGGGAAGGACGTGCAGCAAGTTAGATTGATAAAGGACAGAGAGGGAAATGTATTGACTGATGACAGAAGTGTGCTGGGAAGATGGAAAGAGTACTTTGAAGAGCTGATGAATGAGGAAAATGAGAGAGAAAAAGAGTAGAAGAGGTAACCATTGAGGAGCAGGATGTAGCAAAGATCAGTAAGGGTGAAGTGAGAAGGGCATTGAAGAGGATGAAGAATGGAAAGGCAGTTGGTCCTGATGATATACCTGTGGAGGTATGGAAGTGTCTAGGAGAGGTAGCAGTAGATTTTCTGACAAGAACATTCAACACGGTACTAGAGAGTGAGCAGATGCCGGAGGAGTGGAGGAGAAGTGTGCTGGTGCCCATTTTTAAGAACAAGGGAGGCGTGCAGAGTTGCAACAACTACAGAGGGATAAAGTTGATGAGCCATACGATGAAGTTATGGGAAAGAATAGTGGAAGCTAGACTAAGGGCAGAGGTCAGCATTTGTGAACAACAGTTTGGTTTCATGCCAAGAAAGAGCACCACAGATGCAATGTTTGCCTTGAGGATGTTAATAGAGAAGTACAGAGAAGGTCAGAGGGAGCTACATTGTGCCTTTGTGGATCTGGAAAAAGCATATGACAGGGTGCCAAGAGAAGAACTGTGGTATTGCATGAGGAAGTCTGGAGTGGCAGAGAAGTATGTTAGAGTGGTGCAGGACATGTATGAGAGATGTAAGACAGTGGTGAGGTGTGCTGTCGGTGTGACCGACGAATTCAAGGTTGAGGTGGGACTGCATCAAGGGTCAGCTCTGAGCCCCTTCTTGTTTGCTATGGTGATGGACAGGCTGACAGACGAGGTGAGACAAGAATCTCCATGGACTATGATGTTTGCAGATGACATTGTGATCTGTAGTGAGAGCAGAGAACAAGTGCAGGAAAATCTAGAGAGGTGGAGGTATGCCCTGGAAAGGAGAGGAATGAAGGTTAGCCTCAGAAAATCAGAATACATGTGTGTGAATGAGAAGGACCCAGGAGGAACGGTGATGTTACAGGGAGCAGAGATAACGAAGGTGGAGGATTTTAAGTACTTAGGCTCAACAATCCAGAGCAATGGAGAGTGTGGAAAAGAGGTGAAGAAGCGTGTGCAGGCAGGCTGGAATGGTTGGAGAAAAGTATCCGGTGTGATGTGCGATAGGAGAGTGTCAGCAAGAATGAAGGGAAAAGTGTACAAGATGGTGGTGAGGCCAGCGATGTTGTATGGCTTAGAAACAGTGGCGCTGAGGAAAAGGCAGGAGGCAGAGCTGGAGGTAGCGGAGATGAAAATGTTGAGGTTCTCCCTGGGAGTAACGAGGATGGATAGGATCAGAAATGAGTATATCAGAGGGACAGCCCACGTAAGATGTTTTGGAGACAAAGTCAGAGAGGCTAGATTGAGATGGTTTGGACATGTACAGAGGAGGGATAGTGAGTATATTGGCAGTAGGATGCTGAGGTTGGAACTACCAGGCAGAAGGCCTCGAGGAAGACCGAAGAAGAGATTTATGGATGTGGTGAAGGAAGACATGAAGGTCGTTGGAGTCAGAAAACAAGATCACGGAGGACAGGGTGGGGTGGAGGCGGATGATTTGCTGTGGCGACCCTGAAGGGAGCAGCCGAAAGTAGAAGAAGAAGATATAGATATATATATATATATATATATATATATATATATATATATATATATATATATATATATATATATATATATATAAAATGGATATGGATAGCAAAGAATATTTATTGTCAATATGCCAATTACCTCACAATCAAAACACATACAAACACTTATTAAGCTGGGGGAAATAAGCTGAATAAAGAAGAAGAAGATATCCTTTCCACCGGATCAATTATACTCTGGTGGTGGTTGTTGTTGTTGTTGTTGTTGCTGTTAAATGGCAAAATAAATTATCTGGTAACCCTGGCTTTACTCTGGGGAATGATGCCTGTGATCTCCATGATTCTAAACACGCGGAGCTCCACAATTTCGGGCATAAAAAGGAGGCAGGGTGCATTCAAGATATGAAACTCGTAGGAATCGTGTTTCCAAGTTCATCAAGATCCCCTACAATGGTGCATCAAGGTCTGTTACACTTTTTTATGTTCTGTTAAGGTCTGTTAAGCTGTAATACGATCTACTATGATTCCTACATTCTATCACAAATGGTGTCACCTTACGAAATTAATCCGTTCCAGAAGTAGTTTTGTAACCTGATATTTTTGTAAGTTGAGTAGCATTTAACATGTGAAAGGCCTGATTCATTCAAGGCCCCCAATACTACCACCTAAACCCTTTAAAAAATTATAAAAGTATACCTTTTAAGGCCTCCTTCTGCTTCAATATCGTACTGATGGTAGATGGGTTTCGGCAATATTCCTTTGCAATATCACTTAACCGTATGCCACGAGCCCACTTCTTCTTTTCACTCGCACCAGGAATCACTTTCCTGGGGCCCATGATAAATGACGAAAAATAAAGTTGCAATGAGCACACTCGAAAATCTCATGCAACACCAATAACTCTGGCCTTTACGCGTGCTAGAACTCCGTGACTAACAATGGGTTAAAGGCACACGAAAAGCATCATGGGTATTATGGAGCTACAGCTCCCTTCTAGCCAATAGGAGGCCAGCGGGGCAGGGTGTTAGGAGATAGCCAATGGGAGAGCAACTCCCGCATTGTTTGAATTTTTGAGATGGTGCATTTCGTAATGTGAATTTTTTTCGTATCCAGAGATGGAAATTTTAGGTAAATGTGTTTCGTAATTTGGATTTTTCATTTGTTGGGTCTTTCGTAAGGTGAGATACCACTGTACATTATAATGATAGTGAGTTCAGCACAGTCATCACAAACCCACAAAGTACCCTCAAGATCATCACAACCTCCTACTCCCACTCAACTTATGGAGATCGCAGACATGGTACAACAATGAAAACCAAGGGCAAGACCAACTGGCTTTCCTCTTATCTTATTTTCCTCTTATCTTTATCTTATTCTTTTTCATTTAAATAAAAATAACATTCATTAGGCAATGCATTGGATTGGCCAGCTGTCTAGGGTGTATCCTGCCTTCTCCCACAGTCAGCTGAGATTGGCTCCAGCCTCCCAGTGAGCCTCATAAGATTAAGCGGTTTGGAAAATGAATGAATGAATAAATAACATTAATTGCAGTATTGCTTTCATATCTAATTGTTTTCTACATCAGGTTTTTATTTACCTCTATTTTGAGGTAAAAGCAATAGATCCACACTCACACAGACAGCTTTGTTTGTAAATTTGACTACAGTTTGATGTGGGTTTTCCCCAGGAACTAACTCCGGTTCTGTTAGGATGTGGATTACTTAGGAAGTTTATCATTTAATATTTCCAAACTGTTGCAACAGGAATTCCTGGATACCAAACATATCTTGATACTGTCTGATGTTGGTAAAAGGAAAGCTTGCTAAGGGTAAAGTTACAGAATTTACTGTGATCACTGGGAAAGAAGTTTAAGATACATGAAATGTGTGAATATATGAATAATATATCAATGAAGAAGTGATGAGGCAGTGGTGGCCTGGTGGTAAAAGGTGCTGGATCGTTGATCCTAAAGTTGGGGGTTCAAGTCCCACTCTCCATAAGGTTGTCACTGCCCTGCCCAGTGCAGCTTTAATACTTTTGGCGTTGACCTTTTGGATTTTAGCTCTTTCCTACCAGCATAAAAACACTTGGAAAAAACCTGTTTTTGTGTTAATAATTGCCATATTTGCTAAAAATACTGCATTATATTACATTGGACACAATACAGTATAACAGTACACAAAAGTACACAAAGCTGGACACTGTGCTGTTAGGCATTTGAATAAAGACAAATTCACCAGAGACAGTTTATTACACCATGCAAATATAGAATGTTCATATTTATTTTTCCTTATGTGACTTCTTAGTTTATAGGCTTTTATATAAATGGATGTTTTCACTACTAATATTACTATACTATACTATATTACAATACTAATACAGTATGTTTGGTAATTCTTCAGTGTTTGGTTAGTCATGCACATCAGAATGCCAGTAGACCTCTAAATTTAAGCTATGCATGAGATGAGCAATCTGTTTGTTATACATTGTTCAAATATACTCTACCATGTCCTGTACCATGTTATAAAACGTTTTAAAAAGATATAATGAAAGCTCTCTTACCTTGGAGGAAGTGAATGAAAAGTTCTAAAAGTGAATCTAAGCGATGTGCACCATCAAGCTTGACAGAGAGAGAGCACAACAGTACAATTCAGAGCCTGTGTTCATGCTATTAAGTGTAGAGGAACAAAAGGGGTGGGGAAAAGTCACAGCTGAATGAGGAAGAGACTGACAGACATCATTGGTATTTGTTTATTTGTTAGCAGGATTACACAAAAACTACTTTAATCATTATCACCAAACTTGGGACGGGGATGAAATATGGGCCTGGCAGATACTGGAAATATTTTGGAGCAGATCCTGATCATAACACTCAGCAGTGGTGGCCTGGTGGTAAAGGGCGCTAGATCGCTGATCCTAAGGTTGGGGGTTCGAGTCCCACTCTACAGAAAGTTGTCACTGTCCCCCGGTGCAGCTAACTGGGTAATCAAAGGCCAGCCATGTCTCTCACTGTCTATGGTGAGAGGTTCATGTAAAAGAACCATTGCTGACTTTCGTAAAGAGTAGCTGCAAAGCTGTCAGTGTGTTTCTGCCCCTTGCTAAAGGGATGTGTCAGGAAGGGCATCCGACATAACAACCTATACCAAATCAAACGTGCAAATCATTCGCTGTGGCAACTCCTGATAAAGGAAAAAGCTGAAAGGAAATCTCTCACATCCTGATCATAATGCATATCAAGGAATTTATGAAATGCATTTAATAATTTCAATACATGATTGTTTGTTTTGATGTATAAAGGTAAAAAAGAAAAAAAATCTGTCATAAGGCAAATATGTGGCTCATTAGCACATACACTAATTTACATTTCCTAGTTTTGTAGCATTCATCATTTCATAGCATTCACCATTAGCATTCATTTACTAGTTTATGGCTTTTTTCAACTATTATTATTAATGATAATAAATTAGGGGACAAATTCAGCAAAAGGTTAATACACTTTGAAAAAGTGTATTTATTTACAAAGTATTTATGTATTTATTTACAAACTACTGTAGACTATTATTTTTTCACACTACAATTTCCATCCATACAGGCCCAGATCTTGTCAGACAATATGTATCATCAAGGTAGTATTACTTTGGTGGCCATCGAATGATAAGGAAACATAAAGGTCCACTATGACCTTCCAAAAGTCCATTCATTTTGATGTGGTCAAAATCCAAGGAGGACAATGGGAGAAAACAGGATGGACAAAAAGAAAAACATCAGAAAAAGTGCAGATTGTTGATTTCATGGACATTTTGGGGGAATTGGCCTGAGGTTTTATATTAAATTTGGTGGCATTCTGATCAGGCATGATAGAGCACAAAGGATTTAAATATAAAACTCCAGTCATTTCATTTGGGTCAATAGATAACGTTACACTGTAAGTTTATTTGAATCATTAAAATTTGTCACAAGATTATTTGTCTGAATATTTTTATATCATTATCTAGCGAGGCCTACAGGGGTATTCTTTCCGCTCAATATATAATTTTAAGATAGCAACAAAGTCGACATGTCCTGATTTAAAAATGACATAAAATGCAAGAACATTTGCAATTGGCTAGTATAAAAAAAAGAGAAGAAAAACAAGAAGAAGCTGTCCTTTACTGAAGGATGTCATTACCATGATGAAGTGGGGAAGAATTTCCAGTGTCAAGTTTTTTCCCCTCTGGAAATAACATGGTGGCTTTTTCTGGATTCAAAGCCTTGTGCCATTCCAAATGAAGCAGGGGAAGGTGAGAAAGCATGACTGTACTGAGACTGTAATAATGAATGATAATACGACATGAGACTGTCTCTTATAAACTTGCTTGGAACATGTCTTGCTTTTGTTGTCACTCAGAAGAATATTGATAAATATAAACAAGGGATTCTTTAGAATATTTTAAGATAATAGGATTATTTAGGAGTATTAACTTTGGTGGAAATTACTGTTTGGTTATACTGTTTTAAATAGACATCTTCTGCAGCAGATCTTTTATCTACATTTATGTGCAACACCAAGCTCTTCTATCAACACATTTGCATTCTGTTGGATAAGTGGTTTCAAACAGCAATGTCGGGTCAAGAAAGGTGCAGCTTTTCCATGTGATAAGTGGGACATGATCACTTGATGTTCTGAACATAAGATATCAAAAGTACCCTGGAGGACAAATGTCAAAGGATCTTCCTATTTGTTGGTTTAATTCACTTCTGTTCTGATCATGTGTTTTCCTTTTCAGTGAGTTGATACTGTTTTTGAAATACAGTATGTCTATGTATGTGGCTGCATCTGGAGTTTAACAGTCTGACAATTCATAGAACATTAAAACTAAGTTATGGTCTTACTCTGATCGTCCTAGTCGTCTAACCTGGTCTCCTGGTATTTTTTTCAACTTTGTTTAGAAATGCAAATCATAAGTCTGATCCCATGGAACCCAACATAAAAACTGTGGGACCAGTCAATGTTTACTCTGATGCAGGTCGGAGTTTCAGTCCAGTGTTTCACTGTTGAAACAAAAAAGCTGCATGTTGTACTGCATTCAATAATTAATCTTTTGATTCCGGTTAATCTTAGTCAGGTTAATATCTTTATATATTGGGAAAGAGAAAGAAGGATGTGGGCAGGAGTTGGCCTACAATATTTGTGTGAGTGGGCAGAATTTGGTTGAAAGTGTCTATGTGAGCAGGTAGAATTGATCAAGAGTCTTTGCTCAGAATCGAATGCTGTAATCAACTTTTTCATGGGAAGGAGAAGGATTGCACAAGTCCATCTGCAAAAATTGGTGGGATTGGTCAAGTGGGTCTGTGAAAGTGAATGGGAGTTGGTCTGTATGAGTCTGTGGTATAGATCAAGAATGGGAATGAGAAGAGCTGATCAAATCTTATCCAATTATGGCGAGGATTGCTCAACAGTGTCTATGGAAGCAGATGTGATCACCAAAGTGTGTCTGTGTAAATGGTCTGAGGAAGCAACTGCTAAAGTCAATATTGTTTTTATGAGTGGCCAATAGTGCCTGTATTTAGTCTGGAGGATTTGGTGTGTTAGAGTGTTAGAGTGAGAAGGTGGCATTGGTCCAGAGTGTTTGCAAGAGTGGAATGCAGGCTGGACTAAAGAATCTGGACTGGGAATGGGAAAATTTGGTCAGTTGTGTCTTGAGAAAGTGGTTGGGTTGGTGATAAGTAGAGAGTAATTCAAGACTGTTTGCATGAATGGGAGTAATTGGTAAATGGTGCTTGTGGGAGCAGGCAAATTGGTCAAATTTTCATAGAAACATATAGGGTTGGCTAATCTGGTCTGTAGAAGTATGAGAAATTAGGCAAATATGTCTGCAGCAGTGATTGGTCTTCTGAAAAGGTCTTCTTTTCCTTTCGGCTTTTCCCTTCAGGGGTCATCACAGCGAATCATCTGCCTCCATCTCACCCGATCCTCTGCATCTTCTACTCTTACACCAACTATCTTCATGTCCTCCTTCACCACATCCATAAATCTTCTCTTTGGTCTGCCTCTAGGCCTTCTACCTGGTAGTTCCAACCTCAGCATCCTACTACCAATATAGTATTCACTATCCCTCCTCTGTACATGTCCAAACCATCTCAATCTAGCCTCTCTGACTTTGTCTCCAAAATCTCTTACATGTGCTGTCTTACATCCTATATGGGCTGTCCCGCTGATGCACTCATTCCTGATCCTATCCATCCTCGTTACTCCCAAAGCAAACCTCAACATTTCATCTCTGCTATCTCCAGCTCTGCCTCCTGTCTTTTCCTCAGTGCCACTGTTTCTAAACCATACAACATCACTGGCCTCAACACCGTCTTGTACACTTTTCCTTTCATTCTTGCCGATACCTTCCTATCACACCGGACACTTTTCTCCAACCATTGCAACCTGCCTGCACACGCTTCTTCACCTCTTGAGATTTTGAGGGAGGTAAATTGGTCAATTCTGCACCCAAGGATGAGATAAATTTGTCAAGATTATCTGTGGAAGTAGGAGGGATTCACTGATTGTATCGATGTTTAAGGACTATGGAAGCAACTGCTAAGATCAAAATTATCTTTATAAGAAGGTGGATTTTGGACACAAGTATCTGTAGGAGTGATAGGATTTGGTTGTGAGTGTCTGGGTGAGCACATGGTATTGGTCCAGGGTGGTTCGGTTTTACATGGGAAGAATTGCACAAGTCTGTCTGCAAAAATAAGTGGGATTGTTCAAGTGTGGATGTGAATGGTATTGGTTAAGAGTGTAAGGGAGAAAATTTATGAGATGTGTACCCAAGAATGGGTTGAATAAGTCAAGAGTGTCTGTAGAAACCGGTGGGATTAACTGAGTGTACCTGTGTGAAAGGGCTGAGAAAGTACTGGCTATGGTCAGAATTGCCTGCATTATGGGATTGGTTTTGGCCAGTAGTGTCTATAGGAGTGGTAAGATGTGGTTGTGAGTGTCAGAGTAAGTAGGTGGTATGTGTCCATGGTGTCTTTGAGACTGAAATGCAGAAGTGGGCTGGACTAGCAAACCTGAACTGGGAAGGATTGGTCAATTTTCTCTGTCAGAGTGGAGAGGTTAGTCATGAGTAAAAAGGTATCCAAAATAGTCTCAATGAATGGGTGAGATTGACTAAGAATGCTTGTGGGAGCAGGCAGATTGGGAAAAGTTTTCTTAGAAACATGCAAGATTAGTCAAACTTGTCTGCAAAAGTGATAACAATAAGACCAATGTGTCTGGCGACGGGAATGGTGCAGCTCAAGAGTTTTTGCAGAAGTGGATGGAATTGGATAAGTCTTCAGGTAGCAAGCAAAATTGGTTTAAAAATACCAGTCTTGTGGTCTCTTGGGTTTCTAGTCTACAAGTTGCCTGGTGTCCTAGACCCCAAGCAAGTCCTATATAAAAGAGTTCAACTGAATAAAAAGACTTGATATTATTGAGACAATGGCAATCAAGAATAAATTCTGATAATAGACTGGAGGGTATCAGTAGAGAATTTGCCTGGCTACTCAGTTTTCTTGTTTCTCATTTTAATCTCCTAGTTCACTGATAATTTAAACACCTGGTTTTCTAATCCTATTCCCTTTTAACTTTGCCAGATTACATCTTTCTTTGGATCACCCCATTGCCCATCAATGAAGATAATGAATTGCCATTTGGAGTTAACCCATTCTGTCTGTAAACTGACCCAAATATGAGGATTACATACCGGTATATTCTGCCTCACAAACGTTAGGAATTTTATATCTGGATATGCATGAGTAGTGTAGCATGGCACAAAAAAGGTACTCAAGTTTGATTTCTGTGCGTGGTGATAATGTTCCTGTGTGGAGCATGCACATTCTCTTTGCCCCTGTGTGGGTTTTATCACGAGAGAGAGACTAAAAAAACAGATTGACAGATAGTCAGGCCACCAAGTGTTCCACTAGGTGTTCTGAACATTGCATGGGATATCTCTCAATGACTTAACCTCCGATTGGGAAAAAAGGTAGCAGACGGATTCCAAAATTAGACGTGGTCACAAGATCAATTTTATTACTTTAACATTCACCTCTTACAACCTTTACTTCTAATAATAGAATTAAGTAAAACTAAAAATAAATATTGTATATGACAACATGGCCATGATGGAAGTGGAGGATGTGTCACTTGTTTTCTACATTGCCTTAATCATAGAAGTGCGGCTTAAAACAGTTACTGAGCTCATCCCAGCATGCTCTGTGTGTGTGTGTGTGTGTGTGTGTGTGTGTGTGTGTGTGTGTGTGTGTGTGTGTGTGTGTGTGTGTGTGTGTGTGTGTGTGTGCATGTGTGTGTGTGTGTGTGTGTGTGTGTGTGTGTGTGTGTGTGTGTGCACGTGCACGTGTGCATACCCAACCAATTCCACCGAGAGTTTCCCAAAATAAGTTTTCTTTGTTTGCACAAATCCATCTCACCCTAAATAAAACCTGCTTCACATATTTGTGGATAACTGACCCACTGAAAGTAGTCCACAAGTTTTGTTGCTGTTCTCAAGTTCGTATGTCACAATTTGACCAGCGGCTTCAGGAATATCTGATTCATCAAGCTTTGAACTATTGTGGCAGCTTTGTGAAAATCCATATCCTCTTCATTTAAACAGTCCCAGACTGGATGGTGCTGCTATGCTTAATGGACACGTCCATACACAGTACAGTGGATATACATACACATACCATACAGCTTGTCCATAGTGAATGTTAGGATTGCACTCAAGAAATAATGGTGGTTACATTTAAAATTTTAAATATAGGGAACTTGCCAACATTAATGGAGGATATGATCAGTTATATTGATGCCAAAAACTGATAAAATGTTACTCTAAAATTCATAGTGTACAGGACTTGCATTCAGAATTTTTTTTTTTTTTTTTTCATAAATGGAAATAACCAAACAGCTTCTATAACATTAAAAATGTAAAATGTTCATTCATTATCAGAACTTCTTGATCCTAATTAGTGTTTCATGGAGGCTGGCACCCATCTCAGCTGACTCCGGGCGAGGGCTGGGTACACCCTGGACAGCTTGCCAGGTCATCACAGGGCCAACACTCACAGAACCATTCATACTCACTCTCACACCTAGGGATGAGTTGGAATAGCTGATTAGTGCACTGTGTATGTTTTTGGACTGTGAGAGGAAACTAGAGTACCCAGAGGAAACCAATGCCAACACAGGGAGAACATGCAAACTTTGCACGAAAATAACTGAGCTGGGAATTGAACCCAGGTTCTTTTTGCTGTGAGGCAGACATGCTAACCACTACACCACCTTGCCGCCATAGCATGTCATGTTTTAGTTTGAAATAACATTTACTGCAAAACAGAATTCTCACTTAATTGGTTAACTGTTCAAAATAAATTTAAACTTGAATTTGGGAAGGAGGTTGTGAGTTCAAGCTCAACTATCTATGGGTTGTCATTGCTGTCCCCCAGCGCAGCTAACTGGGTTATTAAAGGCCGGCCATGTCTCTCATCGTCTGTGGTGGGAGGGATGTAAAAGAACCATTTCTGCCTTACAGCGAGAGTAGGCTACATAGAGTCTTTCTGCCGTGCGATGGCCTGGCGTGCTGTAGAGGGTGTACTCTGCCCTCACCCAGAGTTGCCTGTGGTTGGTGACAGCCTCCCCTCGACCCTAATAAGGATTAAGTGGTTCAGAAAAGGAATTACTATTATTATTATTATTATTATTATTATTATATCAGAGTCAAGGCAGGGTGGACTCACAAGTTCATTGCAGGGCAATATACACTGCGACTTAGTCTAATGTCCATATTTTTTGGCCTGTGAAAGGAAACCAGTGCACACAAAGAAATTGTACATAGGCATGTGGACAACATGCAAATTCAACACAGAAATGCCTTTGACGAGTGCAGGATTTCAACCCATGAACCTCTTGCTGTGAGACAGCTGTATTAACTACAGTGTTAAGCTTATTTAATTATTTAAGTATTGATATTTAATTCATTGATTTATTTTTATATTTATTTTCATTTCATTTACTAAAAAACTACAAAACTACAACAAAGCAGGCGTGAATGTCTAAGATTTTTTTTTTCTCTTCGTAAAGAATACAGGTATTCCTATGAAACTGACTTGTGAGGGAATTTCCATATGCAAAGGGATTTGCATGGATTTGTGTGTTTTAAATTCCTAAAGGTGCTCAGCTGTGGCTCAGAGAAAAGTGAGTGAGCCACTGCTTAGCACCTTTAGGAATTTAAAACACACAAATACCTCATAATGGGGTATTTCATGGAATAAATGTGTCTACTTGGCAGTCATTATAGCTCATTGACTGGCAAATGGCATAATTGCAAAGCCACACTACATTCAATAGCATGTGTGCTAGTAATAAAAGCTTTCTCTGTTGTATTACTATTTACTATTCCAGCACAGCACACTTAACAAGCCCTCACCTTAAAGGTCACTGATTTTTCTATAAACAGACTTCCTGAAATTCAAATTAAAAATAAATAAATAAATAACCCACATTATTTTTCTATGCAGAAGAAAAAAGAAGTGAGCTCTGATGAAGATCACTTTTTGGCATAAACCATGTAAAGGAAATGAATTAATATATTACAGTATTCACTTTTCACCATCAACACATTGTACCACTGATGCTGGAAATGTCAAAGTACTTCAGAAATAAAATCATTCTTGTGTCCTGTTTGTTTAAGAAATGTGTCGCTATAGTATTGTTATATTGGGGCCTTTTATTAAACAAAACTACATGCATGGCATTTCATTTTTATGGAACAAATCCACCCTTTTTGAAATTGGTAATGCACCTAATTATGTGATTCTTTCATACATACAATAGGAAATGATGATGATGATGATGATGATGATGATGATGATGATGAATTTTTCTTCAGAAAATCCACAGTCCACTGTGTAACACTGACCAGCAGGTTTACTCACTTGTGCCTGTAATCTTTATACATATTGTGCTTTAGAAATAATTTACAATGTGCAGTTTATGCACTTAATATGTACAAATATACAAGTTATCATAAGTTATTATCTAGTGCTATATTTCCAGGCTTAGCTAGCAGTACTGATTGTTAAAAATGTAAACAATCCTGTTCAGATAGGAAGGTCATGAAAATCTTTGCTATATATCGCCTCTTAGAGGATATTGGAAGTAATGCATTCTCTGATGCTTTTATTCATATTTATAATGTATTTTGTACTACAAAGTACAGTACCAGAATAGAGCATTAGTTATTTAATATATGTTTCTCCATCAAATCTGTTGGTGTTGTAAGTCTGTTGGGTTTTTATACCCAAGCCTAGTGGCTCATCAGGCCGGTGCTTATCCCCGGTTTCCATAGCATGAAGCGACCAGGAGTTCAACTCCTCCTGGATGGGACACTAGTCCATCGCAGGTTACCTTCCCAGTATATTTTTACTGGTACCCATTTATACTGCTGGGTGAACAGAGGCACACTTATGGTTGAGACCTTGCCCAGGGGTCTTAGCACAGTGAGGGTCTCAGTGGGATTTGAACTCACAACCTCCCGATCATGAGCCCAGCACCCTAACCACTACACCACCGGCCCCACTCTCCATGAAATAGAGATGTGTAATTATTAATTCATTAATTTGTTCATTTATTCATTTGCTGAACTGATTAATCCTACGAGGGTTACGGGAATGCTGGAACTTTTCTCAACCATCTCTGGACAAAGATGGAATGCACCCAGGGCTGTTTGCTAGTCCCTCTCAGGGTTAAAAACCACACACAACCATTCACATCCACACCTTTGGGCAGTTTGGAACAGTAAATTAGAATAATATGCATGCTTTGGGATGGTGACAGAAAATTCCAGTATCTGGGAAACCAACACAAGCACAGGGAAAAACATCTTATTAAAACATCTTATCTTAAATTTCAATGCACATTGACAATAAATAGTTAAATTAAATTATCTCTGTAACACAATCTGTAATTAATAAGGGGGTAAAACTCCAATCTCAGCCAAGTACAGGGCAGAGTACACCCTGGACAGCTCGCCAGGTCATCGCAGAGCAGAAACACACTGACGCACTGACGGCTATTCAGCCTACTCATGATGAAAGTTAGCAATGGTTCTTTTACATGCCTTTCACCATGGACAGTGAAAAAAATGGCCGACCTATGATAACACAGCTAGCTGAATGGGGGGGTACTAACAACCGGTTGACAGTGGGGTTAGAACCCTCAACCTCGGGATCAGTAATCCAGCTTATTTATATTAACTTTTACTTTTACAGTATTTGGCGTATGTGATAAATAGTATGAGACAGACATTACTAGTTCATCTTAAAGTCGTGGGAAGGCTGGCACCCATCTCAGCTGACTCTGGGTGAGCGCAGAGTACACCCTGGACAGATCACTAGGCTATCGCATGGCAGAAACATGCTGACAGCTATGTAGCTGTTCATGACGAAAGTCAGCAATGGTTCTTTTACAGTCTTTCAACATAGACATGGAGATACATGGCTGGCCTTTGATAACCCAGTTAGTTGCACTGGGGGGCAGCAGTGACAACTGTTGACAGTGGGTCTTGAACACCCATCCTTGGGATCAGTAATCTACTGTTATTGTGTTTTTTCCTGAAAATATATTGTATATAAATTCATTTTTTTTATTGTGAATGTGTATTAATGTTGTCGACACCACTGTGATAGGTTTGATTATGGATAACAATGAGTCAGCCTACAGGAAAGAGGTCCTGCATTTGTGATGATGGTGTGACAATAACAATCTGGAACATTCAAAAACCAAGGAAATAATGGACTTCAGGAGATCAGAACAAGGATGCACTTCCTCAGAAACTTCAAGTCCGTCCACCCCAACCTTTACTGAAGAACTTTTAATGCTCCTCCATTTACAGCCTCCTGGCCTACTGCTGTACAGTGTGAGTTAGGACAGTTTATTGCTTAATAAAAAAACAGCATGGCATTTATCGTGAGATGGAATTAACAGTCCGATTGGCAAGCTTGATAATAGGTGATAATCGCATTTTAATGATAGCCGAATGCAGCAGTTTGATTCAGCCACTGAACAGTATCCTTACTTTAATTCCCTCAGTGCCAGGAGGCACATAAGGCTTGGACATCACTCCTCCATTGGGGCCGATTTGCAGCTGCGTGGCGTGCCGAGTTCCACAAGGTCCAGCCAGCAATGGTTCTCTCCATCTGAACCATTCTTCACCGAGTTGTTTTTGTGCGGCCTCTCTTCCTTTGTCCTTCTGGTGTCCACTCTAGGGCCACAGTACAGTTAACCCGCGGGTCCTTTCTCAGGACATGGCCAATCCAGTTCCATCTTCGTCTTCTCACCTCCTCGCTGATCTTCTCTGCCCCTGCCATCTCAAGGATTGTCTGGTTGGAGATGTGCTGTTGGCATCTGATCTTAAAGATCCTCCTGAAACACTTGCTCTGGAAGGTGTCTTGTTTTCCTTCTCCTTTTGTAAGCTTCCAGGTCTCACATCCATACAGTTGCACTGACAGTACTAGGCTCTTAAAGAGTGAAGTTTTTGTACTTCTGCCGATGTCTCTGGCTTGTCAGACTCTCGAGAGTCGTTTGAATTAACTGTTCACCAGGGCCACTCTCTTTCTGACTTCTGGTGAGCTTCCACCATCCTTGGCCACATTAGCTCCTAGACACGTGAAACTCTCCACCTCCTCTACTTCTCTATCTCTGACCTTCAATTTTTCTTCACTCCTGCTGTTGACTTTCATGACTTTGCACTTTCTGTCATTCATCTTCAGCTCAATTTTAGCAGCATTCTCTTCCAGCTTGGCTGTCTTCTGTTGTAGATGGCTCATGGCAGATGACAAGCGAGCAAGATCGTCTGCAAAATCGAGGTCCTCCAACAAGGTGGTGAAGTCCCACCTGATCCCTGTTCTTTGACCTTGGGTTGTTTTTCGCATTACCCAGTGGATGACCAGGAGAAAGAGGAATCCTGACATGCAGCATTTCTGTTTCACTCCAGTCATCACTGGGAACCAATCTGTTGTTTTGTTGTCATCAATGACCGAGCACTGTAAGTTCTCATAAAGAGACTTGACCATCTGTATCTGCTTTGTGGGGATTCCATACTGGCGCATAATGATCCACAGGCCATCTCTATGTATGGAATCAAAGGCCTTCTTAAAATCAATGAAGTGGATGTAAAGGGTAGCATTCCATTCATTGACTTGTTCCAGAATATTTCTGATGATGAATATCTGCTCCACACTTCCTCATTGCTGGGAATATATATCTGCTTTGAGCATCCCTGCTGTAATTTGGCTGCTCCTGGGGCTTTTCCATTGTTGAGGGCTTTCAGTGCTGTTTTGATTTCCTGTAAAGTTGGGGCTTCTGTAAATATATCAATTTCTTCTCTCGTCTCTTCCTCTTCCTGAGGTGGTTCCTCTGGTGCATCTGTGCTGAGCACTTCCGGAAATGCTCCTTCCATCTTTCTAACCTGGCCTCTTTATAAATTTATAAAGATTTGCTCCGAAATTTTTGCTGCAATCCTGATGGATAAGTGGTACAGATAATTGATGGATGTATATTACTCAGTGGATAGCACTGTCACCTCACAGCAAGAAGATTCAAGGTTTAACTCTCAACCAGGGGATTCTCTTTGTAGAGTTTGCATGTTCTCACAGTGCTTGTGTGGGTTTCCACCAGCAGCTCTGATTTTCTCCCACAGTCTAAAACACATGCACATAAATTCAACAGGCTACTAACTGTCCATAACTGTGAATGTTTTTATTTTGAATCTGTTTTGTTCATTACATTGTTGCCTTCGTTTTATTCACTTTCATTCACCTCACTGCTTAAGCTGCTGCCCCCTCGACCCAACCCAGATCAAGCGGAAGATGGCTGATGATACATCAGTCTTAAAGTCATAAAATAATAACATAAAATAAATAAATGTTAGAGTAGGTCTGTGCAAATATTGGACTGTATGTCACAATGTTCACAGTTTAACGATTTCAAATTACATATATCGCCACACCCGTGTACAATCTCTCAAACAAACCTTCAGCCAATTCACAGAAATCCTGAGTTCAAGAAGAGTTCACTTCCTGTCTCAAAAGCTATGACACAGTGAAACTAACACCTTTAATCACAAATACCTGTATTCATCCACACCAAGTTGAAAGATAACAGCCTCATTCCTGGATCCTATCCAAGTCCACAGTTCAGTTCATCTAATAAAACTGCTATGATTGAGTACGAATGACACATACACGTCTGGAAGTACCTGTTCTTGTTTCCTCCTCTTTCACACACAGGGGAAAATGCAGACGGCTTTTGGGATTATGAGAACAAAACATAAAATTAGCATCCTAATTTCATGACTAAAGTCTAGATATTAAAGTTTAGGGGTCATGTTCATAATTTGGGGCTGTTGGGCTAAAAAGTGTGAACGCATCTGTTGAAAATGAAACGGACTTGGAGAAGAAGGGACTTCCACTGTCTAATTCAATGTTTGCTTTTTTTCTTCACCTGTCTCAGACCTTCATCATCAGCTGATCAACCTCAAAATGCGCAAGTAAGACACGCTGAATGATTTTATTTTTAAATGAACACACACACACACACACACACACACACACACACACACATATATATATATATATATATATATATATATATATATATATATATATATATATATATATATATATATATATATATATATATATATATATATATATATATATATATATATATATATACATATGTACATGTGTGTGTGTGTATGTGTGTGTGTGTGATGTTGTCCATCTTGCTTGAGTTGTCTCTCAATGTGGAAAGGTATCCACAAATCACAAATTAAATAAATTCTATGCCTGCTTGCCACACCTATAACTAGTGATGGAGACATGTAGGTGCAGGTGAAAGTTAAGGTTAATCTTTGTAATGATAAGGTGTATTAGATTAATAATTAATTCTTAACATAGCCGTTACCAAACAATAAACCTTATGGTAAAGTAATGTAACATAATTCTGTATTCATCCCAAAGATTTAATTGATGATGCATACACGCTTAGTTTAATTTTAGTATTGTATTTAATATAGAGGTTTTTAAACATCGATCCATGATGCTACGCTACTCAAATCTTGATTAGCATCTGTATAATCTGCAGCTTGTGGTTGTTGTAGTTTCTTCGTGCCTAGTCTGCATCATCAGCAGGTATCTCAGGGTCTTTAGTGTTTTGCCCCAAAACCTGTACGCTTCACCTGAGTGGGGCAGCAAAGACAAAAGACTGTCTTCACCTGCAGGCTGGCTTCTGGTTGATTGTTGAGGTCTTCTAATGTGTATCTACACACTACTCTCCTGGCTTGTAGTTGACTGTGGTCCAACTCTCTCTCCTCTCGATCCACAGCCACCTTGAGCATGTCTCTGCTGAAGCAGCTATGGTCTTTATCGCCTTCTTTGTGGCGGTAGGGGTAAGACCTATCTTGTGCAGGAAGTTTCTTGTAGATGTTGCAACAAAACCCCTGCATCCAACCTCTATTGGCATCAGGCTTGCTTTCCACCCTTTAATACAAGCTTCATCTACCAAGTCCTGGTATTTTGCAGCTTTCAGCTCGTCTATTCTCCCAGGGAACTGTAAGCTCTATTATGTGGATGGCTTTCATTTCTCGGGATAGTAACAGCATATCTGGGAGCATCTGATTTACTGCTATATCTTCTGGAAATTTCAACTTCCTCTGCACATCCACAAGAAGCTGCCAGTCAGAGGCTGAAGACAGGACCTCTAGTTGCAGGCTTGCTAGGCTTGGTCTTCATCTCTCCTTCTTTCAGGAACTGGATGGGTTTTCCTATATCCTGGATACTTTGATGCTTGACTTCCAATCTGCGCTGGTCCACCACTATGGCAATCTCTCTTAGGACCGTGTCATGCCTCCATCGGTATTTCCCCTCTCCCAGAGCCTTAGGACATGCTGAGAGGATGTGATTCAGGGAGCAGTTGTTTCTTTTACACAGAGAGCATGAGGCGTCCTCCTCTTTTCCTCAAATCCGCAAGCTAGAAGGCGTAGGAAGCAGGTCTGACACAGCACGTAGTAGGAAGCTGAGCTGTCCTTGATCAATATTCCATACTAGTAGTTCCTTCCATGTGAATGGGCGTTGGATGGCTGATTCCCATTTGGTCCAGCTGCCTTGGCTTCCTAACCCCACTGCTCTGACAAACCTGGTGTATCCTGCTTCTTTTCTAGTTTGTTGCACAATGATATCTCTTCTTGTTCGGTCATCTGCTGTGCTCCATTGGTTATCCTCGTAGTTGCCAAGGCCTAATCTTCCTTTGCAAACTGTTCCCACCAGCTCTTGATGACTCAGGTCCTTCTCTGCCACTTGGACTGCTTTGCGAGGATTCCATTTTCTACCAGTCTTCACAGTTTCCCCTGCTTGCTGCACTACTGTGTCCTTGGACAAACGTAGGGTAGAAATGGCCCTAACTTTTGCAGTCTGAAATTCTTCAATCACAGATGACAGAGGCAAAGTTAGCTTAGCTGACCTGCTGTAAAGATTTACAGTACTGTAGCTTGGTGGAACCCCCAGCCACTTACGCAGAAATCTGCTGCACAGTCGTTCCATTGACTCTACTGGAGAGAAGGCCATGTCATAGAGCAGGAATGCCCACTGCAGTCTAGGGATAAAGCATTTGCCCAGGCATTTAATGCTCTCATCCTGGATTGTGGGAATCTTCTCATCTTGGATAATGAAAGGATGTGATCCAAGTTGGCCTTTGGTAATAGTGAGGCTCCTTGACTTGGGTGGCTTGATTTTCATTCTAGCCCAGTTCACCATCTTTTCAAGGGCTGAAAGAATCCAACGGGTTCCTGCTGGTGACTCTGTCATGACAGTGACGTTGTCCATAAAGGCTCTGCAAGATGGGTGCCTGGTGCCATCGTCAGCCTTGGGACCTCTGCACCGGCTGATTCCTGCCTTGAGGAGCAAGTTCATGGCTGCTATGAATAGTGTTACTGAAACGGTGCACCCTGCCATGATTCCCTTCTCGAGTCTCTGCCAGCCTGTTGTGAAGTTGTTCACTGTGAATCGCATCTTGATGTTGGTTAGATGATTCATGACCAACTGCACGACCTCTGTTGGAACATGGTACTGCTGCAGTTCTTTCTCGATTAGTAGATGGGGCATGCTAGAGTAGGCCTTGGCAATGTCCAGCCACAATACTGATAAGTCACTCTTGTTTTTCTTGGCCTCCTTGATCAGATGGCTTATCGCTGCTGTGTGCTCTAGACATCCTGAGTGGCCTGGGATGCCTCCTTTCTGCACGCTGGTGTCAATGTAGTGATTAATCATGAGAAAGGTGGTGATTCTCTTTCTACTACAGACCAAAATATCTTTCCTTCTACATCCAGAAGAGAGATTTCCCTGAACTGGTCCAGCCCTCTTGAATCTAGCTCCTTTGGTACAAAACAACCTTCTGCCAGGGTCCATGCTGATGGTAGCTGTTTCTTTTTCCAGATAGTGTGGAAAAGCTTGCAGAGACGATTGAGAAGCTTTGGGCAATTCTTGTAAATCTTGTATGTAATTCCGGAGGGATCTGGAGCAGAGCTTGATCTTGCAGCTTTGACGACCTTTTTGATATCTTCGAAGCGCAGGTCTGAGAGATCAAAGGGTTTAGGATCTGGCTCCTCTTTTGGATACGGGGGTTCTGCTAATGGTGTAGTTCTGTCAGGGTCACTATGTGCTTGTTTTACACTCTTTTCAACCTCTACTTGAGAACATTGGAGTCTGCCACTCTTGGGTTTTCCCAGTCGGTTTTAGGTGAACTGGAAAGGGTTGCTGAAGAATGCCTTTCTTTGTTTCTTCTTCTCATTTTGCCTCTTGCGAAGTCTCTCAGCTGACCGGAATTGAAGCAGCCTCTTATGCAGAGTGTGGTGCAGCTCTTGCAGACCTTCCTTCTCAGACTCTGGAGCTTTCTTCCATGATTTCTTGACACTATGGAGGTTTTGCCGCAGCTTAGCTATCTGTTTTTGTCTTCTACTTGCTCCTCCTCGGGTTGGTCTTGACTTCACAGTTTGAGCTCCAAAAAAACTCTTACATTCATTATAAACGACCTTGCTCAAGAGCTGGATCTTTTTACATGCTTCTCCTTTCAGGCAGTTTTCAAGAATGCTGTCCAGGTTGTTGTCCAGAACTTGCCACCTCTTGTCTGTTGATGGTGGAAGTTGTAATCTAGCTTTCTTCTCCTGGGCCACGTCACTTGCTACACCTCTTGTTTCCTGAGCCATCGCGCCAGGATTGGTCTCGACGTGGGGGTTCTGAGCACTGTGGTGAGCTTCCGGGCTCAGATCCTCCTGTATCTTATTAGCTGCTGATGTTTCAATAGCTTTGCGCTGTCTTAACTGCTCCTTGCACTTGGTTTTACCTTGGTGTATTTTCACGCCTTATACTACGGATACTACGGCAGAATCGTCAGCTATCTTGCTTACATAGTTCTGAGTTCAAGCCCTGTGCTAAACAATGGTATTTCTACTTGAAGTTTCAATGTTCACCTTCTGCTTGCTTGGTTTTTTCCTGGGTTTTCTGGTTTCCTCCTATAGACCAAAGCCATGCACATAAGGTCAAATGGTTACTCTAAATTGCCTATAGATGTGAAAATTAGTATAAATAGTTGTCTATGTCTTTGATAGCCCTGCAATAGAATTATATGGTCCCTGCCTCTTGCATGAAGTCTTCTGGAATTGGTTTCAGCCTCCCTTCTGAACCTGACAAATACATAGTGTAGATAACAATTGCATGGATATACAAGGGGGTTCTGTTTTTATGCACTGGACAGTCATAAAATAAAATAATATACATTACAGCATCTCCACCATCATGGAGCTAGTATATAAGTGAAAAGAGCAAGTGTTAATTCATCTCAGTGTGAAATAAACAAAATACAACCAGCCTGTGAAGGTCAAAACAGTATGTAATGTACATTTACAGCATTTCGCAGACACCCTCATACAGAGTGACTTACAATTATCTTTTTTTTATGCAACAGAGGGTTAAAGGCCTTGCTCAAGGGCTCAACAGTGGTGATTGAACGCTGACCTTCAGATTAGCAGCCCAGTGCCTTATGCACTAAGCCATCAATATGCAGTATATTTGTCATTTATTTCACTGTAGATCAGCTACAATGTTCATGATCATCGTATATGGTGTAGAAGTACAGTACACTCTGGTTGTCCAGTCTAAAGAATCCAAATCAATGCAGAATTTCAAAATATGTCATACAATGGTTCAGTGCAGTTCCAAACTGTGTTGGACTGCAATGACATCATCTTGACAATTTGATGATGTTTCTATCTACTGGCACTGACCTCCTGGAACCACGCGATTTTTAAAATGTTTGAAATTTTGGACTGTGGGCGGAAACTGGAGTACCCAGATGCAACCCATGAAAGCATTTTTTGAAAATTCTGATAAAAAGAAAGTTTGAAACTGGAAGGCGGGGCTCTCCCTTAGAGATAGGGTGTAAACTCAGCTCAGAGTAGAACCGCTGCTCGCCCATATTGAGAGGAGGTTGCTCAGGCATCTAGTTAGAATGCATCCCGAACACCGCCCTGGTGTGGTGCTTCGAGCGTGTCCAACCGGGAAGAGACCCCGCGGTTGACTTGAACACCCTGGAGGGATTATGTTTCCCTGCTGGTCTGGGAACAGCTCTGTGTCCCCCCAGAAGAGCAGGAGGCAGTGGCTGGGGAGCAAGATGTCTGGACCTCATTGCTTAGGCTGTCACCCCCGCAACTCGACCCTGGATTAAGTGGATGAAGATGAAAATGAAGTTTGAAATTTCATGACAGTTCACAAATCTGTGCATCACCGTCTGGCTGCCTTGAGACCACATGAGTCTGCTCTGCCACACTATTTGGAACCGCCATCAGACAGTGGCCTGGTTTTTTTACTGTAGTCGTATTTAAAAATTCTTAATGTTGCTTTTTGTGTTTTGTGTTCCAGGTGGCTGAAAATACTTTCAGGAACTGTACTGAGCAAAGTGAGTAGGACTAATACAAGCCAGTATTATTTAATTGGAAAATACTTGACACCTTTTTGACATCAAATTCAGTATGAACCTTTGCCATTATGGTATTTAAAAGATGTATTAGGTTTTTAAAATGCACTCTTTGGTGTTGCATGGCTCAGATTATAAACATGGATTCTGAGACTGTTCATTAAGGTGCTTTTAGATTAATGAGTACCTTTGTTAGAATAGAAGAGGTGTCCAGTTTCCTGAATGTCTGGAGTGGCTTATCTGTAACTGATAATAAGCAGAAAAATTAACCAACTTATTTTAACTGTAGACACTGGTCCATAAATAAGGAGCCCGTCATTACTCTAAACTGGAGTGGGTTCAAATAGTGAGAAGAAAACTTCCCTCAGTGTCGTCTTACGCAGTGTGTGGTTCAGTGTAAAAATTATTTCTTTTATTCTAAAATTTGAGAAAAAAAAGTTTCATTTCAGGCGACAAGGTGGAGTAGTGATTAGCACGTTCACCTCACAGGAAGAAGGCCTGGGTACAATTCCCAACTAGGGTATTTCTGTATGGCATTTGCATGTTCTCTCTGTGCATACATGGGGTTCCTCCCACAGTCCAAAAACATGCACAGTAGCTTAATAGGCTGTTCCAAATTGCCAATAGCTGTGAATATGAGTATGAATGATTGTATGAGTGTTGCCCCTGCAATGGCCTGGCGAGCTGTCCAGGCTATATACCCCGCTCTCTATGGGCACCAGCCTCCCCATGAACCTAATTAGGATTAAATGGTTCTGAAAATGAATGAATGAATGGAATTTGAGAATAAAAGTTTAATTTCAGGTGGCCCAGTGATGTAGTGGTTCGCACGTCTGCCTCATAGTAAGCAGACCTGGGTTCAGTTCCCAGTTTAGGTGTTTCGGTGCATGTTCTCCCTGTGCTTACGGGAGTTTCCTCCAGGTACACCAATTTCCTCCCACAGTCCAAAAGTATGCACAGTAGGTTTATTTGGCTGTTCCAAATCTCCCCTAGTTGTGAATGCAAATGGCTGTGTGAGTGTTGTCCTGGTGATGGCCTGGCAATCTGCCCAGGTTGTGCCCTTGCCCAAAGTCGGCCGAGATGGGCACCAGCTTCACCACAATTCTAATTAAGATTATGTGGTGTAAAAAATAAGTAAATGAATGAAAGTTTAATCCATTTCATGCATTAGTTGACGATTAAATTAATCTAGGCTAAATTTTACAATAGTCATTTTAATAATGCATAATTAATAACATATTTTAATAATGTGTTCTGTTAGCTTTACCATTCCCATATGTGACTTGGACCGGCTCTCACAATATCACATTGAGTTGGACTCCTCTGAACTGCACTCATGTGGTTTATATACCCCAATGGACTGGACCAACATTCTCTGGAGTTTGGATGCATGTAGAGGTGGGAGGTGGATGTCTATGTAGGCCATGTGTTTGTATTAACAGTAGAAACATGTGATATATTCATAAATATACTTATCTAATTGCAATGATATGTTTTTGCCACAGTGTTAAGTCCTTTAGCTGCATAATATAGAAATATTTCTTGACTTGCATAAGTATTTACCCCTTGTCTATCTGCACCCAAATTAAAGTGCTGAACCAATTTTTATTACTGTGTAAGTGCAATTGTACTTACATTTGAAAGTACAACATATATTTTATTGCAATGTATATATTAATTATGCAAAACTTCATTGGCTACATAAGTATGCACCTCCAGCTAGAAAAGTAGAACCACCTTTAGTTGCAGTTACAGCTTGATATTTTCTGGTAAATCTATTATGCACAACTGTATCCACATCAATTTATCATTTATTACATTTTTGGTATTTGGCAGATTCTATTCTCTAGAGTGACTTTCATTTGACATTTTCAAACAACTGAGCAGGTGAAAGTTAAGGGCCATGATCAAGGGCTCAACAGTGGCAGATTGGTAGGACTGGGGCTTGAACCCTGAGCCAACACTGCCCTGTATATCAATTTTAAGTTTGCAACAGTGCTTGATTTTTAAGTTTTTCCATAGCTTGGTAAAGATGTGTGTATTTTCTTCTGTAGAATGTAACAGGCTCTGTGTACACTGTGGAGGACCTGCAGCCATTCATGATGTATAAGTTCAGGATTTGGGCTGTGATTTCAGAAACGTACATTGTTTCCTCAGAGAGCCCGTTATATAGAACAGAGCCATTTGGAGGTATTTGTTATGCTTTAAGTGCCATTTAGCCTTTTTGTGGATAGCGGTATGACATTTAACTTTAAACTAAACTTTAAAAGTGTGTTAATATTTTAAACATATATTTGTGTTTATTTAGACCAATATATACAATGTACAGAGCATATACTAGACTAGCATTCATGCAAATGGCCTGAGGATATTCTAAAGATTCACTTTTATTTATAAGTTAGTAATCAAGCTGTCCTTTAAGGATAAAACTGACATTAGCTGTTCTCAGTTCCCAGCAGTCCTGTTATTGAGAGCGTAGCAACTGACTCTGGAGTGTGTGTGGATGTTAGCTGGTCTGCGCCAAAGAATCCTGGAGGCTCCATCATAGGATACAATCTCAATTTGACCTCCCAGACACACCTTCTTACTTTATCCACTGCAGGAAACACCTTTTTTGCTACATTCTATCCAACACTTCATAACACCACATACAGGTTTGTAGATATACAAAACAAGCTTGTGATTTATTATGTTGTTCCTGGGTGTGTGAAAAGACTCATATGACCTTAATATATTAATATAAATACACCTGTTTCTGAAAGGCCACGGAGTTTAATACAGAACATATCTAAACAAGCAGAAGAATGAAATGAAGTGTTCATGGTCTTGGCAATTTAAGGATAAAGGTTAGGTTTTGTACTGATTAGTGTTTAGTTATTTAAAAAATATACAGAATAGAACTACCCCAATAAGCCCCCCTTTTTTTTTTTTCTTCTTACATCTAATGTGTATTGGGAGCAAAATGGTAGATCAAACTTACCAATTTTATTTGATCAGTCTCTGTAATGGTAAAATGAGGCGTTCACTGCCTATAAAGTGAGTTTACATGGTATTTTGAGACCCCCAACCACTGGGGACTGTCTATAATGTTCATCAGTAACAACACATTTGATCGTTCTGCCTTGCTTTAAAAAACAGGCAAATAATTTGCTGTGTTCTCTTGGTAAATATCCAACAAGATGAACCATTAGAAACTGCTACAGCAAAACTATGGGATGCTTTGAATGAATGGAGCGATGAGCCAGATATGGACCTATTAGAAAGTGATGACAGGTATTTTTCACCTGATTCTCCTGCTCACTAACTTTATATATTTAAAGCCGTTCCTGGCCATGTGCTTTTCGTGCCATGTGCTAAAGTTGACCTTTGTGTTGATTGGTTCAAGTTGACATTCATGTTGATTGGCTCGATTTTACATGGGGGGTATTTAAAGGAACAGCACCGGGAGGGAAAATTAAATGGTCTTTTTTTTTAATTATGCTGTTTTCTGTTTATTTTCAGCTTTCATGTAAGTAATTTGGTTGATACCACAAAATGAATAACACAAATACCAGTAAAACTCTTTTATTGTTCTGTTATTATCATACCTGTCAACCCTAGGCCGTTGGCGATCTTACAAATGGCTACTTATGCCCTTACAAAATAGCAACTAATCTTACGCATCTTATTATCGCGTGCAATATGAAACAAAAATTAAACTCTATTTTTAATATAATATGAATTTATTGGTAATGTTGTAACATATAACCTGGTGCAATCAAATAAAGAGTAATATCTTCAGCTGCATGATTAAGAAAATTTAACAGTGATCTTTATTATAACTATATGTAGCACTTTTGGCACTTTCAATCATTTCTTTTGATGGCTTCACTTCATGGCACTTGAGCTCGCAATTAAGTTTGACTTGAATGATGGCGGAAGTGAAAGTGTCACGTGGTCAGAAAGAGCAGACGATAGCAGGCGATAACGCGCGCGATTCTCGCGAAAACGGCTACAGACCAATTCGGCGTATCGTCTCTTTACCGAAACGGTGAGACAAAAAACGGAGTTAAAAAAAAAAGACGAAATGATCGAAAAACGTACAGATTTCGGACGTACGGCGTACACATTTAAAAATCAGTGCTCACTTGTACAAATTACGCCAAAACCGTACAACTTGACAGGTATGTATTATTCATGTATTCCACCTCTCAGCACTTAGCTTTCCACTCCGCTGGTAATCATTTTAATAAACGCCCACCCATTCCAATTTTTTGAGCGCCCTGGGTGCTTATCGTGTTGTTTACGTATTCATAACAAATGAATTAGACAGTCATCAAAAAATTTTAAGAAGGGGGCCCGGAGGGTGTGTTCCAATTATTGGGGAATCACATTCCTCAGCCTACCCAGGAAAGTCTATGCAGGAGTACTGGAGAGGAGGATCCAACCAATAGTCGAACCTCGGATCGAGGAGGAACAATGTGGTTTTCGTCCTGGCCGTAGCGCTCTTGACAAACTCTATACACGCCACAGGATTTTGGAAGGGGCATGGGAGTTTGCCCAATCTGTCCACATGTGTTTTGTGGATTTGGCTTTTGACCGAGTCCCTCGAACAATCTTGTGGGGCGTGCTCCGGGAGTACGACGTTCCGGACCCGTTGCTATGGGCCATTCGATCGCTGTATCACCGAAGCCAGAGTTTGGTCCAACAGTATTGGTAACAACAGGTCAAATTCGTTTCCGGTAAGAGTTGGAGTCAGCCAAGGCTATCCTTTGTCACCGATTCTGTTCATAATTTTTATGGACAGAATTTCTAGGTGCAGCCGAGGCGTTGAGGGGTTCTAGTTTGGTGGCCATCGGATCTCGTCTCTGCTTTTTGTGGACAATGTTGTCCTTTTGCCTTCATCAAGTTGGGACTTGCAGCTCTCATTAGAGCGGTTTGCAGTCGAGTGTGAAGCAGCCGGGATGAAGATCAGTACCTCCAAGTCCAAGGCCATGGTTCTCAGTCTGACAAGAGTGGAATGCACCCTCCGGGTCGGGAATTAGGTCCTGCCCCAAGTGGAGGAGTTTAAGTATCTTGGGGTCTTGTTCATGAGTGAGGGAAGGCTGGAGCGGGAGATCAACAGAGGGATCGCTGCAGCCTCTGCTGTTAAATGGAGCCTGTACCAGTCCGTCGTGGTGAAGGAGCTGAGCCGCAAGGCGAAACTCTCAATTTACCAGTCGATCTATGTTCCAACCCTCA
This sequence comes from Plotosus lineatus, assembly GCA_024760905.1. Taxonomy (NCBI): domain Eukaryota; kingdom Metazoa; phylum Chordata; class Actinopteri; order Siluriformes; family Plotosidae; genus Plotosus; species Plotosus lineatus. The sequence goes on from CM045731.1 coordinate 36,720,945, forward strand.
CCTATGGTCAGGAGCTTTGTGTAGTGACTGAAAGAACAAGATTGCGGACACAAGCGGCTGAATATGAGCTTCCTTCGCCGGCTGGCGGGGTTCTCCCTTAGAGATAAGGTGAGAAGCTATGCCATCCAGGGGGAGCTCGGAGTAGATCCACTGCTCCTCCACATTGAGAGGAGCCAGTTGAGGTGGCTAGGGCATCTGGTTAGAGTGTATCCTGAACGCCTCCCTGGTGTAGTGTTTCGGGCATGTCCAACCAGGAAGAGACCCCGGGGTTGACCTAGAACACGCTGGAGGGACTATGTCTCTCGGCTTGTCTTGGACCACCTCGATGTCTCCCTGGAAGAGCTGGAGAAAGTGGCTGGGGAGAGGGAAGTCTGGATCTCTTTGCTTAAGTTGCTGCCCCGCGACCCAACTCTGGACATCGTGGAAGATGATGATGATGATGATGATGGTGATGATGATGATGATGATGATGATGATGATGATGATGATGATGATGATCAAAAATGGGTATAAGACATTCATTAGGCATTAGTGGTAAAGGTGCTGGATCACTGATCCTAAGGTTGGGGGTTCAATCCTCACTCGCCACAGGTTGTCACTATTCCCCAAGTGCAGGTAACTGGGTTATCAAAGGCCGGCCATATCTCTCACTGTCTATGGCGAGAGGTTCATGTAAAAGAACCATTGATGACTTTCAACAAGAGTAGGCTGCAAAGCAGTCAGCGTGTTTCCGCCCTGCTATGGCCTGGCGAGCTGTCCAAGGTGTACTTTACCCTCACCCAGAGTTGGCTGGGATGGGCACCAGCCTCCTCTCAACCAAAATTAGGATTAAGTTGTTACAGAAAATGAATGAACATTCATAAGGCAGAGATGAAGCCAAGAGGTCAACGAGAACTATGAAAATGATACTATCACCATCAGGCCTCACAGAGGAGATGAAGTATTACATTAAATTAGATGCATAATTAATTTAAAGTGCCTAATGTATTGCCTGTACACTAGAATGAAACAAAAAAGTGTGATAGCTACCGTAATTGAAAAAAATCTGTTGTCGCCAATGCACATTTTCAGAACGGCCTGATTCTCAGTTTCATTTTTCTATTAACATAAATCCATTTGTTAAAGACTTTATTGTGTCTGTACCACATGTTATATTTATTTGATTTTGTATAGTTTATGTGCAGTGACACGAAACAGACATTATTTTTGAAAGATTTATACATTATATAAACACATATATAGGTGTTTGGGATGAAACATGAGTGCCAACTGCTCTAGTTGTCTTTTCCTGACATTGGTGACTGAACATAAATAATGCTCTTGTGGAGGAATGATCACAAATCTTCACCCAAGAACTCCAAAATTTAGTGGACAACCTTCCCAGAAAAGACAAATTTATCATAACAGCAAAGAGGAATATAACCTGCAGTCAAACCATCAAGAAAAATATGAGTGCAATGTCACCATTTTGTGCAATCTGACTGTGACTAAGTCCACCCTTAGTAAACCCTGTTTTGAAATCAGACAATTTTTCTCCTGGTGGTCACGGCATAGCTAGTTTGTATTAGTTTATTTATAAACCGCAAGCTGAAAATAAAAACTAATAATACTATACATTAAAAACTTTAATAAGATCAGATTAAAACTTAGTAAAAACTTTATAATGAGGAGTGTCTATTTATGTTTGATATATCTCTTAATTTATTTGTTTGTTGATTTGTTGTTCTACTAGTGAACAACAGTTTGGTTTCATGCCAAGAAAGAGTACCACAGATGCAGTGTTTGCTTTGAGGATGTTAATAGAGAAATACAGAGAAGGTCAGAGGGAGCTGCATTGTGTCTTTGTGGATCTGAAGAAAGCATATGACAGAGTGCCAAGAGAAGAACTGTGGTATTTGCATGAGGAAGTCTGGAGTAGCAGAGAAGTATGTTAGAGTGGCGCAGGACATGTATGAGAGATGTAAGACAGTGGTGAGGTGTGCTATCAGTGTGACAGAAGAATTCAAGGTGGAGATGGGACTGCATCAAGGATCAGCTCTGACCCCTTCTTGTTTGCGATGGTGATGAACAGGCTGACAGACGAGGTTAGACAAGAATCTCCATTGACTATGATGTTTGCAGATGACATTGTGATCTGTAGTGAGAGCAGAGAACAAGTGCAGGAAAATCTAGAGAGGTGGAGGTATGCCCTGGAAAGGAGAGGAATGAAGGTTAGCCTCAGTCAGACAGAATACATGTGTGTGAATGAGAAGGACCCAGGGGGAACAGTGAGGTTACAGGGAGCAGAGATAACGAAGGTGGAGGATTTTAAGTACTTAGGCTCAACAATCCAGAGTAATAGAGAGTGTGGAAAAGAGGTGAAGAAGCGTGTGCAGGCAGGTTGCAATGGTTGGAGAAAAGTGTCCTGGTGTGATGTGCGATAGGAGAGTGTCAGCAAGAATGAAAGGAAAAGTCTACAAGACGGTGATGAGGCCAGCAATGTTGTATGGTTTAGAAACAGTGGCCCTGGGGAAAAGACAGAAGGCAGAGCTGGAGGTAGTGGAGATGAAAATGTTGAGGTTCTCTCTGGAAGTAACAAGGATGGATAGGATCAGAAATGAGTACATCAGACGGACAGCCCATGTAAAATGTTTTGAAGATAAAGTCAGAGAGGCTAGATTGAGATGGTTTGGACATGCACAGAGGAGGGATAGTGAATATATTGGCAGTAGGATGCTGAGGTTGGAAGTACCAGGCAGAAGGCCTAGAGGAAGACCAAAGAAGAGATTTATGGATGTGATGAAGGAAGACATGAAGGTCGTTGGAGTAAGAGAAGAAGATGCAGAGGACAGGGTGAGATGGAGGCAGATGATTTGCTGTGGCAACCCCTGAAGGGAAAAGCCGAAAGGAAAAGAAGTTGATTTGTTGTTCTACATCTGTCCAGAATCTTCATAGCAGCTGTGAATCGTGAAGGCCAGGGAGCGGCTGCTGAAGCCATTGTGACCACAGCACCTCTGCTGGGTCAGTTTCACACACACACACACACACACACACACACACACACACACACACACACACAGAGAGAGAGAGAGAGAGAGAGAGAGAGAGACTGAGCTAGGAATGTACAAACTCATTGATTTTCTGAACTACTTAATCCTAATTAAGGTCACAGAGAAGCTGGCTCCTATCTCAGCCAACTCTTGGCGGGGGCAGAGTACACCATGGACAGCTCACAAGACCATTACAGCTCTTACCCATTAACTCAAATGTTGATAGTTAAATACTGTTAGTTAAATCTTGACCAAAACAAATGTAAGTGAATCTTTTTTTCTTCAGAGCAAAATGGTGTTCGCTGGGTTTTTGCATCCAGGATGAATTCATTAAGGAAGCAGCAGGAGGAAGCAGATTTGTTCACTGCAGCTGAGTGTCTCTCTGATAGACTGATAAAGGAGAACATTACAGGTATTGTTGTTGTTTTTTTTTATTGTAACTTCACCATTAGCTTCAAGCCTAACTCAACCCACTGTATTATTTAAAAAAATGAGAAGTTATCCAAGGAGCTGAGAAGGAAGGAGGCTGGGTCAAAATTTTTGATTCTATGTTCACCTCAAGGCCGATCAGCCTGAGAAGAACCAAATGGTTGACTGTATGTCTGCCTGAAGGCCTGGGCCTTTCAAGCTTAGGATCATTTTAACCAGTAGATACCATTTGGAGCAGTAGAAGTTGTTAATTTTCTGAACTACCTAATCTCACTTAGGCTGCTGGGGAGGCTGGTGCCCATCTTAGCCAACTCTTGGCATAAGCGGGGCAAACCCTGGACAGCTCGCCAGGCCATTGCAAGGCAGAAACACGCTGACCACAACCCAGTGGCCTACCCTTTACTAGAGCAAGAGCCTATGCTAGAAACACTCAATGTGCGGTAACTTCAATCTCAGTAAAATGTATATTTCTGCCCATTGTCTTGTTCTTCCCTGGGGTTCTGGCCAGACTAATTCTTTTGGAACCCATTTAGAAATTAGGACACATTTATTGCAAATTAATTGTATATCATGGTAAACTCAAGAATATTGTACTCAT
>CM045731.1:36730000-36850000 GCA_024760905.1 Plotosus lineatus
CCTCCTCCTCCTCCCTCTGTTACGCACCACCTCCTGCCTGCTCACGTGACATCTTTGCCCATGTGACATCTTCGCGCAGTTGATGATCAGAAGGGTTAGTTGACTTATAGTTTATTCTGTTTTATTATTATTTATTATTAATTATTATTAATGTTAATGTACATGTATTATTGTTATAAAATACTTATTGTTTTTACCTGTTTATCTTTAATATATTAGGTCAATATATGTGTTTGTGTCAGGTTATATGAGTTTGGGAGGGGGTTGTAACGGATTAATTGGTTTTCTGTTATTTCCTATGGGAATAATTATCAGGGGGAGCGTGAAATGTTTTTTTTTCTTCCTATAGGGGGCGTCACAAAAAATAATTGAGAAGCACAGCACAAGGCGGTCTCTAAGCGCGGAGGAATACATGTGGAAGAATATGAGGAAAATCAGCCCTGAAAAGCCATTTCCCCAGCAGAGCTTGTAAATCAAAAATTTGCTTGTTGGTTAGGGCAGATTTTTGGTGGGATTGAAGCTCTTATCATGGAAAATTCATTATTAAAGACACATTAAAGAAATTCAAGGTACCACTGTAATTTGTTATCATGGGAAGACAAATGAAATTAATTTGTTATCGTGGGGAAATAATATTTGTTATCCAAAGAAAATGGCATAATCCATTAGCTTAAGAAAAAATAAACAAAGGGAAAAACTGACACATGCACATCCATGTAGGGTGTCCATACTATTGTCAGAGTCACCATTATCAAAAATTATTTAATGACTTCTAACCAATCAGATTAGAGTTTGAAAATTTGACTGCATTGTTGTATAGAAGAAAAAATATTATATTTTTCACTTTTTTGAACCATCTAAATTTTTAATATTGCACATATCCATATTTAATACTTTAATGCTACAATTTAATGTCACAGTGACCAAATGCATGCTTCATAAAAGAGATTGAGATCCATCAGTGATATTAGATTAACTGCACTGTTTACTGCAAAATACAACTGAATGGATGTTGCAGAATAATGCTCAAATATCATTACAGTATTTATATTTCCTGTTTTTGGTGTGTTCCATAAATAAACACTGCAACACGTGAATTTTAAATAGATTTTTGATAATACATTACATTGTACTTTTTCTTTTTTGCCCTTTCATCAACAAAGGTTGTTTTTGGATCTGATAAAGCCTCTCTGCACTGGAACAAACCAGAAATTCAGAATGGAGCAAGTGAGTGAATCTATATAAAAATATTTATGAATGGTCCATAACACTTTTCATTTTTTATCATACTGTAAGTTGTTTATTTTTGTGCTTTTTAGGTCTTTCGGCTTGGCAAAGCTGGACATACTCGGTGAAATGTTTACTGAATGGAGTAGTGATTAAGGAAATTATTCATACTGTTGCCACACACACAACAGTGCCAGATCTTCAAAGTTCTCAACAGTATGTCCTGTCTGTGTGGGCGACTTCTCCTGGAGGAAGCTCACCCTCGGCGATGTTTCAGGGCTCAACTCTACAACCAGGTAAAGCTTTCATAATATGATTAAAAATATATTTACATATTAATTACTTTAAAATGTTTTTTTCTATTATTTCACAAAATTATAAACATTACAGACCTATAGTTACAGTTAATACATATCAAAATAACTAATAAAATGGAGATGTCTTTCTGTATTTTCCCTTTAGTGGTATTTGTAGAGAAATAAGCCACACCTCCATCACAATACCAGATATAGTTCGGATCATGAAACTGGTGTTGAAATGTGTGAGACTGATCTTTTACAGTTTTTTACAGATTTAGAAAAGATGCATTTTTAAATGTATTAGGCCAATATGCATTAAAGCCTGGTAGATGCAAATATTATTCCTCAGAGAACTATCATTCAATTATCAGTAAGACGACTCAAAACGTCACTGTGTAACATGGACAGAATGAATGGTCTTCTATACACTAATAATTGCTTTATGTAATAATTGTGTAATTGTGCACCAAATGATGGTACTGGACATGTTCCATTTTTCTATATTATCCAAAGTCAATAAATGTCAATACGTACATCAGTGATCATTGGGAGCACAAGATACACTGTGTAACATGGGCAGGAAAAGTTACACATATCATTGATCCCCTTTTAAATGTGGTTCTTATTTACCAGTTTTGCCATGCACAAATTCTGTGGTTCATGGTGTGTGCAACTGTGCTCAGATTCATGTTATTATTGGACCTTTGGAGACCTTACCAGAGGCTCAGCGGGATGTGAAAATCAATGAGGTCTTCTCATTCATTTTCTGAACCACTTAATTCTAATTAGGGTCGCAGGGAGGCTGACGCTGGGTGAGGGCACAATGCACCCTGGATAGCCCACCAGGTCATCGCAGTGCAGAAACACACTGGTGGCTTTGCAGCCTACTCGTCACAAAAGTCAGCAATAGCTCATTTACATGCTTCTCACCATAGACAATGCAAGACATGGCCGGCCATTGATAGCCCAGTCAGCTGCACCTTGGGGAGGGGGTGGGGTTCAGTGACAACTGTTGACAGTGGGGCTTAAAGCCCCAACATTGGGCTCAGTAATCCAGCACCTTACCACTGAGCCACCACTGCCTTCAGGTCTAAACTAGGAAGTATTTGAATTATTTCAAAAACTATGTTCACCATATGTACATATTTTGAAATGATATTATTTCCCAGGCCCCTCCTTGAATAATTAGCTTATCGTGGTGGAGGTGTTTGCGTGTCCTAATGATCCTAGGATCTATGTTGTCGGGGGCATGATGCCCCTGGTAGGGTCACCCAAGGCAAAAAGGTCCTAAGTGAAGGTCCAGACGAAGTACGGTTCAAAAGACCCCTATGAACAAAAACTCAAGGAAACAGTTTTCCCTGCTCAGAGACGGGTCACCGGGATAACTACCTGGAGTCAGACCTGAAATTTCATGGTGTCAACAAATCTCAAAAAAGTTGGAACAAGGCCATTTTCACTACTGTGAGGCATCCCCTCTTCTTACAACAGTCTGCAAACGTCTGGGGACCGTGGAGACAAGTTTCTCAAGTGTAGAAATAGGAATGCTGCCCCATTCTTGTCTAATACAGGCCTCTAACTGTTCAAATGTCTTGGGCCTTCTTTGTCGCACCTTCCTCTTTATTATGCACCAAATGTTCTCTATAGGTGAAAGATCTGGACTGCAGGCTGGCCATTTCAATACCCGGATCCTTTTCCTACGCAGACGTGATGTTGTAATTAATGCTGCATGTGGTCTGGCATTATCATATTGAAAAATGCAAGGTCTTCTCTGAAAGAGACTACATCTGGATAGGAGTATATACAGTCGGCCCTCAATTTACAAAATTAATCCGTTCCAGAGCCATTTTCATATCGCGGGGATTTCGTAAGTAGGGGTCGCACCTTACATGTTAGTCTAATTCGTTCCAAGTCTCCAGTCTTTGGAATTGATAAATCCCGATCGGGATGCCAGATGAGCTCAAATTCACCCACATTTATTAAACATTTACTGAATTAAAACAACTTAAAAAACTAAACTAAAAACTAAAGAGTGAAACTTCCTTCTGTCTCTATCTGGGAGGCCAGCAGGGCGGGATGTTGAGAGACAGCCAATGAGAGAGCAACTCGCGCGTCGTGTGAAATTTTGATTGGCGCGTTTGAATTTTGAATTTCTTTTCCTAAAAGGGGGTTGCCTCGTATCGCGGGGACGGAAACTCGGGAAAACGGTTTTCGTAACCCGGGGATTTCGTACACAGGGGTCTTCGTAAGTTGGGGGCCGACTGTATTGTTCTAAAACCTGAATATGCCTTTCTGCATTGACGATGCCTTTCCAGATGTGCAAGCTGCCCATGCCACACGCACTCATGCAATCCCATACCATCACAGATGCAGCTTCTGAACTGAGCAGTTATAACAACTTGGGTTGTCCTTGTCCTCTTTAATCCGGATGACATGGCGTCCAAGTTTTCCATAAAGAACTTCAAATTGTGATTCGTCTGACCACAGAACAGTTTTCCGCTTTGCCACACTCTATTTTAAATGACCTCTGGTCCAGAGGAAAAACGCCTGTGCTTCTGGGTTCTGTTTAGAAATTGCTTCTTCCTTGTACTGTAGAGTTTCTGCTGGCAACGGCGGCTGGCATGGTGGATTGTGTTCACCGACAATGGTTTCTGGAAGTATTGCTGAGCTCATTCTGTGATTTCCCTTACAATAGCATTCCTGTTTGTGGTGCAGTGCCATTTAAGGGCCCGAAGATTACAGGCATCCAGTATGGTTTTTCTGCCTTGACCCTTACGCACAGAGATTGTTCCAGATTCTCTGAATATTGGGATGATGTTATGCCCTGTAGATGATGATAACTTCAAACTCTTTGCAACTTTTTGCTGGGAAACACCTTTCTGATATTGCTCCATTAAATTTCTGCACAACATTGGAGGAATTGGTGATCCTCTAGCCAGCTTTGCTTCTGAGAGACACTGCCACTCTGAGAAGCTCTTTTTATACTCCGTCATGTTGCCAATTGGAACTCATTAGTGATAATTGCTCTTCCAGCTGTTCATTATAAGTGCAATTGACTTTTCCAGGCTCTTATTGCTACCTCTCCCAACTTTTTTAAGATATGTTGACACCATGAAATTTAAAATCAACATATTTTTTCCTTTAAATGATACATTATCTCAGTTTAAACTTTTGACCTGTCATCTATGTTCTATTCAGAATAAAATATTGAAATTTGGCACTTCCACATCATTGCATTCAGTTTTGATTCACAATTTGCATAGTGTCCCAACTTTTTTGGAATCCAGTTTGTAAATTAATTTATTATTTATTTATAATTTCTTTGTAACCAGAAGAAGATTCACCATACATTGCTGGTGCCACTGTTACCCAGGGCATCTGGACACAAAAGCTGGATAGTTTTGATTTCCATGAAATGCTGGACTCGAATGTCAAAGATGTGAAAGGTAACTGTTTGGTTCTCCATTATTATATAATCACATTTACATGGCTTTCTGTATAATTACAGCAATATAATTGTAAGACATGCATTGTTTTTTCACTTAATTTAATAAGTCGCCTAATATTATAGTATTTTCATTTTGGGTACCTCAGGTGGTGTGGGAGGAACTATAACAATAAGATACCTAAAGAAAGGGAGAATGTGTTATGCTGTACCAGAGAACGTCGGATTAATATTTATCTTTCATTTATTACAGAAAAATATTTTGCTGGCCCACCCACCAAAACACTTTACACCACAGTACTGATATCCTCATTCTGCTATACATTTACAACATTTGGCAGACACCCTTATCCAGAGTGACTTGCATTTATAATTTTTTACAAAACTGATGGTTAAGGGTAAGCGACAGCTTGGTGGTACTGGGGCTTAACGCTTAACTTTTTGGATCAGTAATCCAAGCCATTAAATACTGAGCTGCCACCAACCCATTTGGTGTGACGGAAGTTTTATTTATTTACTTAGCTTAGCTAATATATGCGCATTATAGAAGGTGTCTGAAGAGTACCCAGCAAAAAGGAACCAGTGTGAAAAAACTACGTGTTTCATTTTGTATTTATGATTACAGCATGTGGGAAACATGTTTGCTCTACAATTCTATGCAAATTTTGCTCAACATATTTGGATTAAATATATTGAACATGTTCCTATTAGTTTATAACCTTTTAGAGTTTTAGCAAAAATATATTTGAAAAAAGTTCAACAGCATTTCATGTATTATCCTGCAAAAATTGTTTTACAGCCGTGTAAGCCCATGATTTTTCCATTCTGTATATTGTTAATAGACATGGACTGGTATAACAACACAATCTTTTGGACAAACAGTTCTGGCCACATTAGCTGGATGGACGTATCTGATCAATCTTCTGCTCCTGAAGTGTTTCTAGTGGCTCAGAACATGAAAGCTCATGCTATAGCATTTGATTGGCTGGGACAAGGTTTATACTGGAGCTGTTACAAGAATATGGTATGGTGTACTCATATACCAATATTAATTAACATTAAGATGTGCCAGTAATGTTATAAATAAAGAGAATCTTCCCAGTGTTATCAAGTTAGATAAACATCCATGATTTGTTAGATAGAGAACCCCTGAAATACAACCATGGCCAGGATTTTAAGTTTATGCCTGATTATTTTGACAACACAGTTTTAAGATTGTTCATTTATTCATTTTATGAACCGCTTAATCCCAATTGGGTGGGTGGGGGGGGGGGCTGGCACCCATCTCAGCCGACTGTGGGCAAGGGTAGAGTACTGTACATCCTGAACAGCTCGCCAGGCCATTGCAGGGCAGAAACATGCTGACGGCTATGCAGCCTACTCTTGACGAAAGTCAGCAATGGTTCTTGTACTTTGTACATGAACCTCTCACCACAAATAGTGAGAGACATGGCCATCCTTTGAAGGCCAGTTATCTGCACTAGGGGGACTTTTTTTTCTGGCCGCGGCACTCTGGACCAACTCTGTATGCTCTACAGAATCCTGGAGGGAGCATTGGAGTTTGCCCAATCTGTCCAATCTGTGTTTTTTGGATTTAGAGAAGGCTTTCGATTGTGTCCCTCAGCCTATCTTGTGGGATGTGGTCCGGGAGAATGGCGTTCTGGGCCCACTGATAACCCATTGAAAGTGGGGCTTGAACTCCCAACCTTGGGATCAGTGAACTAGTGTCTTAACACCAGGCCACCACTATCCTTCAAGATTGTTATTCTGACTTAATGTTATCTATTTCAAGATACTGTAGTAGTGCATTTTTTTTTACTTAATTATGTTTATTGTTTTATTCTAATTCTTGAAAAATTCAAAATATATATTCTTACTATTGCATACGTAATGGAAAAGCTGATGACAACAGCACTGAGGAATAGTAGTACCCTAACCATTCTTCCATTTGCTACACACAGCAGATCATCAACAGGACTGGAAGCTTACTCCTTGCAGCAGGCTGATCATGTTGTATTTGTTGGGGGAAAAGACATTTAATAATTAAAAATAAAACAGTGTTCTTACAATCACATACTGATCATGTAATCAGATCGATCATTCCCATGTAGTATATACTAAATATAAAAATCAACACACTGTCTTGAAATAACGAGACATTAAGTCAAATATTTTCAATTAAGTCAAAAGTTATATCCAGCGATAATATCGTAATTTGAAATAGTGACTATTTTTGTAAATAATTAATAATTCAGTTAAAATAATGACTATGCAGTTTAATTGCAGGCTTCTGTAGTTAACCACAGAAATCCAGTTCAAGAATCAAACACTGAATGTCATACAGGAAATATTTGTTCATTTGTTTCTGCTGATTTGTTCTTTTCATCTGTTGGTATAACTGGCATTAATTTTTGCTTTCCTCCTTCAATTTTTTATTTATTATTATTTTTTTAATTAGATATGCCGAGGTCGTTTAGCTGACCCAGAGGCTGATATCTTTCTTACTATAAACCAGGAGATCAAAAGCATACTTATAGATTCACTGAATGCGGCCATCTACTGGAGCTCTGAAACTACATTAGAGGTTTGCAGATTAGATGGAGGGAAACGCCGGTTACTCAAAACGTTGAGTGTCTTTTCAGGGAGGAAGGTAAGATACTGAAAGCATGTGTAGTGTTCATTTAGTCTACTTTCATTGAACACACACTGGGCCTGTGTAAAACAAGGCCTGTTTTCTTGCAGATTGCTGGTATCACTGCGGATTGGACTGAAGAGAGTCTGTACATTCTTGTCGAGGATGGATCCTTTTTGCATCTTTACAGAGCACATATAAGCAGCAAGATGTAAACTACCCTACATCAAATTCACTGACTTAAGTTATAAAGCATTAATGATGACCATCATGTTTTTTTTCAGGCTCTGCAGATATAATACATCATCCGAAATCAAAACGAGCAAAAGATGGATCAAAAGCAGACATTAAATATTTATTAGTTAATTAATTTTCCAAACCACTGAATCCTACTAGGTGTGCAGGGAGGATGGAGCCTATCACATCTGACTCAGGGCGAAGGCAGTGTACACTAGCAGTTCATCACACCATTGCAGGGCCCATGTTGAGCCCATGAGTTAAACTTACGACCTTCTTGCTGTGAGGCGATGTGCTAACCAGTATGCCACCATCATACACGAAATATATACAGTATTTTTAAATCCTTAAGTATATGAACAGTGGGTTAAGGATGCAATCAGGATTCAGATGACTTTTAAATAGCCTAGTTGTATAATATTTTCAGGGCAGTGGTGGTCTAGTGGTATAGGGCGCTGGATCGCTGATCCAAAGGTTGGGGGTTCAAGTCCAACTCTCCACACTGTCCCCCCAGTGTGGCTAACTGGGTTATCAAAGGCAGGCCATGTCTCTCACTGTCTATGGTGAGAGGCATGTAAAAGAACCATTGCTGACTTTCGTAAAGAGTAGGTTGCAAAGTCGTCAGCATGTTTCTGGTCCTTACTAAAAAGGGTTGTGACAGGAAGGGCATCCGACATAAAAACCTCTGCCAATTCAAACGTACGAATCAGATGATTCGCTTTGGTGACTCCCGAGTAAAAGGGAAAATGCTGAAAGGAAGACAGACAGTTGTGTAATATTTTCAATATGACCTCTGGTGGTGTGACATGGAACTGCAATCATGAAAGCATACAGAACATCAGGAACAATCATTTGGCCTTGTCTAAATAATAAGCATGTACTACCATCAGTATGTTTTATAGATATGCCAACAAGTAGTAAGTAAACAATTCAGACGTACTCTGCTGCCATTCTATTGGCCCTTTGACTCAAATATCTGACGCATTATATTAGCATAGGACTAGCTAACAAGAATACAATTAGGTCAACACTCAAAAAGGCAAAATTTATACTTCTTATCCTAACAGATGATACATAAAACACTTTTCATGTAATTAAATTAACAAAACTGTGTTCAATGGCATTGGGGAACAGAGACTAAAAACTATTTTTTTTTTCTGGGCAATGATAATGATTTCATTATCAGTTTAGCTCATATGACACTCCGTCCCACTCTAGTATGGCTCATTGGCCATGCTAGTCAGAAATGGCCAACAGCAAGAACTAGCAAACAGGCTATTGACATAGTCATATAGTTCACTAGATTAAAAAATATGGGCGTACTGTAAAATATTACCATTGTATGGACATTGTTCGAAGGTAGGTAGATATTTATTAACACTTGTTCTAATAACTAACTACGAGAGTTTTTTTAATGTCAGAAAATTACCTCCACATAAACGCGTCAGTTAGCGGCTGCAGTCACAAGCTTGTCACAGCTTGTATCATTTTTTGTGTTCTCCCAAAAGACAATAGAACAAAGCTTTATGATTAAACTTTATAATCTTTTGGCTCCCGAGGTGCACATTAACAAGACATGGAGATCACCAGCTCAAATTCAGGGGATTGATTTGAATCCAGGAACTGGATCCAACTAAATTAGGGGAGAAATTGGGGTGAAATGAAAAAAAAAAGTCTTTATGATTTTTAAGTAGCAGCTATTTAACTGAAGTGTTTCATTCAAAAACACAACTTTAATACCTAGACAAAACCATTTTCATGTTTCACTCTTGCTGACTGCTCACATGTGGGAAACTATGTTGTAAGTGTAGTGTGGTACCTTCAGAAACTACAGATTTAGTATGTTATCTGTGTAACTTTTAACTTGTATTAAATGTTCAGTTTAGTTCAGTTCATTTTCTGTACCCGCTTAATCCTAATTTGGGTCGCGGGGAGGCTGGTGCCCATCCCAGCCAACTTCGGGCGAGGGCAGAGTACATCCTGGACAGCTCGCCAGGCCATCGCGGAAACACACTGACGGCTTTGCAGCTACTCTTATCGAAAGTCAGCAATGGTTCTTTTACATGCCTCACATTATAGACAGTGAGAGACATGGCCGGCCTTTGATAACCCAGTTAGCTCCACTGGGGGGGGGGACAGTGACAACCTTGTGGAGAGTGGGACTCGAACCCCCAACCTTTGGATCAGCGATCCAGCGCCCTATACCACTAGACCACCACTGCCCCTGTATTAAATGTATGCTGAGTATTCAAACATCTATGTCCTTTTTGTGTACGAATAGTATGAAAGTACTGGATTAGTATTCCGATAGTCAGTATCCAATTTTATATAGTGCTATTTGTTGCTGATTTTTTTTCAACTGGTCAGAGGAAATCTTTCTCAATGGATCATGAGAAATAAAGCCCTTTAACTATTTTATTGAAACTTTTTTATTATTGAAATTTTTTAAAAATATATTTGCCATCAAAAAAAAGTTATTCCCATCAAATTCTTAATGGAAGACCTGGTTATCGTTCCTCGTTTGTTGTCATCCCGTTATCAACAAAAGGTAGGAGAGCCCTCCATTGATCACCAGCATCAACCTAGTGAGTATGGAAACGTGTCTTCAGGACAGAAGACAAAGCCGTTCCTTTGTAACAATCGATGATACTTCAAGCATTTCTCCTTATGTTTTTTTCACATTTTTTATTCATATTCTTGAATAATAAAAACATTGAAAATTCAACATTTCTTGGTAGCAGACTCCTCTTTCTTTTCCTTTCGGCTTTTCCCTTCAGGGGTCGCCACAGCGAATCATCTGCCTCCATCTCACCCTATCCTTTGCATCTTCTTCTCTTACACCAACGACCTTCATGTCCTCCTTCACCACATCCATGAATCGTCTCTTTGGTCTTCCTCTAGGCTTTTGCCTGGTAGTTCCAGCCTCAGCATCCTATTACCAATATACTCACTATCCCTCCTCTGTACATGTCCAAACCATCTCAATCTAGCCTCTCTGACTTTGTCTCCAAAACGTCTTACATGTGCTGTCCCTCTGATGTGCTCATTCCTGATCCTATCCATCCTCATTACTCCCAAAGAGAACCTCAACATTTTCATCTCTGCTACCTCCAACTCTGACTCCTGTCTTTTCCCCAGGGCCACTGTTTCTAACCCATACAACATCGTTGGCCTCAACACCGTCTTGTACACTTTTCCTTTCATTCTTGCCGATACCCTCCTATCACACATCACACCGGAGACTAAGAAATAATTTTTTGAGCCAATCATAAATAAAGACGTTATTAGTTAAACTCAGTTTCCTGTTTTGGTTATTTGTTTCAGAGAGAGTCCTATTTACAAATGGAGCACAACTACAATTTTAAACCAACAGGTAGTTTTCTACAGCGGACGACTTGTGTGGCTGGACGAGGACGGCAAACTGAGAATTCAAGAATTGAGCCAAGCAGCAAGTGTCATCATGTCTCCAAATAATACTCTAACAGCTTTCACTCTTCTGCAGAGAACTTTAAAGCCTCTTCCAGGTTCAGTACTTCTAACAGCGATTTAGATTCTGTTCTTCATTCTTCATAAAACATTTATACTTCAGCATACATTACAGAAATGACCCATTATAAGCAAATCACTCAAGTCAGTCCAGTGTTCAAATGGCTTAATCTCTTTCTTTTCAGATGGTTTTGCCTCTCCTCCAACTGTAATCCCTCCTGCGGTTTCCAAATCATCTATAAAGATCAAATCGAATGAAACAGTGGTAGCGATTGTGTGGAATCCGAGTACCACTGAATTCGGGACTGTTTTCTACTGTGTAGAGCTCAACTTTCAAAATACACTGAGAGGAAAGGTGATTTTGACTGTAGAAAGACTTGTGAGAATTCCTCTTTAATCTAGAAGAATCTCTTTAAAAATATATTTTCTCTCTCAGATTTCAAACATGTAATGTTTTTTTCAACAGATTCATTCAGGGAGCTATTGTCCACCATCCAACATTGTCTCTGAGCCCTTCAAGCAAATGAACAAATTCACAACTAACAACAAACTTAATATCACAATAACCCCGTTTACATACTGGGGTAGAGGAGACTCAACATTTCAGACTATTTTCATATCATCTGCAGGTAAGATATTTCTGTTATACAGAATTTACAACATTATTTATTAGGGTACCACATCCTTCACCTCAATGGCATGATCTGATTGGTCCTGATTTGATATCTTGGTATTGAAATTGTTTTTTTCAAGTGGATTATCTTTCACTAGAATGGCAGTCCAACACGGACGGTTTGTAGTCACTCAGGCTGCAATTCTAGAAATTCAACAGAAAATCAAATGAAACCTAAACAGCGTGGCCTTTTCATTTTTAATATTAAACAAGCACTAGATTCAAACTCTGTTTGCAGTAGTAGCAGAAAAAACTGCTACTGGTGCTAAACTCTGTACATTCCTGTCCAAATTAATTTCAGTAATTTCGTAAAGAGTAGGTTTATCAATTCATCAATTTAGTAAATTTCATTACCTTTGGCATGAGCAGCCTGCCGATTTTTGTTCCTCAGGAAATTGTGTGTGTGTGTGTGTGTGTGTGTGTGTGTGTGTGTGTGTGTGTGTGCGTGTGCGTGTGTGCGTGAGCTATACAAGGATCCATCATTTTCCACAGTTAATTGGGACCGAGATACCCTGAGACACCCCGAGACCGCTGAAAGGGTTGATCCTACCCCCCAGACTGACGTATACGTACATGTATATGTATATATAATATCAATAAATACAAATTTAATGCTATAAATGCTTATAATAACAAGTATTCATTTAAAAATGAATGAAATGAACTAATGAAATGAAATGAAAAATGAGAGGAGGGTGGTAGCAAAGCTCACATCCATCATGAACAACAGCTCTCACCCACTTCACCAGACTGTAGAGAAGCTGAGTAGCTCCTTCAGTGTACGACTGAGGCATCCTCAGTGCAGGAAGGAGCGCTACCGCAGGTCGTTCATTCCCACCGCTGTCAAACTGTACAACGCCACTTTGTAACTGTCTGTGAAAATACCGGTTATGTGCAATAAAAACCCCGAGCACTTTAATCAACCACATCTACCCCACTGTGAACCATATCAACCCATCTACTCTGCAATCAGATACATATACACTTTAATATAGGCCAGTCTATAAAGTCGTTCCCTTCTTTTCTTTTATTGTTTATTAATTTATACTATTTATGTATCTATTTATTTACTTATATAATATATATTTATGTGTGTATGTTTGTATATGTATCTATTTTTGCACACCCTACTGATAGTACCTCAAGAGCCTGTAACAGTGAATTTCTCCATTGTGAGATTAATAAAGCTGTATCTTATCTTATCTTATCTTATCTTAAAAATAACGCATAAGATGTAAATAAAATATAAATACACTCACATATACAGACGCGTGCGCGCACACAGATGCACACCTCACACAAAAATGTAAGTAGTTTTGATGGGAGGTTTTGGGTTATTTTTTGTTTTGTGTTTGTTTGTGTTTTTTTGCATAATTGGCCTTGTTTTGTGGCTTAACTTTTCCCCCTCTTCTTCTTCTTCTTTTCCTTTTGGCTTTTTCCCTTTCTCGGGAGTCGCCACAGCGAATCATCTGATTCGCACATTTGATTTGGCATGTGTTTTTA
This sequence comes from Plotosus lineatus, assembly GCA_024760905.1. Classification (NCBI taxonomy): domain Eukaryota; kingdom Metazoa; phylum Chordata; class Actinopteri; order Siluriformes; family Plotosidae; genus Plotosus; species Plotosus lineatus. The sequence goes on from CM045731.1 coordinate 36,743,500, forward strand.
CATCGGATGCCCTTCCTGTCACAACCCTTTTAGCAAGAGACAGAAACACGCTGACGGCTTTGCAGCCTACTTCTTACGAAAGTCATCTTTTACATGCCTCTCACCATAGACAGTGAGAGATATGGCCCGCCTTTGATAACCCAGTTAGCCACACTGGGGGGACAGTGACAACCCTGTGGGGACTCGAACCCCTAACCTTAGGATCAGCGATCCTGCACCCTATCCACTAGACCACCACTGGCCCCCCTGCACCACTTTTCCCCTTATTCTTCCTTAATTTCCTTATTTTTTAATTAATTTAATTTTTTTTTTTTTTGAAAAACCACGATGCACTGAAGCCACATGAATTGAAGTGGGAAGTAGCGAGGGATCCCTGTATTCTGGTATTTATTACATTTACATAAACAGAAACTTTCCAATAGGTGTCATGCTGGGATCTAATTAGAAAATGTAAAGTTCATCTTTGTCTTCAAGTTCGACAGGGTATGCATGTGTATGAAGACACAGAACAATGTCATGACAGTAGTATGTAATGCTATTAGTAGTATTAGTGTAAATATGTCATTCAAGTAACTAAACGTAGCCTAACTATACAACAACAAGTATCCGATATTATAAATGGCAGTTTGTTGTGTTTCGCTCCATCAGTCATTTTGAACTGGGGCAGTATTATTTTCATATCAGTCTTCTTCTTCTTCTTCTTCTTCTTTTCCTTTCGGCTTTTCCCTTCAGGGGTCGCCACAGCGAATCATCTGCCTCCATCTCACCCTATCCTTTGCATCTTCTTCTCTTACACCAACGACCTTCATGTCTTCCTTCACCACATCCATGAATCGTCTCTTTGGTCTTCCTCTAGGCCTTTTGCCTGGTAGTTCCAGCCCTCAGCATCCTATTACCAATATACTCACTATCCCTCCTCTGTACATGTCCAAACCATCTCAATCTAGCCTCTCTGACTTTGTCTCCCAAAACGTCTTATGTGCTGTCCCTCTGATGTGCTCATTCCTAATCCTATCCATCCTCGTTACTCCCAAAGAGAACCTCAACATTTTCATCTCTGCTACCTCCAACTCTGCCTCCTGTCTTTTCCCCAGGCCACTGTTTCTAACCCATACAGCATCGTTGGCCTCAACACCGTCTTGTACACTTTTCCTTTCATTTTTGCCGATACCCTCCTATCACACATCACACCGGACACTTTTCTCCAACCATTCCAACCTGCCTGCACACGCTTCTTGACCTCTTTTCCACACTCTCCATTGCTCTGGATTGTTGAGCCTAAGTACTTAAAATCCTCCACCTTTCTTATCTCTGCTCCCTGTAATCTCACCGTTCCTCTTGGTCCTTGGCATTCATGCACATGTATTCTGTCTTACTGAGGCTAATCTTCATTCCCCTCCTTTCAGGGCATACCTCCACCTCTCTAGATTTTCCTGCACTTGTTCTCTGCTCTCACTACAGATTACAATGTCATCTGCAAACATCATAGTCCATGGGGAATCTTGTCTAACCTCGTCTGTCAGCCTGTCCATCACCATAGCGAACAAGAAGGGGCTGAGAGCTGACCCTTGATGCAGTCCCACCTCCACCTTGAACTCTTCTGTCACACCGACAGCACACCTCACCACTGTCTTACATCTCTCATACATGTCCTGCACCACTCTAACATACTTCTCTGCCACTCCAGACTTCCTCATGCAATACCACAGTTCTTCTCTCGGCACCCTGTCATATGCTTTCTCCAGATCCACAAAGGCACAATGCAGCTCCGTCTGACCTTCTCTGTACTTCTCCATTAACATCCTCAAGGCAAACACTGCATCTGTGGTGCTCTTTCTGGGCATGAAACCAAACTGTTGTTCACAAATGCTGACTTCTGCCCTTAGTCTAAGCTTCCACTATTCTTTCCCATAACTTCATCGTATGGCTCATCAACTTTATCCTCTGTAGTTGCCACAACTCTGCACGTCTCCCTTGTTCTTAAAAATGGGCACCAGCACACTTCTCCTCCATTCCTCTGGCATCCTCTCACTCTCTAAGACCTTGTTAAATGTTCTTGTCAGAAAATCTACTGCTACCTCTCCTAGACACTTCCATACCTCCACCGGTATGTCATCAGGACCAACTGCCTTTCCATTCTTCATCCTCTTCAATGCCCTCCTCACTTCACCCTTACTAATCTTTGCTACTTCCTGGTCCTCAACAGTCACCTCTTCTCCTCTTTTTTCTCTCTCATTTTCCTCATTCATCAGATCTTCAAAGTACTCTTTCCATCTTCCCAGCACACTTCTGTCATCAGTCAATACATTTCCCTCTCTGTCCTTTATCAATCTAACTTGCTGCACGCGTCCTTCCCATCTCTATTTCTCTGCTGTGCCAACCTGTATAAATCATTTTCTCCCTCCTTACTTTCCAACCGAGCATACAAGTCATCAAACGCGCTCTGTTTGGCCTTTGACACTGCTACCTTTGCCTTACGCTGCGTCTCCTGTACTCCTGTTTACTCTCTTCGGTTTTGTCAATGTCCACTTCTTCTTAGCTAATCTCTTCCTTTGTACACTCCTGCACTTCCTCATTCCACCACCAAGTCTCCTTATCTACTTTCCTTCCAGATGACACACCAAGTATTCTCCTACCTGTGTCCCTGATCACATTCGCTGTAGTTGTCCAGTCATCTGGAAGCACTTCCTGACCACCCAAAGCCTGTTTCAACTCCTCCTTGAAGACAACCTGACACTCTTCCTTTTCAACTTCCACCACTTTGTCTTCTGCTCTGCCTTTGCCTTCTTCACCTTCCTCACCATCAGCATCATCCTGCACACCACCATCCTATGCTGTTTGGCAACACTCTCACCCGCTACTACTTTGCAGTCACTGACTTCCTTTAAATTACATCGCCTGCACAAGATGTAGTCTACCTGTGTGCTCCTACCTCCACTTTATAAGTCACCCTATGCTCCTCTCTCTTCTGGAAGAAAGTATTCACCACAGCCATTTCCATCCTTTTGCAAAATCTACCAACATCTGTCCTTCTGTTCCCTGTCCTGGATACCAAACCTACCCATCACTTCCTCGTCCCCTCTGTTTCCTGCACCAACATGTCCATTGAAGTCTGCCCCAATGACCACTCTTTCACCTCTGGGGTACTCTGCATCACTTCATCTAACTCCTCAGAATCTCTCCTTCTCTTCTCGCTCACATCCTGTCTGTGGGGCATAAGCACTAACAACATTGACCATCACACCTTTAATTTCTAACTTGAGACTCTCATCACTCTGTCTGACCTCTTTTCACTTCTAGAACATTCCTGGCAAACTCCTCATTCAAGATGACACCGACTCCATTTCTCTTCCCATCCACACCGTGATAAAACAGCTTAAACCCTGCTCCTATGCTTCTAGCCTTGCGACCTTTCCACCTGGTCTCCTGAACTCACAGTATGTCCACCTTCCTCCTCTGCATCATGTCAGCCAGCTCTCTACCTTTTCCTGTCATAGTTCCAATATTCAAAGTCCTACTTTCAGTCCTAGGCTCATGCCGTACCTCTCCTCTCTCTGGCAGCGGACACGCCTCCCGCCTCTCCTTCTTCGACGTCTTCGACCAACAGTAGTCCAATTTCCATCAGCACCCTGTTGGTTGACGGCACTGATGGCGGTCGTTGTTAACCCGGGCCTCGACCGATCCGGTATGTCATTCTTTCTTGTGATTCGCATAGTTTATTTGGCATTTGTTTTACGCCGGATGCCCTTCCTGACGCAACCCTCTGCATTTATCCGGGCTTGGGACCGGCGTGAGGGAGAGACACTGGTTTGTGCCCCCCCCTCACGGCTGCATTATTTTTATTATCATTATTTTTATTATTATTATTTTCATATCAGTCTATTGTTTTTTAAAGATAAAAGCATGCAAGGGCAAAGCTACGACTTCTGTGCTCAGGCATAAGTTTAGAGTTTCCATAGCCCACATCTCCATACATTTTTGCCTTAGTACAGCTCAGATTGTCATGTAAGTTGGAAAATAAGTGTGAGTGATATAGTTGGGCCAAGCTAATACAGGCACCACTAGAAGACCCCTCATTACTTCACTTAAACCAGGGGTCACCAACCGCCGGTCCGCGGACCGGTACCGGTCCGTGGCTCAATTGGCACCGGTCCGTAGAAGAAATAATTAATAATTTCCATTTTATTTATTGTCTGATTCTGAATGATCTTTATTTTTGAAAAATCTTTTATTTTAAAAAATAACCTGATTCTCTCGGTTACATGTTGGTCATTTGAGCGCTAAAATGTAACCCGCAAGTAGACGGCACATGAACAGATGCGAGTTGGACATGTTTCAAACAATAGCGGGGATTTTGCAGGGACCACATCACTTGTGTTTTTTTGTTTTTTTTTTTGTTATTTTAGAAAAGTTCAAGCTCTACTTCCCAACCAACTTTATTTCAGCTGTTAAAAAAATAACATTCATGGAGTGCTTATTATTATTATTAGTAGTAGTAGTAGTAGTAGTAGTAGTAGTAGTAGTAATAATAATAATAATAATAATAATCATAATAATAATAATAATAATAATAATAATAATAATAATAATAATAATTTATATAAATAAATTCTATTTACAATTAGAAACAATCTAAGACCACAACACACACACACACACACACACACACACCCCTGTCCAGGGTAAAATTGTCAAGTGTTGACTGGTCCGCAGAGATAAAAAGGTTGGGGACCCCTGACCTACACGGCTCTGTCCTATTGTTTTTGGAGTGTAAAACAGTGTAAATTTAGAAATCACTAAGTTTTACTTTTTAATTTGTTCTTTCCTTTGCGTACCAACTTTTTCTGAATGTGACTAAAGCTTCTTGTAACGTTTGACTGCAACAAACACTAACACAGGAGACTCCTTCCATGAAGGCCACATAAACCCATCTGTAATTTATGTGAGAGTTACTGTACTGTATTTTAAAGCACTGGACCTTCATGCTCCTTTGTTTCTCTCTCTCCACAGACTCTGGTAGAGAAATAAATGTAGCAATCATATTGAGCATCGTACTGAGTCTTCTTATAGTAATTATTATCATTAATGGAGCATTAAGTAAGTTTACACACATATTTTTTTAGTTATCCATTTTTATTTATACTAAATGGGAAAAAAAACAACCATCTATGTGTTTCATTTGAAAGTTTACTTCAGGAGGCGAAGAAAAAGGGCACCAGAGACGGATATGGAGACGGATTTAGCTCCCACAGACAGTGAAAAGGAGGAAATTACAGAGTTAGTGGGATTGGGAAATGCCTGCCACGTAGTCAGGTACTCTGTATAAGTATTGTACGACAATATAATGACATTTAATTAGCAATAATGTACATTAGTATATACTACATAGGAACTGTGCAACCTGATTGGTCTACTGTCAGGGGATTAAAAACATCCCAAATGAATAATGTGTGAATCAAAATGATGGACACTAAGTTTATTACGGTCACTTGGAGCAGCTGGCACTGTTATTGTTTTACTTCAAAATAAGAGGATATACTGTATTTTATAAATCCCCCGGTGCAGCTAACTGGGTTATCAAAGGCGTGCTGTGTCTGTCACTGTCTGTGGTGAGAGGCATGTAAAAGAACCATTGCTGACTTTGGTAAAGAGTAGCTGCAAAGCCGTCAGCGTGTTTCTGTCCCTTGCTAAAGGGTTGTGTCAGGAAGGGCATCCGACGTAAAAACCTATACCAAATCAAACGTGTGAATCATTCGCTGTGGCGACCCCTGATAAAGGGAAAAAGCCGAAAGGAAATCTCATCACTGTATTTTATAAACCTTGCTTCACTTTTCTTGTTTCAGTGAAGTATATACAAATTCTGAATTAGTGCTGTTACAGAGGATGATTTACGTACACTTCAGTGTATTATATACTAAAGTCCTGGGGCTTTTTACACTCAAGCCTAATGGCTCATCAGGCCGGTATTTATCCCCAGTTTCCATAGCATGAAGCAACCAGGAATTCAACTCCTCCTGGATGGGACGCTAGTCCATCGCAGGTTACCTTCCCAGTATATTTTTACTGGTGCCCATTTATACTGCAGGGTGAACAGAGGCACACTTGTGGTTTTGACTTTGCCCAGTGGTCTTAGCACAGTGTTGGGTCCTAAGTGGGATTTGAACACACAACCTTCCGATCATGAGTGCAGCACCCTAACCACTATGCCACCAGCCCCACAAAATTATATAATAAAACTCTGAATACATTTTAAAAGATGCCATTATCTACACAGCATTTAGCTCGACTGGTTAAGCACGTACTGTAGCTCACCTGACCTAACTCTGTACTGGTTAAAATTTCTTCTTCACTTATCCCTTAACATCCTGAGGATGTTGTTGGGGCGCCTTCATGGCGAGACTTGGGCTAATTTGGCCTGGCGGAGCCCATCCCTCTCCAGGTCATAGAAACACGCTGACGGCTTTGCAGCCTATTCTTTACGAAAGCCAGCAATGGTTCTTTTACATGTCTCTCACCATAGACAGTGAGAGAAATGGCCTGCATATGAAAACCCAGTTAGCTGCACTGGGGGGGACAGTGACAACCTTGTGGGGACTCGAACCCCCAACCTTAGGATCAGCGATCCTGCACCCTAACCACTAGACCACCACTGTTTAAAATATAAAAAAATTAAAAAATGTAATTTCATTTTAGTTTACTTTTACATTCCCATGTAGTATATACTAATACAATTATTCAAATTCCAAATTCATGAAAATAACAAACCACTGAATTCACAACATTTTAATTCACAACACACATTAAATTGCGTTCCAAAACCATACAGTACTGCATTTGCAAATTTATAAAAGTCTATACTTTTTGTATTATTATTCTCCTTTGTGTTTTATTGATCTGATTTTAGTGTGTTGCCTGCTCACAAAGAGCTCGAGTCTCTTCCTGCATTTCCCAGAGAGTGTCTGAAGCTGCAGAGGCTGTTGGGTAGTGGAGCCTTTGGGGAAGTTTATGAAGGAGTCGTTATTGAAGAACACAGTGGAATGGCTGAGACAAGAGTTGCAGTGAAGGTTGAATTATAAATGAAGAAAATAAATTTGATTGCACTTGAACTAGTTCTAGTACTGTTCTATTGTATCCGGAAGTTCGTATGCTCACCTCTTTGTTACTTAAAGTAAATGGCAGCCAATGATGGGCATCTGTAAGCTCATACACACAAGGAGTAGTTAGCGTATTACAATATGTATGTCAGGCAGCCATGAATATACATGAAAAGCACTTCATAACAGTTCACAACAGCATCCTGTGTCACAGAGGGAGCACATGCTTCATTTCCCCATCCTGCTTGCGGTGGTCATATAATTGGAAGCCAATTGTTGGGAACTGACTATGACTAAATTCGAGATTGTTGTTAATTCAGATCTCAAAACCCTTTACATCCATGAGCTCACTACTACCTCATCAACAAAATGAATTATTTTGAAGAATTATAAATTCTTAAGTGGCAATGGCTCATGATATTTTCAAATATAGTCATCATTTTATAAGAGGTGCAGTGTTTAGATAATAGCGTAGGCCTCCGTCAGTCCCGAAGGACTATGGCTGCGCTCTGGCCAGTATCCCGACTGGTGATACTCCCCAGTGCACAGAGCCCGGGTAGGGAGTAATGAGGGACAGGCTGTTACCCAAGCAGCAAGTCCCCCCCTGTCTCGGCGCCACTGGAAGGATCAAGGAAAGTGAAAGGCAAGTGCCGATACGACTGGGTTCCAGTGCCGCTGCAGGAGAGAAACTACGGTCAATTTAGAACGGCCAATTAACCTACAGCGCACGTCTTTGGATTGCGGGGGAAACCGGAGCACCCGGAGGAAACCCGCACAAGCACGGGGAGAACATGCAAACTCCACACAGAAACGCCCAGGCCGGGAATCGAACCCGGGCCTTCTTGCTGTGAGGCGGACGTGCTAACCACTACGCCACCGTGCCGCCAGATAATAAGAATAATAATAATAATAATAATAATAATAATAATAATAATAATAATAATAATAATAATAATAATAATAATAATAATAATAATAATAATAAAAGAGATGTTAAAATAAACTTACAAATAAAAATTTTCTACACAGACTCTGCAGAAAGGAGCCAGTCCTCAAGAAAAAAATGACTTTTTAAAAGAAGCCCATTTGATGAGGTAATGGAACATTCATCAGGAACTTTTGTAAAGTAAAAATTTGTACCATTTTTTCAGTAAGCAAAAAACTCTCACACATAAATAAAAATCTTATGGCTTATTTCCTGGGCAGTGGTGGACCAGTGGTAAGGTTATGGATTATCGATCCTAAGTTTGGGGGTTCAGCCCCACTGTCAACAGCTGCCATTGCTGCCCCCCCTTCCTCGGTGCAGCTAACTGGGTTATCAAAGACCGGCCATGTCTCTCACTGTCTATGGTGAGAGGCTGTAAAACAACCATTGCTGATTTTCAACAAGAGTAGCTGTATAGCAGTCAGCGTGTTTATGGCCTGGCAAGCTGTCCAGGGTGTACTCTGCCCTTGCCTGGCTGAGATGGGTGCCAGGTGCCAATTGTACAAAAATAACTAAACTTATCTAATATTAGTGATGAGTAAATAATTTTGTATAAGAATACCAAAACTTTGATTATGGCTTTCCACCAATCAGAAATGTGAAAATCTCTTGAATCAATGATAATATATATTATCCATCCCAAAATCTTGGTATAATTAATTTATTAATCTGCTGAAACACTTAATTCTGCTAGGGTCTCCGGGAGGCTGGAACCTATCTCAGCCGACTCTGGTTCAAGGAAGGATACACCCCCATACAGCTAGCCAGTCGTTTGTAGGGACCACGTTCATACAACTAGTGACACTCACATTCACACCTAGGGGCAATTTAGAATTCCCATTTTGCTTAATGTGTATTTCTTTTAGATATGGAAGGGAAACTGTGGTACTCGGGGGGGATGGGGGGGGCAAGAAGGCACAAGAAAAATAGGCAAAATAGACAAAATAGGCAAACTCTGCACAGAATCAGGACTTGAACCCAGCACCTTCCTGCTGCAAGGCAAACATGCCAATCATTAAGCTACTGTGCTGTGAATCTTTGAATAATGCATTAATTTATTAAAATGTAAAAAAGAAATGTGTGTGGGGGGTTGTGTGTGTTTGTCATTTTCTGTCTAGCCAATTTAACCATCCAAATATCCTGCGTCTGCTGGGAGTGTGTGTACTGAACGAACCTCATTATCTGATCCTGGAGCTGATGGAGGGAGGAGATCTGCGCTCATACCTGAGGGAAGCTCGCGCTACCTCAGTGAGTACAAAATGCAGCTGGACGTTATTTTAAGAATTTAATACAAAGCTAAAATCAGAAGATATTCCCTTTCAATATTCCACTTTACATAGTATAATTTTTAATTACAATTTTTGCAGTAAGTTCATGACTGAGTACAAAACTGAAATTTATATTTCTCATTATGTGCTATAATTATCTGCAGTAATATTGCTCTTTTATTCATATGGTTGATTTATCAACGTATCTGAAAGTCATGTTCATTTATATGGATAATATGGAAGGTTGGCGTTTAATCACTGTAATCCATAGAAGACAATCACATGTTAATGCATTATGAATGTTACAGAAGAATAAACAACTTCTGACCGTAACTGACCTTCTGGATATCAGTGTGGATGTTGCCAAAGGCTGTACTTATTTGGAAAAACTACATTTTGTTCACAGGTATGAATAAATGCATATACTGTATAATAATATTTGGTCAGTGGTGGCCTGGTGGTATACGGCATTGGATCACTGATCCTAAGGTTGGCAGTTCGAGTCCCACTCTCCACAAGGTTGTCACTAACTGGGTTATCAAAGGCCGGCCATGTCTCTCACTGTCTATGGTGAGAGGTTCATGTAAAACAGGGATTGGGAACCTATGGCTCGCGAGCCAGACGTGGCTCTTTTGATGACTGCATCTGGCTCTCAAATAAATCTTAACAGCCTTTCTTAACAGAATATTCTTAACAGAATAACTAATACATAATTCTGCTGTCCTTTAAACAAAAATACAGAAAAAAAGCCATCACATAAAACAAAAACATAAATAAATCTCACGCATTTCAATCTATACATCTATTTTCAATGGCACTTGTTTCTATCGCTCGCAGCAGAGAGCCAATCCTTTCTGTGCTCCAGTGTGTGGGCGGGACTGATACCTTGAAGCTCTAATTTTATAGGATTATATGCAACAGCCTGCCCGAGTTGTTTTGGGGCAAAGAGGTAAATTTTCCTCATTTTGATCAGCTCATGTGCAAGAAGCCAAGCAGAGCTGGAAAGCAAAACACAAATGGACAAACATGAAAAAACTTCAACCCCCAGACCAGCTGATTGCCAAAACTTGGGACGCGCTTCCTGTCACATAAACACTGCAGCATGTGAGTCCTGTCGTATTGACCATGTTTGACTCCACATACGCACGCGAGCAGTCCTTCTCACACCTGAAAAGCATCAAGACCAACCTGCGGTCACGTGTAATAGCTGGAAGCCTAAATGCCTGCATGAAGCTGAACCTCAGCACATATCAACCAGACTATAAAGCCATCAGCAAAACCATGCAGCACCAGAAGTCACATTAATAGTAAGAAGTACTTTTCTTATTAATAAATAACTTTGTTATAACAATGTTCTTTAAAATAAATTCAGAGTCTTATTATACTCTAAAATTGTTGGTCTCAGTATTTAAAAATATAGTTGGCTCTCAGAGCACTAGATTTTAAATTGTGAGGGTTTTGGGGCTCTTCCGACCCCTGATGTAAAAGAAGCATTGCTGACTTTTGTAAAGAGTAACTGCAAAGCCGTCAGCGTGTTTCCGCTCCTTCCTAAAAGGGTTGTGTCAGGAAGGGCATCCGACGTAAAAACCAATGCCAAACCAAACATGTGAATCAAATGATTCGCTGTGGCGACCCCTGAAAAAGGAAAAGAACAACAACAACAACAACAAGAAGACTGTATAATAATAATTATAATAATACTGTATAACTGTATGAACAAATTATGAATTTATGACCCTAGACCATATAGGGATTAACATGCATAACCCTCTATGTAGGCCACTATTTACTTGGCTGCTGACCAAGCAGTGTACAGGCCACATTATCAAACAGTGAGCCTATTATTAGGCCTCAGAGCACCTTCTAGTGGGCTGTGGAAGCAATGATAAATTAAAATACTGTACTGGCAAATGGTTAGGATTTTATAATTTATTCTTCCTTTTTTTGATAATATAAAGCTTGTTATTTTGTATATAAATTCTCACATATATAAACTATATATTTTTAAATCTGTAGAAAATGTAAAAGGTCAGTATCATACATTTCAGTACCAGATGCGTTATCAGACCTACATATATATATATATATATATATTCTTCTACTTCTTCTTTTCCTTTCAACTGTTCCCTTTTTCTCCAGGGTCACCACAGCGAATCGTTGCATGTTTGATTTGGCATAGGTTTTTACGTCAGATGCCATTCGTGACACAGCCTTTAGCAGAAACACACTGACGGCTATGTAGCCTACTCTTTATGACAATCAGCAATGGTTTTTTCACATGCCTCTCACCATAGACAGTGAGAGACATGGCCAGCCTTTTGATAACCCAGTTAGCTGCACTGGGGGGACAGTGACAACCTTGTGGGAAGTGAGCCTCGAACCTCCAACCCTAGGATCAGCGATCCAGCACCCTTTACCACCAGGCCACCACCGCCCATTTATACTAGTCCTTCTCAAAAAATTAGCATATTGTGATATAGCATATAGAGTTAATTGGTTGATTCAGATGATTAGGTTAATAGCTCGTTTAGAGTACCTTTTCATGATATGCTAATTTTTTGAGATAGGGATTTTGGGTTTTCATGAGCTGTATTCCAAAATCATCAGTATTAAAACAATAAAAGACCTGAAATATTTCAGTTGGTGTGCAATGAATCTAAAATACATGAAAGTTGAATTTTTATCAGTACATTACAGAAAATAATGAACTTTATCACAATATGCTAATTTTTTTAGAAGGACTAGTACAGCGGTCGGGAACCTTTTTGACCTGGAGAGCCATAAAACTAAATTATTTCTAGATATATATTTTTTGAGAGCCATATAGTATTTTAAACATATAATAATAATAATAATAATAATAATAATAATAATAATAATAATAATAATAATAATAAAAGGTTTACTTTTAATGCGACTTCTGGTGCTGCATGGTTTTGCTGATGGCCTTGTAGTCTGGTTCATATGTAGTGAGGTTGAGTTTCATGCAGGCGTTGAGGCTTCCATCAGTTAAACGCGAGCGTAGGTTGGTCTTAATGTTTCTCATATGCGAGAATGACTGCTCACATGCATACGTGAGAGCCAAACATGGTCAGTACGGCAATACTCACACGCTGCATTGTGTAATATGTCACAGGAAGCTCGTTCCAAGTTTTAAGAATTAGCTGGTCTTCAGGTTGAAGCTTTTTTATTTCTGACCACTTGTGTTCCCTCGCCAGCTCTGCTCGCTGTCGTGCAAGTCTTTCCAACTCTCCATTAAGTGACTTGAACTTAGTCATCCATATATCAGATGCCTTCAGGTCTGCAACTTCCAGCTCAAAGTCTGCGATGGAGACTCCGGGGCTGCACATCAGGTTGATTTTGTCCACTTCACACTCATGTGGATGAGTGCTGAATTTGAAAAGACCAGTGTTTGCACGAAATTCTCCAAAACGTGCCTTGAATGACTGCAGGAGATTGGACATATAGTCAGCTAGCTGCTGGAGATCCAGATGTTGTGTGGGGTCGCTTGCTAAGCATGCATCTCTAAATTGCTGCAGTCCTTCAAAGTGCAGAAGACGACCTGTTTCAATGTCCCTGAGAAAAACTTCCAGCTTGCTTTCAAATGCAAACACTGCTTGTTGAAGGGATGAGATTGTATTCCCAATACCTTGCATTTTCACATTAAGCTGGTTTAGATGGCCAGTTATGTCCACAAGATAGTGAAAATGCAGGAGCCAGGCAGTATTGTCCAGCTCAGGATGCTTGACGCCTTTCATTTCTAGAAAAATCTGTATTTCACTCAGGCAAGCTGCAAAACGGTTAAGCACCTTCCCCCTGGACAACCAACGCACGTTGTTGTGTAAAATCAGACCGGGATATTGATTCCCAACTTCTTCCAACAGAGCATTAAACTGCCGATCATTTAAAGCTCGGACGACAATGAAGTTGACCACTCGAATGACCAGCGACATCACCTCACCAAGTTGCTGGCCACACATCTGAGCACAAAGCGCCTCCTGGTGCAGGATGCAATGAAAACTTAGGATTGCTCTCTTTTCATGCTCACGGAGAAGTGCTACAAACCCTTTGTTCTTCCCCAACATGCATGGTGCACCATCAGTGCACACAGAAATAAGTTTATCCAGTGGTATTTTTTTTCTTTAGCAAACTCCATGAACGACATGAATAAATCCTCTCCTCTTGTTGTCTCTTTCATTGGCAAAACAGCCAAGATTTCTTCACGCAGTGTGTCACCTGTAGCATACCTGGCAATTATACTGAACTGAGATAGATTGCTAACGTCTGTTGACTCATCTAACGCGAGAGAAAAGTATGTCCCAGCATTTATGTCCTTAATTTGTGTTTCCTCGACTTGATTCGCCATCATGATGCTCCGATCGTGAACCGTTCTTGCTGACAGTGGCATGTCTTTTATTTTTTTGATTATCTTGGCTTTATTTGGAAAGTCATCAAAAAGTTCATTGGCCACATCAAGCATAAATGTTTTGGCATATTCGCCATCTGTGAACGGCTTTCCACTCTTCACTATTGCCAAAGCACCCGCAAAGCTAGCGGAATTACCGTCACCTTGCGTGGTCCAGACACGCAGTTGCTGCTGGCTCGTCTGCACTTTCCGTTGCAGCTCTTCGCATGCCTTTTTCCTGCTGTCTCCCGGTGGATATTTACATACTGTGGATCCTGCTCTCTCCACAAATGCAAATTCCTCTGTCCACGCAGCCTGGAATGTACGGTAATCATCGTCTTTTTTTCTTTTCGCCATCTTTTCTGTTACAAGGGTTGAAGCGGGTTGAAGGGTTGAAATTTTATCTCTGATAAAATTAATTTCCGTACATTGACAATGACCCGTGACGTACTTGCGATCGATTGGTTCCCGACCTGATCCTCGGGTCACCGGCGGATTGCAAGTGCCGCAACCCACCCCTGACTTTTAAAATGTATCTTTAAAACTAATTTTAAATTACTTAATATTATTAAGATTATCACTAGTATTTTAAAACCAGTTCCAAAATATATATATATATATATATTCATTTAATTTAATTTAATTTAATTTAATTTTTTTTGGCCCCCTCAACTCCAAACTGTCTGGGAGCCATATGACGTCTCCGGAAGAGCCATATATGGCTCGAGAGCCATAGGTTCCCGACCGCTGGACTAGTATGTATATATATATACAGTGGTGGTCTAGTGGTCTAGGGCGCTGGATCGCTGATCCAAAGTTTGGGGGTTCGAGTCCCACTCTCCACAAGGTTGTCACTGTCCCCTCCAGTGCGGCTAACTGGGTTATCAAAGGCGGGCCATGTCTCTCACTGTCTATGGTGAGAGGCATGTAAAAGAACCATTGCTGACTTTCGTAAAGAGTAGCTGCAAAGTCGTCAGCGTGTTTCTGTCCCTTGCTAAAAGGGTTGTGACAGGAAGGGCATCCGACGTAAAAACCTCTGCCAAATCAAATGTGCGAATCAGATGATTTGCTGTGGCGACTCCCGAGTGAAAGGGAAAAAGCCGAAAGGAAGACAGACATACATATATATATATATATATATATATATATATATATATATATATATATATACTGGTGTGTGTGTGTGTATATACAGTATATACCGGTATATATATATATATATATATATAAAAAGCACCCAGTCATTTTTGTTACGTATGCCAAATGGATTCTATTAGACGAGCCCCCAATTTATGTTATGTATGGAATTAAGAAGAATAAAATTGTCCCATGAAACCAGTAAAGCACGACAGACCGCAACATAAACTATATACTATTTAATAATATAAACAAGGCAAGGCAAAATAATACTTACAGCTTAAAGCTAAACAAAATACAAATTAAATAAAGGTTCCCATAGTTACCAAGCACCTGCAATATGGTAAATTTTGAATCAGCCCGCGCGCTGGCGGGGGTAAGGCTTGTAATCCCACGTTAGACAGAAACAAGTGATTAAAATCCTCATGTTGGCTGTGGGTGAGCATGGACAATGGACTTTGGCGATGAAGTCCCAAACGACGAAACTTTGTCGAAACGCGTTCCATGATCCGCCTTGGATAATATGAGCCGCCGCGATGAGTTTTCTCAGAGGAGCTGCGCAGCGAAGAGACCGAAGAGAGTGGAAGAGGCTGCACGAGACGGGAAGAGGCTGGAGCCAGTCGGCACCAGGTCCTTAATATAAGCTCCCCAAAGTTCCAGAAAGTTCCATTCTCAAAGTTTCTCAATCTCCTGACCCACCACCAGGGCGCATGCACAACCAGTTCCATCTTGAATTTTCCAGACCCCCTTATAACTGAGTCATACCATGTGACCTGTACACCACACAGTCACATTTATATACATGCCTCCAACAAGATGTTTAATCTCAGTGATCACTTACTTTTGATTATCACGTTAACAATTACAACACATTACATAAAGACAAACATCTTTTAGGGGGCAGTGGTGGTCTAGTGGTATAGGGCGCTGGATCGCTGATCCAAAGGTTGGGGGTTCGAGTCCCACTCTCCACAAGGTTGTCACTGTCCCCCCCAGTGCAGCTAACTGGGTTATCAAAGACGGGCCATGTCTGTCACTGTCTATGGTGAGAGGCATGTAAAAGAACCATTGCTGACTTTCGTAAAGAGTAGCTGCAAAGTCGTCAGC
Source organism: Plotosus lineatus (assembly GCA_024760905.1). Classification (NCBI taxonomy): domain Eukaryota; kingdom Metazoa; phylum Chordata; class Actinopteri; order Siluriformes; family Plotosidae; genus Plotosus; species Plotosus lineatus. The sequence goes on from CM045731.1 coordinate 36,759,496, forward strand.
GTGTTTCTGTCCCTTGCTAAAAGGGTTGTGACAGGAAGGGCATCCGACGTAAAAACCTCTGCCAAATCAAATGTGCGAATCAGATGATTTGCTGTGGCGACTCCCGAGTAAAAGGGAAAAAGCCGAAAGGAAGACAGACAAACATCTTTTGTTACTGTTGGTCAGCTATTATTATTATTCGGTAAAATGGCTCCTTCTCTAAAAATAAAAAGCAATGTAGGAACAGTCCTACACCAGCAAAGGCAAGTCCAAATGTCTCTCTGAGGGTAATCATTCATTTGCTGAGGTACACCCTGAGCAGCTTGCCAGATCAATACAGGGCAAACACACACAATTATTCACACTCACACCAAGGGGCAGCCAGCATGCACGTCTTTGAACCGTGGGAACCACTATGTCACCATCCCGAGGGAAAACAGAGTACTGTATTTATTCTGTTTGTTACAGCTTAAAGTGTCATACCACATATTTACAGCCCAGTCTATCAGCGCGGAGATTTCTTTGTATTGTCTGTATGGAATCTTTCTCTGTCCTTTATTTTCAGGAAAAAAATAGTCCTGATCTGGGTAATATACATAAAAAATAAAGATTATGTTCAGTCCATAACCAATTTTATTTATGTATGCATTTTATTTATTTGTTTTATACACAGAGATCTTGCTGCCAGGAACTGTCTTGTGTCAGGAAAGGCTTATAGTGACCCTAATCGGGTGGTTAAGATTGGAGACTTTGGTTTGGCGCGGGATGTCTATAAGAATGATTACTACAGGAAGAGGGGAGAGGGTCTACTCCCTGTTCGTTGGATGCCACCAGAAAGTCTGACCGATGGCATTTTTAATAAGTATTCAGATGTATGGTGAGTGTTGACAGACTTCTTTAATCACGTTTAATAGAAGTACTCTTTTTTTTATTTTGTTTTTGTTATGTTTTTGCTGATTAAAACCACTGCCATGTTATATGTATTGGATGTATTTCCAGGGCATTTGGTGTTCTTCTGTGGGAAATTATGACTTTAGGAAAGCAACCATACCCTGCGTTATCCAACCATGAGGTTCTTCAGCATGTTAATGTAGGAGGACGATTGATGGCACCTCTTGGGTGTTCCCAAAGCCTGTACGAGTCATGCTTTCACTAAAGTGTCTGAGAAGTATCTTTCCCTGAGTTTGTGGGTGTGACTTGTTTAAAAAGGAAATAGAGCATGACTGTGTGGTGAGAACAGAATAATAAGTGACAGAGTGGCATCATCAGTTCAGTTCATTTTCTGTAACCGCTTCATCCTAATTAGGGTCACGGGGAGGCTGGTGCCCATCCCAGCCAACTCAGGGCGAGGGCAGAGTACACCCTGGACAGCTCGCCAGGCCATCGCAGGGCGGAAACACGCTGACGGCTTTGCAGCCTACTCTTGTCGAAAGTCAGCAATGGTTCTTTTACATGCCTCACACCATAGACAGTGAGAGACATGGCCGGCCTTTGATAACCCAGTTAGCTGCACTGGGGGACAGAGTGGCATGATTCTTAAAATAGATTGTTTGTCTATAACAGCATATCCAACATTCTTTTGCTCTTCTATATTTTCAACAATTTTCATGCGTTATACTTTTTTTTGCATAGTTATATTTATTGGTGTGAAATACAGTATTGTTGCGGAATAGGTTTCTGTTTTTATGTACATAAAAGGCGTGGTAAATAATCATTTCTTTATTAGCCTCCCTTTAGTCTCTACCTTAAACACATACAGAGATTATCACGCTACTGAAAAACCACATGTGCAAAGTCTTCGATACTGAAAATGTTCCTGTGTCGGAACATTTAAAGGAACCATGTTCTAAGGTTCTTAGGGGCAGCTGTGGCCTAATGGTTAGAGAGGAAGGTTTGGGACCTGAAGGTCGCTGGATCAAACGAGCAAGAAAAATGTGTGGTGGTTGGGGAGTGAGTTGCACCTTCCCCTTCTCCACCCTCATGACTGAAGTGCCCTTGAGCAAGGCACCGAACTCCTAACCCCTACCTGCTATCTGAGCGCCCCAGTGTGTGTGGCAACCCACCGCGCGCTCTGTGTGTGTGTGTGAGTGTGTGCTCACTGTGAGTGGGTTAAATGCCGAGGCAATAATTTCCCTTCCATGATTAATACAGTATAGCAAAAGCAAAAATCAAACAAAGCACTGACCCTGAAGACACCCTTCAAAAATCCTAGGCTAATTTCCATGTCAAAATTTTAATCAAGGCATTTGCATAGTCAGTGCTGACAGATTTGGCACTGTCTGATTTTATCGTCAGAAAGTGGGGTAAAATTTTTTTGCAACACTATACCTTTACCAATAATGTTATTTTCCAATAATGTCTGCTTGTCTAACTACCGACAGCTATAGCGTAATGCTGTCCTGCTGGAAGAATGAGCCCAATGAAAGACCAAACTTCCTCTCCATTCAGTGGACTTTAGAGCAGATTCGAGTTACGGAAACAATAAGCCCTGATGGAAAAACTGGCCATGTGAATCCTGCTTACCAAGAAGATGAAGGTGAAATTCTTCTAACAAATTGAATTTATAAAAGTTATTCGTTTTAACTAGTTGAAATTAATTTTAAAATAGATTATTCATTTTTATATTATTACAGAGGAAGATATCTTCCAAAGTGTGGATACAGATGAAGGTCTAGAGTCAGGACTTACTCATGTTCTCAGCACTGAAGGCCTGAACTACCTGATGTACCGATCCAATGATGCAGAGAACACAAACAACAGCAGCGGTTCAAGTGATTATTCATCAGTTACAGAAGATAGATGAAAAGACAACGATGAATTGAGACATAAATTACTTGTAGTAAATTATTTCTTTATAATAATAAAGTTATGTTTATTCGTATTTGGATTTCTGCTGGAGACTTGCCTGAAACTTGCCTGGGGTTAGATGTGTACAGAACTAGACAATAAATGTATTTAGCTTTTTACTGAAATCTATTCCAGAAGACCATTTTTGACTGTTTTGATAATCTTATAAATATCTGAATGTATAGTGTACTTTATAATACAAATACCAGTCATGGCATGTGCTTACGCAGATCGCATTTGGCTCTGAGCCAGGTTGCCTCCAGCCTGGTAGAACTGCATTACAGTCACATCTGTTTTACTGCTCTGATATAGACACCGCCCAATATCCAGCTTCAGTGGGCATGAAACATTTTGTCAGAGGAATCACAGACACAACCCAGAACCAGGAAAACCAACACACAAATATTTTAAGTGAAATCTGACTTGCAGGAGGAAAAAGAGGAGGCTTCAGCTTGCTTTTATAGTTTTAATTCTTGGTTTAGCTCCTTTGGTAACCTTTCAGTAATTATGAAAGGAAAAAAAAACTTTTTGTTGTTGTTGTTGTTGTTGTTGTTGCCTTGAACATCCTTATAGGGCACCAAGCTCAGAAAATAAACAATGCCCCAATAATGGTCAAACTGAGTCACACAATGTACAATTCTACATGACACATTCCCTGAACCAACCTGTCTGTAGTTCAGGCCCAAAAATTCAATCCTACTCAACGCCTAAGCCTCTCCCCTCATGAACCAAGACTATCACCAAGACTATCACCAAGACTAAGGTTTCAAATAAAGAGCTAAGAAATGTGAGTTTGGAGCACACAAAAGTGACCAGTGATTGGTCATTGAGAAGCAGTGGTGATCTCTGATTGGTCATTGGGAAAATAATGATTATTGGTGATTGTAAGTAGTGATGATCATTGACTCATCATTGCGAAACGATTACCACTGATTGGTTGTTGTAAAAGTGGTGATCAATGATTGATCATCGAGGACAATGTTGATCAGTGAACAGTTGTAAAGCTGCATTTACACATTTTCTAAAATGCGTGCAAAATTGCCTATTTTCCTGGTCCATTAAAATGTAAAGTTTTTGGCGTTCTTGGTGTTTGGTGACATCTATCAATCAAAGGTATCTTTGAGTTCTGATTGGTAATCACTTGAAACATTTGTGCGAAAGTTTGGGTCAGTTTCAGACCCGCTTGCTTTGCATCACATGAAATGTCACCTTTCTTCACACACTTGCCTGTCGATAATTATTTTTATGGTCCCTTGTCATTCCTTGTTTCTTGTGTGAATGCGGCATTAGAGCAACTCTCACACTTCACACCCCGACGCTGAGTTGGTCTCAACATCATTACATATCCTAAAAATCACAAGCTGGCAACAAGTGTTTGAAATTTTCAAGATGGGAATAGATGACGCGTGGGACCACACATACCTTACACCGCATCACACTACCTCCTATGTCCCATGTAAATGATTTTGTCTAAAAAAAAAATCATTGAGAGATAAGGTGAGAAGCTCTACCATCCGGGAAGAGCTCGGAGTAGATCCGCTGCTCCTCCTTATTGAGAGGGGCCAGTTGAGGTGGCTTGGGCATCTGGTCAGAATGTTTACCTAATGCCTCCCTGGTGTGGTGTTTCAGGTATGTCCAACCAGGAAGAGATCCCGGGGTCAACCAAGAACACGCTGGAGGGACTATGTCTCTCGGCTTGTCTGGGAACGCCTCGGTGCCCCCCTGGAAGAGCTGGAGGAAGTCGCTGGGGAGAGGGATGTCTGGGTCTCTTTGCTTAGGTTGCAGCCCCCGCAACCCAACCCTGGAAGAATCGATGATGATGATGATGATGATGATGATGATGATGATGTACACAAAAGGATATGTGTGTTGTTTCTGTATTCTGGGTTTGGACCTCTGCTCACGCACTCATTTTCCAACTTGCTTAATCCCATTAACCTTGTGGGGAGGCTAGAGCCTACCTCAGCCAACAATTCTCTGAACAGCTAACCAGATCATCACAGGACCAACACACACATCCATTTACACTCGAATTCACCCATATGGCAATTTGAAACAGCCAATTAGTCGACAGTGCATGTTTTTTGGACTGTGAGCAGACCAGTCCGGACTATCTGGGAGAAACCCAGGTATACATGGAGTTTGCAAGCCCGGGGACTCAAACCCAGGACCTCGCAGTGAGGTGGCCGCGCTCACCACGTACCGCCCAGTTTGGGTTCTCGAGACGTAAAATTACGTCATACTGGGACGCAGACGTGGCGAATGACGTGTGGAAACCTTCAAAAGAAGATCTGCACACGTAAGACGTCCCCTAAACTGTGTCACGTGATCAGGTCCGAAACGAGTAGCAAACATGGCGGACACGCGTGTGGAGCTTCGAGTCAAATGCCAGTTTAACTGCTAACGCTAGTACAACGTCAGGCGTGTTTTAATCAACTCAAAGTCCGAGGTCTGGATACGGGCCACTCTTCATAAAGCTGCAGTATGGATGAGGAGAATAAAATACAATTTCCGTCCCTTCCTGTGTGCAAGGAGGACCAACTGGTATGCTAGATATATGAGCTAATGTTAGTTTATGAGAGAAATACTAGGTTTTTATAAATATATATATTTGTTTTTCCCTTGTCTGCTAAGACAGTGAGGTCTTAATTCCCTTGTTTAACTTCTTCGAATAACCTGAAGTGTCTTGTTTACTTAAGGAAAGAAACTTAAGTTTGTTTAGTCATGTTTCTTAGCCTGTTAGGCAGAAAGCCGGATCCCAAACAACTTCTTATGGGATACGTATGGCACTTCATAGGACGCATGAAATGAATACATGATATTGCAGGAAGAAGTGTCCCTACTTAGGCAATGTTGAATGAATTGTAATTCAGCCAGTCTCTCAGTAAGTAAAATAAAGCACACAAGATTTTTGCTGTTTATAACGGTTTTGTTTTGTTCCTCTTCGTTTGTTTTGTGCTACAGGACTGGTCATATCCCATGAGAAGAGAGATGCAGGTGATTTTAATGATTTAGTTTATATATATATATATTATGTATGTGTGTGTATGTGTGTGTGTGTGTGTGTGTGTGTATATATATATATATATATATATATATATATATATATATATATACACATACACAATATATATTATATATATTGTGTATGTGTGTGTGTGTGTGTGTGTGTGTGTGTATGTATATATATATATATTTGTATAAATGTATATACTGTGTGTGTGTATGTTTATATGTATATATCTTCCTTTTGGCTGTTCCCTTTCAGGGTTCGCCACAGTGAATCATCTGCCTCCATCTTCATGGAAGTCATATTAATGATTAGCATATTTGATATGGCATAGGTTTTCATGTAGGATGCCCTTCCTGACACAACCATTAAGAAGGGCAGAAACACAAGGCTATGCAGCCTACTCTTGATGAAAGTCAGCAATGATTCTTTTTACATGCCTCACACCATAGACAGTGAGAGACATGGCCTGCCGTTGATAAAGTTAGCTGCACTGCAGGGACAGTGACAAGCTTGTGGAGAGTGGGACTTGAATCCCCAACCCTTGGATTAGCGATCCAGCACCTTTTAAAGGAAGGCTTCACTTTAAGCCACAGAAAATAAAAGCCCAGCTAACATGAATGTCTTTAATTGCTTACCACAACAAAATCTCCGCAAAATTTGCCTGGTGGGCATAGAAAATTCGACTTATTAATCCTATTATGCAGCTTCATAGTATCCGCCGCCATCTACGAGTGACAAGGTCAGTGACTTCAGGTGTGCTCAGTCTGCCAGGGAAAATCCAAGCCGTCATACACTCGGTTTGTACACAGACAGAGGGCAGTTTGTGAAAGTGACTTCCTAATGTTGTTTTTGTCAGACACTTTGCAGTGTTTAGCAATGCAATAGGGCATTATTGGAGCAGAAACACAGAGACGATATAGCGCATTTGTACACAACAAAACATGTAAAATGGTGGCGTACGAGGAGCCATGAGCACACATGACTTCACAGACCCAGTTTTGAACACATGACCGGGTATGAATGGCTGCGCCCGCGGAATATACATTTTCTTCAGATAATTGCTTCTAAACTCTGGAATGTGATTACTTTTCTTTGTCATAGTTCGTAAGTATGCTGTACTTGGTCGATTATTTCATCTGAGATAGTGAAAGGAATGGGATTTTATGACCAAAGTATCCCTTTAACACCAGGCCACCATTGCCATACTCAAAACCTCAGGATCAAAATCTCCTTCATCAATCAAGTGATTTAAAACAATCTTCAAAATTTGGAATTTTCTCAGTGCAGGTTTAGCATCAAGTTTGAAATAATTTGACATTTGCAATAAGTCAGATTTACGCAGGAAACTGACAGCTTCAGCAGTAGGGTATTTAACAAACTCCAAGTGTAAAAGATATTTTGCTGGTTTCACAGTCAATGTGAAAATGGCAAGAAATATGTTTATAAAATGTCAAATGAATTCTATCCTGGATGAGCCCCCTGTGGTTAATCTTGTGGTTACGACTTTGCCTAGGGGGCTTAGCACAGTGGGGGTCTAACTGGGATGTGTACATATGTATCTCTGTGGATATGTACACGTACACACACCTCTTTTATATTTTCTGCAGGTTTAGAAAAAAATGGTTTCCCCTTTTTTAAATGTATTGAAGCCTGTTGCAGGGTAATATTCTTATCAAATAATCAGTAGGATGACTCGGTCAGTATATACCATGGACAGAATGTCACTGATAATAGCTTGAGATAATTTTGCAATTGTTTATGCTATGCCATTTGATAGTGCTGGACATGTTCAACTTTTCTTTATTATTTAAAGTCAATAAAAGCCAAGCCATCAGTGATCAATGGAAGCACAAGATACACTAGGTAACATGCACAGGAAAAGTTGTGTATATCATCGATCCTGTTTTCAGTCTGGTGCTTGTTTTTCTGTGCACATGCAAATTTCATGGTTCATTGTGTGTGTGTACATGTGCTCAGATTCATGTGGTTGTTGGACCTGCAGAGGCTAAGCTTCATGTGAAAATAATGGTCCTTTTCTTGTCACAAAATTGAGCATGATAAAGGTGTAAACTAGGAAGAATTTTAATTATTTCAAAACCTGTGTTCACCATATGTACATTTTTTTTATATAATCATCTCCCAGGCAAAAACTAAACGAGCTAGAGCACTGGCTGACATGATGCAGAGGAGGAAGGTGGACATACTGTGTGTTAAGGAGACCAGGTGGAAAGGTAGCAAGGCTAGAAGCTCCTAGCAAGGCTAGGAGCAGGGTTTAAACTGTTTTATCATGGTGTGGATGGAAAGAGAAATGGAGTAGGAGTCATCTTGAAGGAGGGGTTGGTCAGGAATGTTCTAGAAGTGAAGAGTGCCAGACAGAGTGATGGTCTCAAGTTAAAAATTGAAGGTGTGATGTTCAATGTTGTTAGTGCTTATGCCCCACAGGCAGGATGTGAGCTAGAAGAGAAGGAGGGATTCTGGAGTGAGTTAAATAAAATGATGCAGAGTACCGCCAGAGGTGAGAGTGGTCATTGGTGCAGACAACAGAGGGGATGAGAAAGTGATGGGCAGGTTTGGTATCCAGGACAGGAACACAGAAGTAGAGATGTTGATAGATTTTGTAAAAAGGATGTAAATGGCTTTGGTGAATACTTTCTTTCAGAAGAGACAGGTGCATAGGGTGACTTATAAAAGTGGAGGTAGGAGCACACGGGTAGACTACACTTGTGTAGGCGATGTAATTTGATTGAAGTCGGTGACTGCAGAGTAATAGTGGATGAGAATGTTGCCAGACAACATAGGATGGTGGTGTGCAGGATGACACTCAAGGTGAAGAAGGCAAAGGCAGAGCAGAAGATAAAGTAATGGAAGCTGAAAAAGGAAGAGTGTCGTTTTGTCTTCAAGGAGGAGTTGAAACAGGCTTTGAGTGGTCAGGAAGTGCTTCCAGCTAATGTGATTAGGGAGACAGGTAGGAGAGTACTTGGTGTGTTCTCTGGAAGGAAAGTAGATAAGGAGACTTGGTGAGGAAGTGCAGGAATGTGTACAAAGGAAGAGGTTAACTAAGAAGTGGGACATTGAGAGGACTGAAAAGAGTAAACAGTAATACAGGGAGAGGCAGCGTAAGGTAAAGGTAGCGGTGTGAAAGGCCAAACAGAGGGTGTATAATGACTTGTATGCTAGGTTGGAGAGTAAGGGGGGAGAAAATTATTTATACAGGTTGGCACAGCAGAGAAATAGCGAAGGGAAGGACGTGCAGCAAGTTAGAGTGATTTAAGGACAGAGAGGGAAATGTATTGACCGATGACAGAAGTGTGCTGGGAAGATGGGAAGAGTACTTTGAAGAGCATAAGAATGAGGAAAATGAGAGAACAAAGAGAAGAGGTGGCCATTGAAGACCAGGAAGTAGCAAAGATTAGTAAGGGTGAAGTGAGGAGGGCATTGAAGAGGATGGTGTGTAAAGACAGTTGGTCCTGATGACATACCTGTGGAGGTATGGAAGTGTCTTGGAGAGGTAGCAGTAGACTTTTTGACAGGAACATTCAGCAAGGTCTTAGAGAGTGAGAGGATGCCTAAAGAATGGAGAAGTGTGCTTGTGCCCATTTTTAAGAACAAGGGAGATGTGCAGAGTTGTGGAAGTTACAGAGGGCTAAAGTTGATGAGGTTGATGAAGTTATGGGAAAGAATAGTGGAAGCTAGACTAAGGGTAGAGGTCACCATTTGTGAACAACAGTTTGGTTTCATGCAAAGAAGGAGCACCACAGATGCAGTGTTTGCTTTGAGGATGTTAATAGAGAAATACAGGTCAGAGGGAGCTGCATTGTGCCTTTGTGGATCTGGAGAAAGCATATGACAGGGTGCCGCGAGAGGAACTGTGGTATTGCATGAGGAAGTGTGGAGTGGCAGAGAAGTATGTTAGAGTGGTGCAGAACATGTATGAGAGATGTAAGACGGAGGTGAGGTGTGCTGTTGGTGTGACAGAAGAGTTCAAGGTGGAGGTGGGACTGCATCAAGGGTCAGCTCTGAGCCCCTTCTTGTTTGCTATGGTGATGGACAGGCTGACAGACGAGGTTAGACAAGATTCCCCCATGGACTATGATGTTTGCAAGATGACATTGTGATCTGTAGTGAGAGCAGAGAACAAGTGTGGGAAAATCTAGAGAAGTGGAGGTATGCCCCAGAAGGGAAAGGAATTAAGGTTAGCCTCAGTAAGAGAGAATACGTGTGTGAACGACAAGGACCTGAGTGGAACGGTGAGATTACTGGGAGCAGAGATACAGAAGGTGGAGGATTTTAAGTACTTAGGCTCAACAATCCAGAGCAATGGATAGTGTGGAAAAGAGGAGAAGTGTGTGCAGGCAGGTTGGAAATGGTTGGAGAAAAGTGTCCGGTATGAAGTGTGATAGGAAGGCATTGGCAAGAATGAAAGGAAAAGTGTACAAGACGGTGATGAGGCCAGTGGTGTATGGTTTAGAAACAGTGGCACTGAGGAAAAGACAGGAGGCAGAGCTGGATGTAGCAGAAATTAAAATGTTGAGGTTCTCTTTGGCTGTAACGAGGATGGATAGGATCAGGAATGAGTACATCGGAGGGACAGCATATGTAAGAGGTATTTGTGATAGTCAGAGAGGCTAGATTGAGATGGTTTGGACATGTTCAGAGGAGGGACAGTGAAATATATTGGTAGTAGGATGTTGAGGTTGGAATTGCCAGGCAGAAGGCCTAGAGGAAGACAAAAGAGAAGATTATCAATGTGGTGAATGAGGACATGAAGGTAGTTGACGCGAGAGAAGATGCAGAGGGAGATGGAGGCAGATGATTTGCTGCTGCGATCCCTGAAGGGAAAAGCCGAAAGGAAAAGAAGGCATGTACTAAACATTTTGAAGCATTGATTTACGAATAAACATGGACGTGGAAATATTGTTCAAGTTTGAAGTTGGGTAGTTGGTGATTGTGTGTGTGTGTGTGTGTGTAGAACTTGTAAAACAAAAAGGCCACCTCTCATAAATGATTGAAATACAATTTTTTACAATGTTTATTGCAGTTGACATTTTATTGTGTTTGGTCACTGAAGAAATACAATTTGACAAATTAATTCATTTAATACCTGAAGAGCTGTCCGATCCTTTGCATGGCCAACACATCTAGGGGCAATTAGAAAAACATCCTAATAATTTAATATTTCTTTGAACTTGTTGGGGGACCCGAAGTACAAACAAATTCTCAAGAATAAACTATGCACATCACATTAAAACCAACAAAACAAAATGGCACCTACCAAAGTGAAAGCCACAACAGTCAGGATCATTTATGGCCTATGCTTATGGTGATGCAGCCCATCCCTCAAGTACTGCAACCAGATGTAGTGATCCTGTTTGGGAGTCATCACTCTGTCTTGCCTTGGACATGGCTGGTCGTCAACTGACCCTGTCATGTTGTGGCAGTCAATCAGGTTTTTGATGGTGGGTTGTGTACAGTCCATATGCTTTGTTACCTCACTGTAGCTCAACCCGGCCTCCACCATACCCATTGTCTGGAGAAATTGTTGACATGATGGACATGGCATTATGACGTGCAATAGACTAACAATACCAGACGACCATAAGCCTTTGTGTTTTCCAAATCGCTCCTCAAATTGTGCAGATACAGTGTTTTGCTCAAACTGCATTGAAGTCCTCTTTTGCAAAGTGACCTACACATGCAGTGAAGTGTCACAAAATGACAACTCATCATTTTCTCAAGTGCACAATATCATCAATTAAGCCTCAGGGTTTACTCCTAATTCCCTTTACTAGCACAGATGTACAGAAATTTCTCAAGTTTTTAGTGTCGGTCACTATAGTTTAACTGTCCAAGTCCAAAGTTTTGTGACTTGTTTGAATTCTGTTCATATGATAAAGTATGGCATGACTCCAAAAAAGGGTTTGTTTTACTTTTTTTCAAGACAATTTCCCATTCAATCCTGTATTGTAGTTTGTGATTTATTTTTTTTTTTTTCCCCTCTCTTTCTCCAAGGTAACTCAAATTTGTGAAATTACGTACTGGCAAATGGTAATATTAGGGATATAAAATTTAATTAATTCTCTCCTGCAGAAATTTTGAACAGCTTGAAGTTTGGTGTGTCTTCCAGGTATACACATGGCTGTAATGCAGCAGTGAATGTTTTTTGTTTGTGTATATACACCAGCCATGTGTAAGATGGACTAAATTCCAGAAATTGGTTAGATTTCTGTTTAAAAGAAAAATTACAAAGTGGAGCTTTTTTATTATTGAAACAGGAACTTCTATTTTGGTTAGTGGGTGAGTGTGAGATCTTATGTTACAGTGTGGGGTTAAAATGTTACCTCAGAAATAAGGGTTATGTGATGTCACAGAGCAGTGGGGTCTCAATGGTTCACACCCTGTATCTGTGTAGTGAAACTAAGTGTACAGATCAAAATGTTTGCCCGAAGGTAAACATAATTATTATTGGTCTATAATCCAATTTAATGTATGTGTTTTGATTTTAAAGGAAATCCTCCCTGGACTCTTCTTAGGGCCCTACTCTGCTGCTATGAAGAGCAAGGTAATATTGGCTTCAGAATGACAGCAACCAAATTTTTTTTTTTCTGCAGATGGTAATAATTAAACATAACTTGAAACTGGTTAAAGCACAGTTTGTAATTCATGAATACATTAATACCCCCATTTCACTGGAGCGCGGCACACTTGTGGAAGCAAAACCATAGTCATCCTCCAACGTGCCTCAGTCAGTCTGTTATCTTCCGTGTCCTTCCGTACAATTCCGAAGGTATTCCTCATCTTCCGTCAGGCCAAAAATTTTCCGAAAGTGTTCCCTTTTGTTCCGGATTTTTCCTTTTTTTACCGCAAGTGTTCCTTAACTTATCTGCAAGTCTTCCCTCCTCTTCCATATGGTCAAAAGCAGTGAAGAGAGCTGTTCTACACAACACGCACCATCAGCAGCATCATCAGACCGAGCACTTGCCAGGTGCTTTGCCCCTCACTTGGGCTGTGGGTGCAGCGCGCTCTCTACTCCATCAGCACACACGTGATCATCGGCATGAGGAGAATGATCATGCAGACCCGATTGAAGTCCATCTATGGCACACCGTGAGTATTTCGCCTTCTGATTCACTACTGATTGGTTTGCTTGAGACTTCGATTGAGTCTGATCATCCTCCTCATGCCGATGATCACATACACGCGGACGGAGTAGAGCACGCGCAGCATGCGCCACCTTATAATAAATGATCAAATACAAAATGGGGTTCAGAGATCAGCGCGTCTTAAACACATGCTCAAGTGCATTCTTTCATCCAGCACAGACTCAATCAGAGGGATTGGGGTGTCAGAATAAAGCCCGGATGATGCTCTGAAACGCACCACACACCAACCTTCAGGAGAACAGAAATCTTCACCACATCTCAAGCTAACGCCTTGAAATGAAGCACTAGGGCTTTTTTATTTATTTATTTTACCTGGCCATCAAATAGACTAAAGCTATTGTATATTGCAGGGCATATGCGCACGCATAGACTCAGATGCTACAGTGTTGGTATGTGACAGGAAGCACGTTCCAAGTTTTGACAATCAGCTGGTTGCCAGCTCTGCTTGGCTTCATGCAAGTCTTTCCAAATCTTCATTCGGTGATTATAGCCTACTCCTCATCTTTTTTTTCCCCCCTTTTCGCAATTTTTTTTTGGTTGAAAGGGTTCGCTCTGCACAAATTAACTGATCAAAAATGAAGGAAATTTACCTCTTTACCCAGAAACAACTCTCGCAGACTGTTACATATAATCCAATAAAATTAGTTTTCTCAAGGTATCGGACCCTCCCGCACACTGCAGTACAGAAAGGATTGGCTCTCCGCTGCGCGCCACAGCGACAAGTGGAGTGGAAAATGGATGTATAGATTAAAATGCACGAGAATTATTTCTGTTTTTGCTCTATTTGATGGCTTTTTCTGTATTTTTATTTAAGACGGTGAAATTATTAGTTATTCTGTTAAGAAAGGCCACCTGATTTATCCGAGAGATGCAGTTATCAAAAGAACCACATCACGTTAAATCACTGTAGTTTGGACCTGTGTGCATGGTTTTTAGTCTGGAAGGATTTATCGAGTTGCAAATAAAAGGAGCATATAGACTTTATTGATATTAAACATATTAACATATAATGCACAATTTAAAATTTAACAAGCATATTGTAAAATATAAATATAGTACTTTAATAAATATCTTGTAAATTACAAACATATAGTACATTCTAAAAATATTGTAAATAATAAACATGTATTGCTTTAACAAATTCCTCAGTCATTTCGTGTTGAACGTGAACGTTCCGCTTGCATTCTGCCTGTTCCGCGATCATTCCGTGTGTCTTCCATCTAAAAAGGAGTAGTGCCATGGTTGTTCCGTGCTTTCCGTGAATTATCCGAAGGTCTTCCTTGCTTCCGAAGGTAATCCAAGCGCTTTTACGCATGTGTTCCATCATTGTACCGTGGTCTTTCCGTGTCTTTTCCGCACATTCCGACCAAAGGTGCAATTTTCCATAGGTTTTTGACCCATTTTCCGTGTAAAAATGCCGAAGCTCCTCCGTAGAGTGCATTCCACCTTTCTGCCATGATCCTTGCATTCTGCGCTTCAGTGAAATGGGGGTATAATATAGCACTTAAAATCAAATTATTCTTTGAGAAATAATAGTCTTGAGTGACAGGTGGTGAGGTGGATAGCTGGTGAGACACAATCTTTTAGTCAGATTACAAATGAACTGAAAAAGCTATATAATTCATTATTTGATTGACAATATACATCAAATTAATATCAAAGAAGCGGCTTTGACATGACCGTCATCGGATAGTATGGTGTTTGATGTGTGGTGTAATTCAATCCCATATCATGTTTCCTTCTATTTTAGTACTTTTACTACCTTTTTTAAAATAAATTATTTTCAGACCATGTGTTTTATATCGAGTATCAGCATTCTTACACAAACATGTGACACATTTTATTTGAGGTTAAAATTTATTCCAACTGTGTTGGTTTTCCTTTAGTTATTACAGTACTACTTGTTTTCATTGAAATTCTAGATTTGTGAATTTCCTCAGTTTCTAATTGTAATCTTGCATTTACATAGTGTGGATTCTAAAGGAAATATAAACTAAAGTGTAGGTTTTACAAGAATCTGCGGAAGCTGTTGTACCCTTTGCCATAAGTCGGGGGGGTACAGTTTGCCTCACTGAGTAACTTTTTTTGTTGTTGTTTTTTTTTTAACTGCGTTCTATGATTAATCTGCAGTCTAAACACGTTATCAGGGCTGCCAACTTGTACGAATTTATCCGTATTCATGTGAAAAATAACAAAATATGGCAATACAATTCATTCAGACATTAATATGAATTTCAAACTTTCAGGAAAATATGCTGCTTTCAATTTTATTTGACAGTATTTTATCAATAATTCTGATGAATTGCATCAAATTTGATCTGTATTTACGTTGACCTTCCTTGCAAAGCCAAGTCTCGCGATAATCCCATGGGATGTTACTGTTGTATTTTACCCTGTGATTTGTTGATCGGCAGCAAGGTAGGTCGATTTCCACCAATCAGTGGATATCTTTTATGCACTCCGTGGTAATCAGAGCCAGTCATTGAATGGTTGCGGAAAACCCAAAATGGCAACGAAAAAGCAAGAATTTTTATCAAAATATTCAACAATTTATCTATATATTAAGAAGCATGACTGATACACTGCCTTTTGCACAATGTGCATTGCGAAATTTAGCATTGCGCATTCAGGCTCTTTTGATAGTAATATTGATATAAAGGGAGGCAGACATAGCCAGCTAGTCACCGGTTTGCTTACTTTATAGCTTTTTTTTATTGTCTTGAACCGTCTTACTTATTTATAAATGCTGATATCAAATATCATTCTGGCTCATGCATAATACAATAATAAATATGCAATCTATAATAATAATTATAGTATTATATTCTATATTCTAATGCCAGTAGAAATATGTCAAATAAACATGGTTTCTCAAATATGCTGTTGTTTCATTATTAATCCAAAATGCATTAAAATTTGACAAGGATAACCTGTCTGTTCATATATGTAATTTTGAGGAATCCTAATTTGAGTAGTAATTTTGTCTATTACGAATACTAATTTTTAGCTCAAAATACAAATTTTTGGTTTATCAACTACAAAATGGTACTTTCGTGGGTTGGCAGCCCTGCGTTACATACATTTTATACATTATCCAGATTATGAAAAGATAAAAGCGTAAAATCATTGTTTGACAGCATTTCATCTGTGACGTATAGAGGAACAGCTACACTATTTGCATCGTATCCCAGCGCAGTTTGTGAGGGACACAATCTACCGAGAGTAGATTTACATATGTAAATTATGCTATTTATTTAAAAATTATAATATTGGATTTGAGTGGTAAAAGGGCTTGTAATACATTCCATCTGACAAATATCATTTGTTTTTATGATTTCTTTAATATTTAATCATGTAAGAGGATGCATTTTCTTAATCACATCTCATTGTTCTATTCTTTAAGCTCCCTATACTGGAGAGGCAGGGAATAACTCACATTGTGTGTGTTCGACAAGACATTGAAGCCAACTTCATCAAGCCCAACTTCCCCCTCAAATTTAGGTACTTTGTGTATTTTAATGTGATTGCTTTCTTACATATTTATAAATTGCATGTTAAGAGACAGTTGTACTGTTTATAAAAATAGGTGTGGCCTCTGACCCTGTCATTCTTGATGAACTTGTTGACTTGCCTAATGAGAGGTGTGGCCTCTATCATGTTTGGTAAGAGACATGGCTTCTGCCAGTCAATCTTAGTGAAGGTGTGGCATGTGCTGTCACCGTTCATACCGTGTTTCCCCGAAAATAAGACAGGGCTTATATTAATTTTCCTACCAAAATATGATACTAGGGCTTATTTTTAGGTGATGTATTTTACATTTTTTTCTATTACATGTCTGATAATATATCTTTGTCTTTATATATTCTTATTTCGTTATATTTCTTTATTTTTTTTAATATTTTAATATCGAGCGATTTTAGCAATTTTTATGGACGCAAGTGTTTGTCCTCGTCTTAAAGCAGTCGCTGCCGTCATCGACTGAGCCTCAACGCGCAAGGATTGATGCTTTGAGAGCGTACCCTAGGTAAAGCTGCCTAATAGAGGAGTCAGCGCTTTCACCTCGAGCCCTAGATTGAGTGAGTAGCAGGCCAATGAATTGCTGCCGCTCTCAACTAGGGCTTATTTTAAGGGGAGGGCCTATATTAAAATCATCTTGTAAAATCACGCTAGGTCTTATTTTATGGTTAGGTCTTATTTTCAGGGAAACACGGTATCATAGATTTCCTTTCGGCTTTTTCCCTTTTTCAGGGGTCGCCACTGCGAATGAATCACACGTTTGATTTGGCATAGGTTTTTACGTCGGATGCTCTTTCTGTCACAACCCTTTAACAATGGACAAACACGCTGACGGCTGCTGCCACCGTTCATATAAATGTTCTATAATTACCTGTTACTCTTAAAGCCTTTGAGTCATCGGTTACACCACCAGTGTAGCTTGGTCACAAAAGTTAACTTTTTAAATTTGTTACAGTGAAGAGAGAGCTGAGGTTTTTTTTTTCTTCCTGTTGAAGTACACATAATGCGTTTGACGGTGTCAAACACGAGTATGTTAACCCATTTTCTATAGTTTTGAGTAATCTGAAAATAGCACATTGATTTTGATTAATCACAAAAATAACAATCAGGAAATTGGTCCATTGAAAAGAACATTTTTTTATATTTTGGTGGTCAAATCTCAAATGACTCTCTGCTCCCTGTAGAAGTGAAGTACATAAAAACATCATGACTGTTGTACCCTATCTAGTGCACCTCAATAACATTGATTTAGCCACTGCCGAAATGTGGAGCTCACCTAAGATCGGAGTTTCTCAGATATTGCACTCTTCCCCCTTGAAATACGCAATTCTACTGATATAAGGGTTCTGTGATTTTTAGCTCTGCAAAGGCAGTTACGTGCGCATTTGTTTGTGGCCAAAAAGAGGTTCCTTCATCTTGATTCTTTAGACGAAATAAGCAGCATAAGTCATTTTAATCGTTGGCTTGGTATTTATTAATTTACCAAAGCGCTTACTCATACTTGGTGGTATGGTGTTGAAGCCTAGCTCAGCTTACTTTGAGTGAACGTGGGGAACTCTCTGAACAACTCCAATTTATTTCAGGACCAGCACACACAACCATTCTCACTCACACCTAGGTGCAATTTGCAACAGCCAGTTAGCTTAATATGCATGTATTTGGACTGTGGGAAGACACCGGAGTACCCAGCTACCCAGTACCCAAAGGGTACTTGTGCAAACATGAAAAGAACATGCAAACTCCACACAGAACATTTCTTGCCAAGTGTGAACTTGAACTGAGGACCTCCTTGCTGTGAGGTGGACTTGTTCACTACTATGGCATTGTGCTGCCCAGTTTTGATACTTCGGTAAAAACAAAAAGGATCACCATGTGTTTTCTTTCCCTATTACCTTCGGCCGTATGCTCTCCCAGTATCTTTCCCACAAATTTTATAAATATAAGGTACAGCTGAGCTTACTTATTGTCTCTAACAAACAAAAACCAACTTACATTGAGTGTTGTGTACATAAAATATGCTAACAGAAAAAAAAAAAATCACACATGCAGTTAATGTGTAACTGGTGACATGACTCCTTAAATGAATGTGTGGTATCTTGACCTGTCTCTCATGGTGAAGGATGTGTTTCCTATGGTACCGGTTAGTCTTGGGTGTGTGACCTCTATACCTGTCACTCTTGCTGAGAATGCATGGCCTCTGTTCCTGTCTTTATAGTGAAAGTTGGAAGTATGACTTTGAGCACCCAATAGGAGGGAACTGCCTTTTGGTGTGTCATTTCTGATTAAATGCGATCAGTCATGCCAAAGGGGGTGTGTTCTCTGTTCCTGTTTGTCTTGATGAACCAAGTGCCGGCTCGCTGCTAGTCACTCTGGATGAGGGAGGCTTCTCGATGAAGGAGGCTTGTCTGTGCAGGTCATGTGTCTTTTTAACAAACTGCCTAAATGGCTTCCAAGTGACGTGACTTATTTTTAAGGACTTTGATACGCTTAATGAATGAAGGGGGTGTGGCTACTGTAACTGATACCATGCTTTTGTGTTTGTACAGTGCAGTTACAGAAGAGTACACAAAAGTGATGCTGTGTTCAGTTTCAAATAGTTGTTGCTCGTATATTAATGACCATGAACCATATTGAAATTCTGGTTTTTGTTTCCAGGTATCTTGTTTTAGATATTGCGGATAACCCTGTGGAGAACATAATTAAATATTTCCAAATGGTATGTATCCCCAGTGGATCAGATTACATGTAGAATCACTGCTTTGTATCCTCTGATAAATCTTTTCATCTACACCTTGTTTCTCTCCTTCTGGTCAGACTAAAGAATTTATCGATGGCTGTTTAGAAACTGGAGGTAAATTATCAATAATTGTTGTGAACAGTACAGGGATCCCTTCCTACGTTGTGCTTCAATTCATGCTGCTTCAGTGCATTGTGTTTTTTTTTTTTTTTTTTTTTTTTTTTTTTTTTAAATATTGATTGAAATAAAAAATAAGGAAGAAGAGTGGGTGGATTTAAGGAAAATGCCACAAAAACAAGGCCATCTGTCTGTCTTCCTTTCGGCTTTTTCCCTTTTTACTCGGGAGTCGCCACAGCAAATCATCTGATTCGCAGCGGAAAGTGATGGATCCCTGTATATAATTTATGGGATTGCTTACAATGTTGATATTGTGTTGTTTGATCTCTCTGATTACCTCATGTTTAAATACCCACTCATTTTTTTTCCACAGGAAAGGTTCTTGTTCATGGGAATGCAGGAATTTCCAGAAGGTATAACTTTGCAAGTTTTGAGTGATTGCCCTAAAATATACTTCCATATTATTGTACAATTGACCCTTATGATGAATGAATTAATGTAACAAATTTTATTTATATATATATGCATAGATGCATACATGCAGTGGAGCCTCGGTATTCGAACACTTTAGAGTTGGAACAAATCAGAATTCGAACATTTTCGAACAAAAAAATCCGGGATGTTTTTTTGTCCCGGAAGAACAAAATCCGGAAGTCGAACGAGACCGAGAGGGAGGAAAGTGCATGACTTTCGAAAGTCTGCAAGTTGTTGATACTATGCATCACCCTGATAAAGCTAGCGCTGTTCTGGGGAAGTCCTGAAGTCCTGAAGAACCCAAAAACTGCAGGAGATAGTGTGATGAAAACGAATGAGCTTTGTTGTTCACAGGGAAGGCACTAGAGCACAGGGAAATCATAGTCACTGGTGGAGAAGCACAGTGATTGCTAAGTGGAATCAGGTGTGTGTGTGTGTGTGTGTGTGTGTGTGTGTGTGCTTAGCACTCCACCCGCATGTGACAGCCACGCCCCCTCCAATGCGCAGACAGAGAGCCACCAAAACCAGAGTCTCTCACAACACGGACCATAATACACTAAAATAAAAACCACAGAAAAGTTAGTCTCTCACAACACCAGTGATCATTACAGGCTGCGCCATTGCGCCAATGGCGCATTAATTGTGCCTGTGTCCCCATTGAACTACATGTCCGTGCGTCAGCCGGCGCATAGAAAATGTCCGGGAAAATCTAGTTTATTATATTGTTTAATTTTAAAAGTTAATATTGTTCAAAGAAACGCTAAATAAATCATGCTGGTGAGGACATTTGCACTTAGCGATGGTAATATGAACGATAGCATGTGATTGGCCAGTGGCTCCCGAGCTGACACATCACAGCTGCTATTCCTTCGCAGACATGATGCAATGTACTTTATTCATTTTGGGCACACGAGTGTAGAATCCACTTTTACAGCGTTCGCTTTGCTCCAAATTAACACACGTATATAATGCGCATGCCCCAGTGCTTTCCCACACTACCCTTGCTCGCGATCCATGAAAACGAACCCAGCCCCTGATGTTTACTATAGAAACATAAAATGGAGTCCAAAGCAAAAAACATTGCTCAAAACAGAGAAATTTATAAACAATGTGGGGTGCTAGTAACCAAGTGTCAAATTTATCTAATTCCAGTGATATCACTGATAATACTAGTTGCATTGCTACCACTAGTGACAGTGGGGTGGCTGCTTGTAATGCTAGCACTGCTACTGATAGTCATATTGAGGCTGCAATTGCTAACGTTAGCACTGAAGGTTTGGAAGGGAAAGAAAGACATGGATATTTTTTGTAGCAAATAAGGTGAAAATACTGTCAACAGCCTGAAAGCATAGCAGAAACTTTGAATTATAATATTGGAAGTCTGTTACTGTCGGTTAAAAACAGTTTGTGTTGTATATTGTCAACTTCCAAGTATTTTTAAATGTTTGGTTTTGTTTAATTCTGCTATGTGCCTGATATAAATTAAAATACAGACAGTGTTAAAACAGTTTGTTCCACTTTTTAACTGGAAGTGTTGTTACCTTTAATCTGCTAAAATAAAAAATTAAAACTTCAAAGCAATAAACTTGCTTTACCACTTGTGATACATCATGTGAAATATTATACATTACATTAGAGTATTTACTAATTTAGGTCCAGGTTTTACCAGTGAGCTGTCAGAAAATAGCTGAATTAGTTTCTTGGAATAATGTAATATATAATAATTTGACCCATTATGACCCCTAGTTTTTGCCAATGTCCCCAGGTTTTTTCTCTAGGGGCCAATTTGTCCCCATAAAATTTTGATCTGTAATGAACACTGCAACACAGACCATAACATTTGCGGACCTATGGTATTAGTTATGGTACTGTAAACTTCTGTTCAAAAGATGACGGAACGGATTAAGACCATTTACATTATTTGTTAATGGGAAAAGCGGATTTGGAATTCGAATAGCCTTCTGGAACGGATTATGTTCGAGAGCCGAGGCTCCACTGTATGTGTATGTAGATATATATCTTCATGGAAGTCATATTCATGATTCGGATATTTGATTTGGCATAGGTTTTTACGTTGGATGCCTTTCCTGACACAACCATTAACCAGGGCAGAAACACGTTGATGGATATGCAGCCTACTCTTGACGATAGTCAGCAATGGTTCTTTTACATGCCTCTCACCATAGACAGTGAGAGGCATGACCAGCCCCCTACTTACAAATTAATCTGTTCCAGCGCCTTTTTCGTAACGAGGGAGTCTCATAAGTAGGGTGCACATTGTACATGTAAAACACCTGATTCGTTTCAAGGCTCCCAAGACTACCCCATAAACCCTTTAAAAATGATAAAAGTGCACCAATTTTGTATGAAATGTGTTAAAAGTAAAAGAAAATTATTTATTAAACCATTTAAACATTTTAACATATTAAACCATTTTATTAACATTTATTAATTAAATCATTATTAAACATTTTTTATTAACACACACACACCTCTCTCTCTCTCCTTTTCTCTCACACACAATACAGTACGGATTGAATGTGTATTGTAAACACATTAAATGTTTATTGTGGTGCTGCGGGCCACACCCACAAGCAGGACGCCAGAGCATTTTAAGACATGGAATTCAAAGCGCATTCCTTGCTCGATAGATCAGAGGTCCAAACTCAACTTTAACTTGATCCCTTGAGGGATCAGAGCCGCGTTTTGCTCACATGCGGCACATTTATTAAACATTTACTGAATTAAACAAGTTAAAAAATTAAACTAAAGAGTTAAACCTCCTTCTGTCTCTATCTCTCACACACACACGTGCGCACGCACACGCGCTCTCACACACGCACGCAAAACTTGGGTCACACGCAGCACGCGCTCTCTCACACACACACACACACATGCAAAACTTGGGTCACGTCCACACGCAACGCGCAGCTGATGGAACAATTCTGTTTAAATGGACGGAATGTTTTATTTAAAGCCGAATTACAGTACCTGTTTGAAAGATCAGAGGTCCTCATTCAATATTAACTTGCTTCCTTGCGAGATCGGCGGTCTTCTCCCACGGCGCACTGTTTTAATATAGTGCCGAAACAATCGCCTCAGTCACTGTATTTCCGCTTTAGGGTCTCCTTCTGGTTCAATATCGTCCCGATTGTAGAGGGGTTTCGGCGATAACGAAATATAACGCTGCATGATCAATCTCAAAACAAGCCAAGAGTCAACTCTCCTTCACGTGTGTGACAAACAGGAAGTATGAGTACAAGAAGTTCAGCTGCGTCATCCCTCCTAGCCAATGGGAGGCCAGCGGTGTGGGATGTTGGGAGACAGCCAATGAGAGAGCAACTCGCGCATCGTGAGAAATTTTGATTGGCGCGTTTGAATGGCGCATTTCGTATCCCCGGGATGAAAACTTAGAAAAATGTTTTTCGTAACCCGGAATTTTTGTACCCAGGGGGTTTCGTAAGTAGGGGGCCAACTGTGTAGAGAGAGGGAGAGAGATAAGAGACAGAAGGAGGCTTAACTCTTTAGTTTTTTAAGTTGTTGAATTCAGTAAATGTTTAAGAAATGTGGCGCATGTGAGCAAAACGCGGCTCATCTGGACCTCCGATCCCTCAAGGAATCAAGTTAAAGTTGAGTTTGGCCCTCCGATCTGTCAAGCAGGGAATGCGCTTTGAATTCCACGTCTTAAAATGCTCTGGCATCCTGCTTATGGCCCGCAGCGCCACAATAAACATTTAATGTGTATACAATACACTTTCACTGCATACTGTATTGTGTGCGTGTGTGTGTGTCAGAGAGAGAGGTGTGTGTGTGTGTGTTAATAAAAAATGTTTAATAATGGTTTGATTAATAAATGTTAATAAAATGGTTTAATATGTTAATAAAATGTTTAAATTGTTTAATAAAACTTTTTACTTTTAACACATTTCATACAAAATTGGTGTGCTTTTGTCATTTTTAAAGGGTTTATGGGGTTTACTTGGGAGCATTGGAACAAATTGGGCCTTTTACATGTAAAATGCGCCCCTAATTACAAAACTCCCGCATTACGAAAAAGGTACTGGAATGGATTAATCTCGTAAGTAGGGGGCCGACTGTACACACACTCACACATTGGTACCTTGACTTACAAGTGTCTTTTTTAACGAATTTTCCATGATACGAACTTTGATCCCACCAAAAATCTGCCCCATCCAACGAGCAAAATTTTGATTTACGAGCTCTGCTGTGGAAATGGCTTTTCCTTGCTGATTAGCAATAATATTCTCCCGCGTGTATTCCTTCACGCTCCGAGAACTCCTTGTGCCGTGCTTCTCAATTATTTTCTATTATGCCCCTATTGGGGGGGGGTGGCATTTCACCCCCCACCCCCCGGTGCCCCGCGCATTGCGAAAAAGTGTTTACTACACTTCATATTGTTTGCTCGGGGCTTTTTCCCTACACCATAGGGAACACAGTGAGAGCGCCACGACCACCTACCTTTTTATCACTGTGGACCGGTCAACGCTTGACAATTTTACCGCGGACCTGGGCTGTCGTAGACACTCTTTATATTGTAAATAAAATTTATTTATATTAAATATTATTGTTAATAATAATAATAATGAGAATAATAATTAAAATAATAAACACTCGATGAATGTTATTTTTCAATAGCTGAAATAAGGTTGGTTGGGATGTAGAGCATGAACTTTTCTATCAAAAAAAAAAAAAAAAAAAAAAAACCACACAGGTGATCATGCACCCGCTTGGAGAATGAATGCTCAGGCTCAGTCTTGCCCAAAATCCCCACTAATGTTTGAGGCATGTCTACCAACACGCCTCTGTTCACACGATGTTCCCTTGTGGGTTACATTTTAGCGCTCAACTGTGTAACCGACATGTAACTGAGAGAATCCAGTCATTTTTCAAAATAAAAGATTTTTCAAAAATAAAGATCGTTCAGACGCGCATGATAAATAAAACTGAAATAAATTATTTATTCTGCGGCAGCGGCCCGGTGGTTGGGGACACCTGCTGTACAGGATGTGCAATTACACTTAATTCTAGTACAGTATGGTTAAAAAAAAAAAGAAGCAAAAAGCATGTTACCCAGGGTCATATGTGCCCCCTCTCCCCTGGCATCACACTGCACCCCCCACTATACTGAGAAGCACTGGCCTTGTGGGAGTTTACCGTGAGCCTTTCCTCCCTGGCATTTGTAGTGTGCACATGCACAAAATTCTCCTCTGTTACGGACCACCTCATGCCTGCCCACGTGACTTGTTTGCTGCAGTCAATGATCAGAAGGGTTAGTTGACTTATTGTTTATTCTTGTTTCATTGTTAATGTACACATTGTTGTTATTATTATTATTATGAAGAAATGTTTATTTTTGTTTATCTTAATATATTGGGCGAAATATACGTTTGTGTCCGGTTATGAGTTTGGGAGGGGGGTGGAATGAATTTATTGGCTTTCTATTATTTCTTAGGGAATTTTTGTTTTATCTAATGACATTTTGTTTTATGAGGTTACCCTCGGAACAGATTAATTTCGTAAGTCAAGGTGCGTGTGTGTGTGTATATACAGACGCTCCCCGACTTAGGTTTTTTATTGGTTCCAGACGGCCGAACGCAAGTTGAAACCGATCGCAAGTTGTTACAGTGACGCATGACGCTCATACTGCACCATACATCCATAAATACCATTACCGTATCTCATAAAACTCCCCTAAATTAATTATAAACATAACATTGTAAAATGACATCAAATAATATCAACATTAATTTCAAATAAATTAAATTAAAGCAAAATAATTTCAAATTGATATTTTAATCAAATTCACTCATCAAATATCAAATACAGTATCAAATATAATCTTTAACATTCTCTATGATGCGATCTTTCTGCTTGTAAATGGTTCCGATGGTCGACGGATGGTCACTTTACATGAAGCTTAAAACAGCCAATCAGCGCTTCCAATATGTGAGGCGCTCAACACCGAAAGTGGTTTACTTTTTTGTGCTTGAGACAAAGCGCGGGTTACACGGACTTCTGGTCTTTCAAGTGAGCAAGGGCGCCATTGAATTCTCATTTAGTATTCAGCCTGCACTGATGTGAACCACCAGCAGACAGTTCTCTTTCTTTTCTGGATTCGAGTTTTCATTCATTTTACAACTCCCTTTGCTTAGCTGAGTATGCATGGTAGATTGCGCCGATCTGAGCAGATAGTTAATTCATCTATGTATGAGACTTGCACCCATGCTAGTAGGCTTACGCTTCTGACCAACCATATTCACTTAGGGTTACAAAAGTCCGCAAGAACAGTGTAAACATAAAGATCACAGAGACATCTTAACACAAGGGTAACACGCTACATAACTTTATTTATATAATATATATATACACACACACACACACACACACACACACACCATGCCATCTGCCATTGCCCACACACACACACATCATGCCATCCGCCATTGCCAGTTCAGTTGAAACTCTACAGTACAAGGCAGTCATTTCCAAACAGAACCCAGATGCACAGGAGTTTTTTCTGGGCCAGGGGTCATTTAAAATGGAGTGAGACAAAGTGAAAAACTGTTCTGTGGTCAGACGAATCACGAATCGAAGTTCTTTATGGGAAACTGGGACGCCATGTCATCCGGACTAAAGAGGACAAGGATAACCCAAGTTGTTATCAGCGCTCAGTTCAGAAGCTGCATCTGTGATGGTATGGGGTTGCATGAGTGCGTGTGGCATGGGCAGCTTTCACATCGGGAAAGGCACCGTCAATGTAGAAAGGTATATCCAGGTTCTAGAACAACACATACTCCCATCCAGACGTCATCTTTCAGAGAAGACTGCATTTTTCAACATGATAATGCCAGACCACATGCAGCATTAATTACAGCATCATGGCTGCGTAAGGCCCAAAACAGTTGAATAGCTAGAGGCCTGTATTAGACAAGAATGGGACAGCATTCCTATTTCTAAATTTGAGAAACTTGTCTCCTCGGTCCCAAGACGTTTGCAGACTGGAGATGCCTCATAGTGGTGAAAATGGTCATGGCCCAACTTTTTTGAGATTTGTTGACGCAGTGAAATTTAAAATCAACATTTTGCCTTAAAATGATACATTTTGTCAGTTTAAAGTTTTGACCCTGTTATCTATGTTCTATTTAGAAATTTGGCACTTCTACATCATTGCATTCAGTTTTTATTCACAATTTGTATAGTGTCCCAACTTTTTTGGAATCGTGTGAGTGAGAGAGTGAACGAGATCGGGGCAGAACTATTGCTGACTTTTGACAAGAGTAGCTGCATAGCCCGTCAGCGTGTTTCTGCCTCTTGTGCTAAAGGGTTGTCAGGAAGGGCATCCGACGTGAAAACTTATGTCAAATCAAACATGCGAATCATTAATATGACTTCCATGAAGATGAAGGCAGATGGTTCGCTGTGGCGCCCAATGAAAGTTACAGCTGAAAAGAAAAGAGATCGTATGTTTGACAAAAATTTTATACCAACCTACTATACGTACATAATGCTTATCTCTGTTTGGTTTATTTCAGTGCTGCCTTAGTTATCGCTTACCTTATGGAAACATTTGGCGTAAAATACAGGTAATTTTATCCTTTAATATATTCTGCATTTTTTTAATTATTATTATTTTAAATAAAAGTTGTGTGTGTTTGGATTAGTGACTGTTTTCTCTGCAGGGATGCTTTCAGTCATGTCCAGGAGCGGAGATTCTGTATTAACCCTAACGTAGGCTTCGTGCATCAACTACAGGTCAGAGTTAAAATGATTTAATCTGAACTTCCTAAATTGAGCTTCTGGACTGGATAGTAGCAGGGGTGATAACTAATTCATTCAGAATTCTGGCTTGGATTTTCATAATCAGTCACTTTTTTTGGATGCTGGCGAGGCTATGGCAGTTGGCAAATGGTCATTTAGTACCTCACCACCTACTGGAATGAAGTGTGTATCATAGTGACTTGTTTACACCTAATCCTGGTATTTAACATTCGAATCAAGCGAGTTAGTCCTAGATAAGATATTAGATGCCTTTGACACTCAGCTCTTGAATCCTTTTGTAGAATGTGTTTCTCAAGGTGAAGGAATGGGATTGTATCAGCACATGCATTGTCAAGAAGTAGCTTTTAGAAGTTAAGCCCTGCTGTTGTACAGTAGTATTTTGAATTTTAAATACTTAAAGGAAAACTCTAGATCAAATAAATACACAATACACTGTTAGGTAGATATCTGTTCTTTACTTTAACAATGGCTCTGCATCATTTTATCACATCAGTTGTTTACAAAAAGAAGGATTTTAATAACAATAACCGCAAGTGACGAAGACGTGGCATCGCTTACTGTTTAGTTGTCTGATCCCTGAGCTGCTGCACTGGGCTGTGGATATACTGTACACTACTGTGTACTGTAACTGTTAACTGGTAAATGAAATACTAGTAAATCCTTTTACTTCAATTCTGGTTTTGCACAGAATTGAGGTAAAAGGATTAACTTGTATTTCATTTAACAGTTACAGTTCAGTTACCTGGTCTAGGAATCAAGTGCACTGATGGGTTTTGAAAGGACTCCTGTTTTACAGGAGTCCCCAACCACCGGTCCGTGGCTCAATTGGTACCGATTCGCAGAAGAAATAATTCATTGTTTCCGTTTTATTTATTATCAAAGTCTGACCGATCTTTATTTTTGAAAAATGTTTTATTTTGAAAAATGACCGGATTCTCGGTTACATGTCGGTCATTTGAGCGCTAAAATGTAACCCACAAGGGGACAGCATGTGAACAGAGGCGTGTAGAGACATGTTTCAAACAATAGCGGGGATTTTGGGTGAGACTGAGCCTGAGCCTTCATTCTCCCAGCTGGTACACCATCACCTGTGGTGGGTTGTTTTGTTTTGGGTTTTTTTTGAGAAGTTCAAGCTCTATTTCCAAACCAACTTTATTTCAGCTGTTGAAAAATAACATTTCATGGAGTGATTATTATTATTATTAATGATGACGATATTTTATATAAATAAATTATATTTACAAGATAAACAATCTATGACACCCACACACCCCGAGTCCGCGGTAAAATTGTCAAGCGTTGACCGGTCCACAGTGATGAAAAGGTTGGGGACCCCAGCTATAAAAGATGCACCTGGGTGAAACAGTCTCAGGTGAAAAGTACAGTGGAAAAAAATGGCAAGTAATGCATTCGATTGTTTGGGGTTTTTTGCCCCGCCCCCAAACTTTGTTACATCTCCCTGAGTCTGCCATCCATTGAAAACTGTTTGGTATGGAAGAATATAAGACCCACTGAGATCCTTGTATAACTAAAAGCTGGCGCATGGCAGGAAGTCACACACCACTTTCACATACGCCTGGCTCTTTCCAACTTCCTTTCATTTTCTCTTTTCAGCACTTCCATGCACCGCTGGATTCTTTTTAAGCTGAAATACTGTTGGAACGGTGTCCTCCTTGAGTTTTAGTTTCAACCTTAATTCCACAGTAAGGTCCTGAACGAATGCATCAGTTTGTTCTTGCTTCATCTTTGAGATAAGTGAAGTAACAAACATCTTTATTACTTGCTGAGTGGTTCGAACAACTAAAATCCATACAGTGAGCTGATGCCAGTCTTTTATCATCTAATTCTACCCTGTATGTTCCGCAATGGACCATGGACTCTATGGGTTGTATATAGCGTCATAATCCTGCCCTTTCTTGTAGGATCTTTGCTCTTTTTTTTCAGCGTTCGTGAGAGCTGATTAAGGGCAATAAAATCCTGGTTTATTTTCTTGGTAAAAATACCAAGCAATTGCTTTTTACTGCAGTCTTTCACTAATGTTTCTATACACCGAAATACTCAGTGACTCGTATATTCCCTTTAAATCTGTCTCTTACCAGTATTGAAGTCCGTTATACTGTTTTTGATGCCATGCTAAATAGTGGGGTAGTGGTGGGGTATTTTCTTTTTTTTTCGTTTTGCAGTTATCACCCTGATTATAGTGATAATGAATGTTATTGAATTAATGTAATGGCATTGCAATTTTACCACTTTCCTTATGCCTTCCCCTGCTGTATTATATATGCACTTTATTCTGTTTCAATGCATTGTTCATACTGAACCCCCTCTCCCATGCGTGCAGTTAAACATTTTTATATAACATAAAGACACAGGCCAGATTTAAGCTTTGTGATGTGAAGTGAACATGACACTGCACTATACAATTTACCAACAAACTGAAGTACAACTGTGAAATTAGGGAAGAAACTGAAACGAGCACATTGATAAAAGTCCTGATGTACTGTTATTGCATGTCTTGTGTCTGTAGGAATATGAAGCAATTTATCTTGCCAGACTAACTATCAAAATGATGTCGCCCATTCAGCTGGGTCGCTCTTTCTCCGTTCAAGCAGGAATGCAAGGTTGGTTTCTGTCACTGTACCCAATATACATACTGTTAGCTGCTCAGCTTGATGTTTCTAAAGATTTTATATTTATAGAAAGTATATCACCCGGGCTCCTAAATGGAGGAAAATTCCTAAATAACCAGGAAGTCGCAAGTTTAGACTCAGATTGATGCCGCAGCTGTGAGTCTGATTTACAGTTGTGTTCAAAATAAAAGCAATCAGACATTACAAACCTGATAAAATCAGTGTTTTAGGTGGAAATGATATTTCTACATGGCAAATAATTTACTAGCAGGTGCAGTAGAGGAATAGAATCCAACAGTCATGACCTGCATGCTGTTGGTTGTGTAATTGAATCTCTAATTGAAAGGGGCGTGTTCAGAACAATAGCAGTGTTGAGTTCGATTAGTGGTGTCATTCATTCTTCGAAAAACAAGAGCCAATTTCCCTTATTTAAGTAAAGAAGGCAGCAAATGTACATGCTGGTTAAAGAATATTTCTCTGAAATCCTGAGGAAAATGGGTCATTCCAGACATTGATGATTGGAGAGGGGAAAACAAAGTGCAGAAAATGAGCGTGTTTATTTAAAATTATCGTAAATGCTTTAAAATGGCAACCAAAACCTGAAAGACATGGAAGAAAGTAAGGAACTGCCGTTTGAATGGGTCGAAGAAATGGCAAGGACTCAGGAAACAATCAGCTCTAAAATTATCTGAGTCCTGTTGCAATTAGAAGATGCCTATGTGAAGCCGAGCTATCGTCAAGAAGCCCCCGTAAAAATATTTTGAACGCAACCTTTTCTGGACTGATGAAAGTTTGTTCTTTTGGGGTCTAGTGGCTGGAGACAGTTTGTCAGATGACCTGCAAACACTGAATTCAAGCCACAGTACACTGTGAAGACGGTGAAGCCTGGTGGCACAAGCATCTTGATATGGGGCTGTTTCTCATGCTACAGCGTTGGGTCTATTTATCGCATACCAGGGATCAGTTTGAATACATCAGAATACTTGAAGAGGTCGTGCTGCATTATGCTGAAGAGGAAATGCCCTTGAAATTGGTGTTCAAACAAGACAATGAGCCCAAACACACCAGTAAACGGGCAACGTCTTGGTTCCAGACCCATGAGATTGACATTATGAAGCAGCTGGCCTGATCCCCGGACCTGAATCCAATATAAAACTTGTAGTGTGACATCAAAAATTCAGTTTTTGAGCAAAACCATACAGAAGAACTCTGGAATTCAGTTTAGCCATTCTGGGCTGGAAAACCTGTTCACATGTACCATAAGTTCTCAGAAACAATGTTTATACAACTAAATATTAGTTCAGTGATTCATAGGAAAGCAAAATCTTAAACCAATTTTCAGTTTATAAAGTAAATGTTTGGGGTTGTAAAGAATTAAGCAGGCACTGCTATTTTTGAACAATCTAATATTCAATTTTCAATTTCTTTCAAGGAATGACACAAATTTGATATATACTTCATGTGTTGATTTGGAGTAGAATGTGTCATGTTCCCAATGCATTTGTGTGTATGGAAATAAAGCTGTTATCAGGATTTTTAGCTTTTCACTTTTTTAAACACTTTTGAACGCTTTCACAGAAGGGAGGGATGGTGTACACTCATCTCCCTATCACTTACAGTGACTATCAGCCAATCATGTGTATCACCGAAAACAGACAAAGGGGAGGAGCTGCTCTATGCGCAGCAGATCCTAAAGATGCGGGTGGCAGAATCATGTGTCATTGAAGGGGACACATTCTTGCTTATACCGTTGCCTTGGTGGGGGTGATGGTGTGGTATTAATGGTCAGGTGGGAATTGGATATGACTAAATCCGGGGAGGAGTAATTTTGCTCAAATATTATGTACAGTATGCTAAATATTTTAGTCTCCACCACAAATACTCCTTCATGGTATTAATTTTCGATTTATTTTTACAGGGAGCCGGAAACGAACACTAGAAGATGATGATGAATTTGGGAGTATGCATGTTCAAGCTGCCCAAAATGGATAGAAGATGCTTTCGAGCTTGGCTGCTTTTTTGTTTGTTTGTTTTAAATTTTTATGGGATTTAAAATTGTAAATATTCTGGTGGGGTTTTGTAAAAACAAAATCTTGGGGAGGGAGAGAGGGCAAGCCTGCTCCTAAAACTGGGGCTTATTTGATATTTGTTGGGGAATTTTTTGAGCCGTATGCACTGATGTTTTTTGCAGTTTTATAATATTTAACACATTTTTTGCATTTGCAGTGGGACAGTATTGCAATAATGCTCTTTTGATACTTGAATGACTTGTTTTTTTGGCTAAAAGAATTACATTTGTTAAAAGGAAATTGTGAAAGGGGTACTTCAGTGTAAGGAAAGAGACTTGGTGGAGTAAAACACAATGCTTTGTGAGAGATTTAACATCCTACTCAATAAAAAAAAGGTGACCGAATCATCGCTTCTGTCGTTTGACTTTTTGACACTGGTGTTTTTCTGTACAATGCAGAATACAGCATGCTACATTTTATGTGCGATATATATATATATATATATATATATATATATATATATATATATATATATATATATATATATATATACTAGTCCTTCTCAAAAAATTAGCATATT
Organism: Plotosus lineatus; assembly: GCA_024760905.1. Lineage (NCBI taxonomy): Eukaryota > Metazoa > Chordata > Actinopteri > Siluriformes > Plotosidae > Plotosus > Plotosus lineatus. The sequence continues at coordinate 36,792,358 of CM045731.1, forward strand.
GTGATATTCATTGTTTTCTGTAATGTACTGATAAAAATTGAACTTTCATATATTTTAGATTCATTGCACACCAACTGAAATATTTCAGGTCTTTTATTGTTTTAATACTGATGATTTTGGCATACAGCTCATGAAAACCCAAAATTCCTAAGGCTTCTCACCCGAACCCCCAGGGTCTTCCTCTTCCACGGAGGGCGTGTTGGTGGGATTGAGAAGGTCCTCAAAGTATTCCCTCCACCTCTCAACAACATCCCCAGTCAAGGTAAGCAGCTCCCTACCTCCACCGTAAACAGTGTTTGTGAAGAACTGCTTCCCCCTACTGAGGTGTCGGATGGTGGCCCAGAACCTTTTTGAGGCCAACCGATAATCACTCTCCAGGCCCTCACCGAACTCCTCCCACGCCCGAGATTTTGCATCTGCGACAGCCTCGGCTGCAGCACGTTTGGCCTGCCGGTACCCGTTTGCTGCCTCAGGAGTCCCACAGGCTAATAAAACCCGATAGGCCTCCTTCAGCTGGACGGCCCCCTTCACCGCAGGTGTCCACCACCCGGTTCGGGGATTGCCGCCACGACAAGCACCGGCGACCTTACGGCCACAGCTATGGGCTGCCGCCTCAGCAATGGAGGCACGAAACATGGCCCATTCGATTCCATGTCCCCGCCTCCTCCGAACGTGGTTGTAGCTCTACCGAGGTGGGAGTTAAAGGCCTCTCGGACAGGGGCTCCGCCAAACGTTCCCAGCAGACCCTGATTACACGCTTGGGCCTGCCAGGTCTGGAAGGCAACCTCCCACACCACCGAAGCCAACTCACCACCAGGTAGTGATCGGTAGACAGCTCAGCTCCTCTCTTCACCCGAAAGTGTCCAGAACATATGGTCGCAAGTCCGATGACACGACTACAAAGTCAATCATCGAACTGCGGCCTAGGGTGTCCTGGTGCCAAGTGCACTTATGGACACCCTTATGTTTAACATGGTGTTCGTGATAGACAAACTATGACGAGCACAGAAGTCCAACAACGACACACCATTCGGATTCAGACTGGAGAGGCCGTACCTACCGATCACACCCTTCCAGGTCACACTATCGTTGCCCACATGGACGTTGAAGTCTCCCAAGACAACGAGTGAGTCTCCCGAGGGAGCGTTCTCCAACACCCCCTCAAAAGACTCCAAAAAGGGTGGGTACTCTGAACTGTCATTTGGTGCATAAGCACAAATAACAGTCAGGACCCGACCCCCCCCGCCCGGAGACGGAAGCTACCCTTTCGTCAACCGGGGAGAACCCCAACATTTGGGCACTGAGACGGGGGGCAACAAGAATACCCACACCGGCTCGCCGCCTCTCCCCATGAGCAACTCCAGAATAGAAGAAGGTCCAGCCTCTTTCGAGATGGATGGTTCCAGAGCCCAAGCTATGCGTTGAGGTGAGCCCGACTATATCTAGTCGGTATCTCTCCACCTCACGCACCAAATCAGGCTCCTTTCCCGCCAGAGAGGTGACATTCCATGTCCCGAAGGTCAGAGTAAGTAGCCGAGGATCAGTCCGACACAACCCATGCCTTTGGCTGCCACCCAACTCACACTGCACCGGACCCCTAAAACTCCTCCCACGGGTGGTGGGTCCATGGGAGGGCGGACCCATGTCTCCTTTTCGGGCTGGGCCCGGCCAGGCTCCATGGGCATAAGCCCGACCACCAGGCGCCGCCTTGAGCCCCTCCTGGGCCTGGCTCCAGGAGGGAACCCATGTGACCCGCGTCCGGGCAAGGGAGACTGATTCCTATGTTGTCTCGTGTCTTAGGGGTTTGTTTTGAATCGCACTTTGTCTGGACCTTCACCCCGGACCTGTTTGCCTTGGGTGACCCTACCAGGGGCATTTGCCCCCGACAACATAGCTCCTAGGATCATTAGGTCACGCAAACCCCTCCACCACGATAAGGTGGCGATTCAAGGAGGGGAGATATATATATATATATATATATATATATATATATATATACACACACACACACGTGTCTGTGTATGTATGTGTATATACATACATACATATGAATGTGTGTATATACATATGTGTCTATGTATATATATATATATATATGTATATATACATATACACGTGTCTGTGTATGTATGTGTGTATATATATATATATATATATATATATATAATATACAGACGCGCCCCAACCTACTTTTTTTTTTTTTTCTTCACCTTATGTTCGGCCGTCCGGAACCGAACTAAAACGTAAGTTGTTACTGTATGTGACATATGACGTTCATACTGTACTATACATCCATAAATACAATTACCGTATCTCATAAACCACCCCTAAATCAATTATAAGCATAATATTGTAAAATAATATAAAATGTATCAAATATCAACATTAATTTCAAATAAATTAAATTCAAGCAAAATAATTTAAAATAGATAAATTTTAATCAAATTCACGAATCAAATATTAAACACAGTATCAAATATAACTTTTAACATTATGATGCAATCTTTCTGCTTGTAAATGGTTGTGATGGTCAATGGATGGTCACTTTACGTGAAGCTGAGCCGAGTCACTTTACATGAAGCTTAAAACAGCCAATCAACGCTTACAATATGTGAGGTGCGCCATCAAAAGTAGTTCACTTGCTTGTGCTTGACACAAAGTGCTGGTTATCCGGACTTTCGGTCTTTCAAGTGAGCAAGGGCGCCGTTGAATACTTGTTTAGTATTCAGCTTGCACTGATGTGAATCAACAGCAGAGCAGAGAGTTCGCTTTCTTTTCTGGATTTGGGTTTTAATTCTTTTTACAACTCTCTTTGCTTAACTGAGTATGCATGGTAGATTACACCGATCTGAGCAGATAGTTCATTCAGTCTTGGGAAAACCGGAAATTCCGGCATATGTCGGAAAACTTGCACCCATGCTAGTGCTGTGTATATAATACCAATAAATACATATTCAATGCTATAAATGCTTATAATAAAAACATTAAAAAATAATGCAGAAGATGTAAATAAAATATAAATACACACATAAGCGCACACTCAGATGCACACCTCACAACAATGTTACTCGTTTTGATGGGAGATTTTGGGTTGTTTTTTGTTTTGTTTAGGGTTTTTTTTTTTTTTTTTTTTTGCATAATTGGCCTTGTTTTTGCAACATTTTTCTTAACTTTTTCCCCAATTCTTCCTTAATTTCCTGAATTTTTTAATTCAATGAATATTTATTAAAAACATTTTTAAAAAGTGCGAATTGAAGAGCGAAGTAGCAAGGGATTCCTGTGTGTGCGTATATATATATATATATATATATATATATATGTATATATGTGTGTGTGTGTGTGTGTGTGTGTGTGTGTATATATATATATATATATATATATGTGTATGTGTGTGTTTTATATATATATATATATATATATATATATATATATATATATATATATATATATGTGTGTGTGTTTATATATATATATATATATATATATATATATATATATATATATATATATGTGTGTGTGTGTGTGTGCATGTATATTCACAATGCCATAACATTTACTAGTCTTTTTTCATTGGAAATATAAGATAAGGTCGATGTTAACCAACCTACAGCTGTTTGTTATGCTATTGTATGGAGAGCCGCATTTCTCAAGTACAACGTCATGAGCCAGTCTAGCGGCTCCTCACAGTGAAACAGTTAAGATATTTAGATCATTTTAGTTTATGTCTGTCACACCTTATACTTGAAGCTGATGGTTCTGTTCAAAAAAGAATAGCAGCCAGCCATCGCCAACCTGATCAATCACTGTGTTTGGTAGACATGATATTCCTAGATGGCAAATAATTTACTAGCAGGTGTAGTGGAGTAATAGAATCCAGCAGACCCAGTCATGACCTCTATGCTGCTGATTCTGTGTAATTAAGTCACTAATTGAAAGGGGTGTGTTTAAACAATAGTGTGGAGTTCAATTAGTGATATCATTCATTCTGTGTAAAGCAGATGCCAATTATTGCACTGATTTCTGGAAGGAATCAACAAATGTTGTTCATGCTGGTTATAGAGCAGTGGTTCTGAACCTTGTTGGCGGTACTGAACCCTACCAGTTTCATATGCTTATTCACCGAACCCTTCTTTATTGAAAAATAAAATTATTATTATTTTTTTTTTTTCAAATTCAAGACATAGGTACTGTATATGTTTTTACTGGGGCACCAAAATGAACTGTGCATTAATATCACTGTGGACAAAGAACAAAACCAATAGAATGCATGAACTCCCCCCATCAAAATTACTTAGATTTTTATGTGAGGTGCGCATCTGTGTGTGTGCGCCACGTCTGTATGTGTGTGTATTTATATTTTATTTACATCCTTGCATTATTTTTGAATATTTAATTGTTATTATAAGTATTTATAGCGTTATGTATTTATTGATATTATATACCTCTCTCATATATACATGTACATATACGTCAATCAGCGGGGGGTTGATCCTACTTTGCAAATCTTGCAGATAGGACGCTGACTAGCATCACGTTCCATTATATATGTGAATCCATGTTCGTCTAACCACTTTCTTTCTTGCTCAACACAGTATGGATTAAAACATTAAGAAAGAAATCACGTGACGTACGCTGCCAAGCAATGTAGCATGATCACCTGCAGCCAGTGATGGCCAAGTGGGACGTGTCATGACTATGAGTTGAGTGTGTGTCTTGACCTCCGCCGAACCCCTGAGACTGACTCATCGAACCCCTAGGGTTCGATCGAACCCAGGTTAAGAACCACTGTTATAGAGCATTTATATAGGAAATGGGTTGTTCCAGAGATTAGTCAGAAGAACAGCGTACCTTGATTAAAAAGTTACTGAAGAGGGGAAAACATGTAAAGAAATGCAGAAAATTATCACAAATGCTTTAAAATGGCAACCAAAACAGATGTGGAAGAAAAACTACCATTCGAATGGATGAAAAGCCAAAAAAAAAAAAGACATGCTGAAGAGGCTACAATCTGCCAACGAGCACAGCGATTGGCCTACCATGAAATGGAGCAACATTGTATGGACTGATGAAAGTAAGATTGTTCTTTTTGGTGTCGTGTCCGAAGACAGTTTGTCAGACGACCCCAACCACTGAATTCAAGCCACAGTATACTATGAGGACAGAGAAGACTGAAGTCTGGTGGCGCAAGATTCATGATATGGGGATATTTCTCATACAACGTTGTTGGGCCTATTTCTCACATACCAAGTATCATGGATCAGTTTCAATACATCAGAATACTGGAAGAGGAAATGCCCTTAAAATGATCCATGGAAAAGAACTGGAATGTAGTCCAATCAACCTGGCCTGGGACACCTGTCCACTTATGCCAGAAGTTGGTCGACTCCATGCAACGCAGATGTGCAGCAGTTCGCAGAACAGTGGTTATACAACTAAATATTAGTTGAGTGATACAAAGAAGAACAATATTACACCATTTTTCAGTTTATACAGTGAATGTTTGAGTTTGTAAAGAATAAAGTAGACACTGCTATTTCTTTGAAGTCTAATACAGGACTCGCGACTTCGCACTTCAATTCATGCGACTTCAGTGTATCATGTTTTTTTTTTTTAATATTCATCAAATTTAAAAATAAGGAAATTGAGGAAGAATAGGGGGAAAGTTAAGGAAAATGCCATAAAATAAGGCCAATTATGCAAAAAAAAAAAAAAACCCAACCCAAAACCCCCCTCATCAAAACGACCGACATTTCTATGTGAGGTACGCATCTGTGTGTGTGTGTGTGTGTGTGTTTATAATTTATTTACATCTTATGCATTTTTTTTGAATGTTTATTATAAGCATTTATAGCATATATGCATGTACGTATATGTCAGTCAGTGGGGTTGATCCTACTTCGCGGAATTTGGCTGTTGCGGGGGGATCTCTGTCCCAATTAACTGTGAAAAGTGAGGGATCCCTGTATTCACTTTTCTTTGATTTCTTTAACGGAATACACAAATTTGATATATTTTTCCTTCATGTTTGGAATAAATACATCAGAGGGACAGCACATGTAAGAGGTTTTGGAGACAAAGACAGAGAGGCTAGATTGAGATGGTTTGGACATGTACAGAGGAGGGATAGTGAGTACATTGGTAGTAGGATGCTGAGGTTGGAACTACCAGGCAGAAGGCCGAGAGGAAGACCAAAGAGAAGATTTATGGATGTGGTGAAGGAGGACATGAAGATAGTTGGTGTAAAAGTAGAAGATGCAGAGGATCGGGTGAGATGGAGGCAGATGATTCGCTGTGGCGACCTCTGAAGGGAACAGCCGAAAGGAAAAGAAGTAGTTTTGGTAAGGAAAGAAATTGTTGTTTCTGATGAATTTGTGTATGGAAATAAAAGCTATTATAAGGACTTTGAGCTTTATTCACTTTTTAAAACACTATTAATTTGAACACAACAATAGATGCGTGTGACCAACAGTCATACTGACTGACTGAATGCTCTGAGAACAGGATGCATGTCAACAGAAAAGATTTTTAATTGATACCCATATCCCTTTCAGAAAATACTGTATTACACAGTATATAAACAACTGATCAAATAATGACTCTCCTGTCAGACTGACACATGTCCCTCTATATTGTACTGATAGATCGTGCAGTGTTCTAAGACTGGAAGTACACGTTCTAATAATAAATTCTGATCAGGACTACAGAAGACATGTACTGAAATGCAACAAATTGCTCATTCAGCATGCACAAATCATAAAGGTGTTGTGGAAGCTGGGGGTGTAAATTATTGATCTCAGTAATGCTCTTGTAAGCATTGTTCAAATAAGAGATTACAGTGATGTCAGCGAAATCCACTAAAATAAATAGCTTGCAGTTCTGTAGAGATCTCGAAGATGGCACTGCAATTTTTTTCCAGCATTTATAAGAGAAATTTTAAGCCATGACATTGCATGGTCGTGGGCATGTGGTACATTTGCTTCCTGTCTCCAGGGCCAAATTAAACCGTGGTTGATCTACTACACTAGTATTTTCCTCAGAAAGTGGAGGATAATGGAAGGAAAACTGAGCTACCTTTCCCCATCATGGAACATTTTTGGTACTGTTTATTATACATAAAATATAAATTAGCATGTAGAATAGAAAAGTAAATCTCTCATTTAAGAAAATATTCAAGTACCTTTTTCTTAAAAGATGCTTCCAGCATATGTATAAAGACAAATAGACCTGCTGAGAGTACGAGCCACCATTACTTCATATTTCACTTTCATGAGTCATAATCCATCATACTACAGTTTGTTTGGCTTTTTTTTTTTTCTTTTTGGAGGGGTTTTTAAATGCAATTGTCCCAGACTACCGGAAAATCTCAGCTCATTCTTGAGAGAAATTGTGCCAACGCAGTGTAAACTCAATCAGCCACTCTGAGGTCAGATCTCGGCAGCTGCAGGTCCGGGAAGGTCCCTGAAGTATTCAGTCAAAGAAGCGACACTGCATGTAGGTTTCTTCTGAAGCTGTGTAACCCAGCTTCGTATAGAAAGCGACGTTATTCTGTGCACACTCCAGCGTGATCTTGTAGCACTGCAGTTTTTTGCTGAGCAAAGTCAGCGTTGCAACGAGCCTGTGCATAAAACATCAGATGCATGTGCTTTCAGTCATTAAAAACAAAAAAAAAAGTAGTTTTTAAATGATTCCTGAGATTGCTATAATTCCGCATTTACAATAAGTACATATGTAAGGGCGTGGCCTCTGGGCCTGATGATTTGAGTGAAGGTGTGGCATCTGTATCAGTCTCAATGAAAGGAGTTGTTGCCTCTATGCAGCTCAGTCTCGCTAAAACAGATGTGTACTAGTATACGAGACCCCTGTGAAAGTGAGACTCCATGAGGGTGTGTGTTTATTGAAGAGGACTGGCCTCTGAAAGAAAGACTCAGTGAAGGCACACACTCACTGTTACCTGCTGGAGGAGGTGTGGTCCGTTTTTTCTTGTATGTAGAATTAAGTGATTGTGTGCTTTTAGATTTGACATTATGGTTATTTTGAATAATGTACAATTACAGGTCTCTGAAAACTTGATTTGAGGTTTACTATTCAGCTTATTCAAAATCCTGACATTCTCACACCCATCTTTTGAAAACAATACAATATAGTGGATTGAAAGCTATTCATCCCCCTTAACTTTTCCACAGGTGTCATATTAAAACCACAAATGTAAATGTATTTTATTGGGATTTTATGTGATAGATGGCACATAATTGAGAAGTGGGTGGAAAAATTATGCAGTTTTCAAAAAACTTTACAAATAAAAATCTGAAAGGCATTCAGTTTGCATTTAGTCAGCTTTGCTCCGATACCCCTCAATAAAATCCACTGCATCTAAATGCATTCAGAGGTCCCCTAATTACGAAATCGAGTTCGCCTGTGTGTAATCTTACCTCAGTATAATTTCAACTGTTCTCTGAAGACATCAGAGATTTGTTCAAGAACATTCGTGAACTAACAGCATCATGAACTAACACAGACTACATTCACAAAAAAGTTCACCAAAGACTGTTTTTCCTGAGACAGCTCAAGAAATTCAGAGTGAAAACAAATCTTCTCCTCCGTTTCTACTCCGCCATCATTGAGAGCACTCTCACTTCATCCATAACAGTTTGGTATGGCAGCCTAGACAGCAACTCACAGAAAAAACTACAGCGCATTGTCACTAAATCATCCAGGATCATTGGCACCCCCCTTCCATCAGTCCAATCAATTTATCATAAACGCTCAATCTTAAGAGCACAAAAAATCACCTCTGATCCCTCTCACCCTGCCCATCATTTGTTTCAACCGCTGCCCTCTAGGAGGCGATATCGATCTCTACCCACCAGAACATCCAGTTTCAAGAACAGTTTTTTCCCTACAGTCATAAGGACTCTGAACTCTTTGCACTGAATGTACATTACAGCCTTGTCTGTCTTTTTGTTGTCTGTTATTACTGTAGTTGTTATGTAAATGTTTGTAATCATTTGTTTTCATGTGTGCTGTCTTTGTTGTATGATGTGTGTTGTTAATGTCCTTTGTAACTTTTGTCATAGCTGAGTGCTGTACCGACAGCAAATTCCACCAACTTGGTTGTGTGGTCATTAATAAATAAATGAATGAATGAATGAAGCCCAAGGAAAAGTCCATGTTTCAAATATCTCATGGGGCGCTACTGCAAATCTACTGAGACATAGCTGTCCACATAAACCATGGATGTCCTATCTTGTCCGCAAAGGGCCGGTGTAGGTGCAGGTTTTCACTTCAACCAAGCAGCAGCCACACCTTCATCTGTTTCAATCACTGTTCTCCAGAAGAAAAAAAAAATAGAAAGAAAAGCCACTTGATTGAACATTTGTGTTTCAGTTTTGAAGCCAGATGGCAAACATCTTAGTAATACCACTTTACTGTTGAAAGTCAAACTCTGACCATGATGGCCCCACTTCAGAATTGAAACACTAATGTGCAATCTAGTTTTTTTTCTTTTTATGATCGGTGATTCAAACAGGTGGAAGGTGTGGCTACTACTTGATTGAAGTGAAAACCGGCACCCTCACTGGCAAGACTAGACACCCCTGACAAAAACTGGCAGGCCAGGCAAAGAGAGCAGTGATCAAAATAGAATCCAAGAGGCCCATCATAACCCTGGAGTCTTCAGAGGACACATTAGATGTGCAGTCCATGAATCTGGCCTTCATGGAAAAGGTGCAATAAGAAGGCCTGAGTTGAAAGAAATCCATGTGCCATGTTGGGGGACACAAAAATTATGTGGACGAAAGTGTTCTCTTCAGATGAGACCAAAACCAAACTTTCTGACCTGAATGCAAAGCGTTATGTATCGTGGAAAAGTAACACTGCACATTACTCTAGGTTCACCTTCCGGCAGGACCATGACCGAAAACATACAGGTAGAGCTACAATGGAATGGTTTAGATCAAAGCATACTCATGTGTCAGAATGGCCCAGTCAAAGACCAGACCTGAATCCAATTGAAAATCTGTGGTAAAACTTGAAAATTAATTCATTCCAAAGGTTTTTGTAAACCATGAATTATTTTTCTTTCACAACGATGCAACTATTTGTGTTGTTCTATCACATAAAATCCATTTGTTTGTGGTTGTAATGTAACAAAATGTGAAAAATCTCAAGGCATATGAATACTTTTGCAGCTACTGTAATATAATTACAGGACTCAGAGTATTGAAGAGTATATATTAAAGCATAAAAGATGAAGAATTTCAATGTGAACTCACAGTTTTCCCAGCTGTTTCCCTCGGCAGGCATCACTGACCACCACCTCCTCGACACGCCCTCGCTAACAAGAAAACAGCAGGTCATAAAAATGCCCTTCCTTGCTGTTAAATTAATAACATTCAAAGATAAGGAAAAATGCAAGTATATTCAACAGGAAAGTGAAACTATGTTTCTACGTTTGTTAGTTAAGATTAAAGACTAAAGGTAGATACAGTTGTCATGGCCATAACATGTATATATATGACCCCCAGGGGTTGCCACAGCGAATCATTTGATTCGCACGTTTGATTTGGCATAGGTTTTAAGATCAGGTGCTCTTCCTGATTACAACCCTTAGTAAGGAGCAGAAACATACTGACAGCTATGCAGCTACTCTTTACAAAAGTCAGCAATGGTTCTTTTACATCCTCACACCATAGACAGTGAGAGACATGGATGGCCTTTGATAACCCAGTTATCTGCACTGGGGGGACAGTGACAACCTTGTGGAGAGTGGGACTCGAACCCCCAACCTTAGGATCAGCGATCCAGCGCCCTATACCACCAGACCACCACTGCTCTTTTTGTCCAAATGTGATTAATAAATAAAAAACAACCCTTGCTTACCACCGGACCACCACTGCCCCTGTATTTATAGACCATATTCGACATGATAAGCGCCCAGGGTGCTTTAAAAATTGGAGTGGGTGGGCACTTATTAAAATGTTTACCAACGGAGTGGAACGGTAAGTGCTTATTACCATGGAGGTGGAAAACATGAAGAATAACAGAACAATAAAAGAGTTTTACTGGTATTTGTGTTATTTTTACAGTATCAACCAAACTACTTACATGAAAGCTGAAAGTAAACAGAAAGCAGTATAAATTGCGAAAAATGACCCCTTACTTTTCCCTCCCTGTGCTGTTCCTTTAAACATTTTCCCAGAAGTACAATCAAGCCAATCAACAGATATAAACATTATACAGCATATATTGTTGTAAAGCACTCGTTTTAAAGTCTTTTTCAATTATTATTCCAGTACAGTACCCAAGTTAATGTTCTGTAGCATGTTTAACAAATGATACCAAAAGGATAAACTTTATTACGCTTCATGTCCTTTTACATTGAACTTGGAGTGACATCTTGGAGTGACGTCTCCAAGATGGCACTGCCTAGAGGGCAACGTCGCGGAGTTCTCAGAGTCAAATTGTTTCTTTGTTCATTTTAATTTGTTTTATTTGTTTGTTCATGTTTTGCACTATAATCGGTCGACCCTACTACAGCTATGAGCAGCTTCAGTTTCGGGCAACAACTTCAATCTTGAGCTTATATGTGGGAGCTCCATGCTAGCGGTTAGCTAGCAGTTACTGGCTAAGCCCAGGCGGAGTTCTCGGAGTCAAATTGTTTCTTTGTTCGTTTTAATTTGTTTTATTTGTTTGTTCATGTTTTGCACTATGCTCATCTATGATCGGTCAACCCTACTACAGCTATGAGCAGCTTCAGCTTTGGGCAACTAAGCACACAACAACTTCTATCTTGAGCTTATATGCTATTGGAGCCCAATGCTAGCGGTTAGCTAGCGGTTACCAGCTAAGCCCAGGCGGAGTTCTCAGAGGCTTGGTTAGCACCTCCGGCCATACTACTTGAAAATGTTCAGTCCCTGCAAAACAATATGGATGAGCTTCACGCTCAGATTGCAGTGCAGAGGATCTGCTGTTTTTCTGTGAAACATGGCTCGAGGAGAGTACACCCGATCAGGCGATTGCTCCAGCCGGCTACACAGCCTTCATCCCCTGCAATCCCAAGCACCGAAGTCGTCGTTCGGCCCCTTCCCGCCTGGGCTTCTCGTCAGCTGGGATGCGGCTCGCATTGAGCTGCCTACCATAGCATATTAGCTCTGCTAGCCGCATCCCGGCTAACAAGACCAGTTGAGCGTGCTTAGTTATACACGCCCGAAGATACTCCGATCTTATAGTTATAGTAGAGTCGACCGGTCGTAGACAAGCAAAGAGCAAAACATGAACAAACAAAACAACAAATAAAACAAATTAAAACGAACAAAGAAACAATTTGACTCTGAGACCTCCGCGACGTCGCCCTCTGGGCAGCGCCATCTTGGAGCCCTCACTCCAACTTCAATGTAAAAGGACATGAAGAGTACTGTAATAAAGTTTATCCTTTTGGTATCGTTTGTTAAACATGCTACAGAACATAAAATCTCATGCATAAACATGAACTTGGGTACTGTACTGGAATAATAATTGAAAAAGATTTCAATACAACAGTTCAGAGAAAAGCGTCATTTCTCAGGAGATTTCTTCAGAAGAGACATCCAGCATTTTCTATCGCTTAGCCAGAGAAGACGCACAGCATTTGAGTGGTATCATAGAGCTTAACTGGTAATTAAAACACACACAAAAAAGAGGCTCATTGACAACTTGTGCGCGAACGAGGAAAAAGGGGTGGGACATGAGCTCAACCAATCAAGAGAAAGGAGGACAGCCATTGGCTGAATTTGAATCATGTGCCGGTTGCTCGGCAGTCAGCGAATACTCAAACCGTAGGTGCAAAACCGCGAATAGTCAAGGGCCTACTGTATGTTTGTGCACGTCACTGGAGAATCAGCATAAACTTTAAATTTCACCTTTTTTCCCTTTCACACATGTATAGTGGAAAAGACAGGATGCTTGTCGTACCTTTGCACATGAGTGGATGAATTTGTGTTCTACAATCATCGTTGCTGTGGCAACAATTTGTTCCATGTTTGTGTCCTCAACCACGATGACAAAATAGTCACCAGTTTTCTTCATGTGTTCAAAATTGGCTATGGGGTAGATAGAACATTCAATCTAAAATTAAACAATGTATATTGCCCACAATACGCGACTGTGTATTTTTACCAGAAAAGGTATATAATTAACTGGCTAAACCAAAAGTAACAAATAAAACATGCATCAGTACCTCTGAACTGCTCTTTTGTGACGTCTCCTGCTGTAGTGAGCTGTGACAGCACCTTATACAAACCTGCAACAGGATACAGACACAAAGCACTGTGTTAGACTGATGCGTGTCTATGGACCAAAGACAGAGTGAATGATGAATAAGTGTATACCTCTGTCTAAATCAGCAGGGCGGAGAGGACGGAGGATGAGACCATCTCCGGGCTTCAGGGGTGAAATCGGTGGTGAGAAGGACACTTTGCTGTTGTTCCAATCCAGCTCCTGGAGCAGAGAGGGGTCAAACAGTGGTGTCTCGTCCAGCAACATTCCGCAGGCCCTACATGAGGAAAATGAGAAATACATATGGAGAAGGTAGGGCTTCTACTGAGGTACCGAACATTAAAATATTGGACAAAACCGAAAGTAAGCCATGGGCAAATAAATGACTCATTATTCCTTAGTGAATATTTTTAGCAACATACTTTCTATATACAGTACTTGTAGCTCTGCTAGCTGTTTGCGCTATGAGAGCTCCTGTTATGCCTTCATATTACATGAAGTTGTTATTGATTATATATGTAGCACAGCACGGAATGCTACAGAACAAGCGACAGTATTAAGGGGCTTTGCATCACTGTGAAGCATTTTGTATAAATGGATATTAAAAACTTTTTTTAACAATTCAACAGGGAGGTTTTTCTTTACTAGTTGTTGAACCAGCTTTACCATGCAACCACAGGAATCTGCTTCTTAGCGTCGCATTACCAATTATGACTTCACGATCCTACATTGTATTTCGTTGATTTTTTCACCAACAAATGCCACGCCCATCTTTTCTTGTTCCCTCCCCGTCCTATGCCAAGCTTTTATTCAAACATATGGTGGACTTCCAAGTACCTGCATTCACATTTTCTTCATAGTTCTGGGGTTGGATGATAACTATCATCCTCCATTTGCAAATTTTGCAAATTTTTGTTAATCAACACCAGCAAACATCGAACTTAACCATTTTCCAAACCATCCTCAAGAGGTTTGTGCATGCTGGGCTACTACAGAGGCATAGAAACGTAACATGACCCCTCTGCCCTCTACATTGATACAAAGCTTACTAATATATAGATTAAGGCACAGATATCATCTCTGATCAGAGTCTATTGTTGGTGTGACAAAAGTGGTGCCTTTAAGAGCTGAATTAACTTCAAACCTGGAGGAAATAAATAAATAAATAAATAAATCTCTCCTATGCTCTGCAGTGAAAGCAGGAAAGGTTAACATTAGGTTTCACTTGCTGATTTCCACTTTCATTTGTATCCCGTCGTGTTAGTTTAATTATCTACTTTACAAATGTGTTCCGTAGTCCCGTTCATGTTTGTTGTTGTTTAGCTTGGCGAATATTTTTCTGCCAAACTGGGTTTGATTATGTGTGTGTGTGTGTGTGTGTGTGTGTGTGTGGGGGGGTTTAATTCTGTACGGTGATGAATGTGAATCTATTTTTTGGTCTTCACTTTCTTTACTAATAGTAAATCCGTTTGGTGGTCTAGTGGTTAGGGTGCAGGATCGCTGATCCTAAGGTTGGGGGTTCGAGTCCCCACAGGGCTGTCACTGTCCCCCCAGTGCAGCTAACTGGGTTATAAAAGGCGGGCCATGTCTCTCGCTGTCTATGGTGAGAGGCATGTAAAAGAACCATTGCTGACTTTCGTAAAGAGTAGGCTGCAAAGCCGTCAGCGCGTTTCCACGACCTGGAGAAGGATGGGCGCCGCCAGGCCAAATTAGCCCAAGTCTCGCCATGAAGGCGCCCCAACGACATCCCTGGATGTTAAGGGATAAGTGAAGTGAAATCCGTTTAGTCAGGTGAGACAGCAACCTAATTTTTGGTTTCTTGTGGGGGCACAGAGACAGGACAATTATCCAAGTCATGTTCCATACCTGCATGGCTCCACTCTGGAGCTCTGCTATAACACATTTCTAACAGCATTATAATTGCAGGTTAGTATACACAAATAAAAGCATACTTTATTCCATACACTACTCAATCCACTTCTGCTAATCTCTTGAAATCCTATATAGTGGACCTTGCTGACAGACTGATGCACCTTGACCACAATGTATATCGGACAACTAAGAAGTGTGTTGAATAATGATCAAATCCCAATATATTTTAAATGTGTCTTGGCAGGCACATCAATCTCTCAGGAACATTCGGTCTATTCAGGGGTCTGTTCACTCATTATGCAATATTCAGTCTTGGTATTCATTACATATTCAATACTAAATCTCATGTTTAGTGTCATGGGAAAGAGTCAAGCACCAGTTCCCTGCAGAGTCAACAAGGGTCATTTTTGCCAAATTAAAATCAAATTCACGGAACACATTATTATGAAGAAATATAATGCTTCAAATACGTTAGGAGTTTGCTCAATAATGGCGTTTTGGTGGTTTTGTTTACCCAGAGTTGCATCAGTTACAATGTGGACCTTCTCTAGTTCCTGGTGACCAGGCAGGGAGGGGAACACTGACTTGGATCATTTCCTTATACACCCACATATATTGCATAAGTCATGCAATGGGTTCTGGCTCAGAGAGGCAGATCTGTTAGGTGTACTATGATCCTCAAACATTTCCTGATAAAACAACTCATCACACTGGATGATTCTGCATCCAAGTCTGTAAGTGCATCAGGCACTGAAACCACAAAGACATAGAAATCATGCACATCCTTTTTAATGTCTATCCACATCTTGATCCATGATATGTTCTTGTGTTCTGCTGTCACAAAGTATATTTCTGGGTGTGTAAAGAAATGGAGACAAACATGAAGGATCAGATTACAGTAGTTTCCTGTAACATAATTAGGAGTGTTCACAAGTCTCTAAAATAGTGTGTAGGTATATGTACATGGTTTGTTCTGTGTCATGTCCAGGGTTTCCAGGACAGCCTCCAGACCCACCATCACCCTAACCAAGATAAATTTCTTACTTAATATAAATGAATAAATGGATGAATGAAGTAATTGAGATCAACTATGGAAAAATATATGCATTAAAAAGGCTGGGGTTGGTTATAAACTATCTTGGTTTGGAATTTTAAGGCATATTTATCTATCTACTGTGAACTGTTTGATCACTTTGAAGCAATCCCACATGTTTACCTGGGAAAGCACTTTTATTTTCTATGTACAAGTGGACAACTAGAAATATAACTTTTTAAAATTTAAAGTAGTAAAAGCTCTTCAAAAACCTCAAACTGTTTCCATGCCATCTGTCTACACATCTAAATATCTCTCACTGAAAAAAGAGGTTCTCTTTGACTTGGGGGAACCATTTAAGGTTCCATGTAAAAGATAAAAAGCCTGAAAGAAAGACCTTCCCAAAAGTGAGAATGTTAATCATCAAATCTCTCTATCTTTCCATACATTTATGTCTGTCTTCCTTTCAGCTTTTTCCCTTTTACTCGGGAGTCACTACAGCAAATCATCTGATTCGCACGTTTGATTTGGCAGAGGTTTTTACGTCGGATGCCCTTCCTGTCACAACCCTTTTTAGCAAGGGACAGAAACACGCTGCCGACTTTGCAGCTACTCTTTACGAAAGTCAGCAATGGTTCTTTTACATGCCTCTCACCATAGACAGTGAGAGACATGGCCCGCCTTTGATAACCCAGTTAGCCGCACTGGGGGGGACAGTGACAACCTTGTGGAGAGTGGGACTCGAACCCCCAACCTTTGGATCAGCGATCCAGCACCCTATACCACTAGACCACCACTGCCCCCTCTTTCCATACATTTATGGTTTCTTTTATTTGAAAAAAGTTCTACGTCAATTTTATTAAAATTAAGAAAAAATTTATCCATCCTCAGAGTTAGATCTACAGTATATAAGTAATACAGGATCCATAAGTATACATATAAAAAAAAAAAAAAGTTGAACAGTTTTCAGGATCGTGGACTAGCCCCAGAGGTGACCCTCAATACCCTGAAATGTCATCCCATTTGATTTTTTTTTAACTGTAGGGTCACACGAAAGCTATGGTGTACCAGACAAAATACAGCACAAACATAATTTAAATGGCTTCATTATGAGAGATACACGTGTATTCACAAAAACGATGCTGAGCTTGGAACTACCAGGCAGAAGGCCTAGTGGAAGACCAAAGAGATTTATGGATGTGGCAAAGGAAGTCATGAAGGTGGTTGGTGTAAGAGAAGAAGATGCAGAGGATAGGGTGACATGGAGGCAGGTGATTCGCTGTGGCGACCCCTGAAGGGAGCAGCCGAAAAGAAAAAGAAAGAAGATAAATAAAGCTAAAAAGTAGACGATGTTCAAAGTCAAAAAATTTTATACCGCTAGAATGACAACGAACCAAGTAGCCAGGACAGATCAATTGATATATCTATCCATTTTTAAATTCTTAGAAAGAGTATTTCACAGTAGAACTTTCCATGATGTGGCAGTGGTAGTAGTGGTGGAGGTGCTGGTTCACTGATCCCAAGGTCTGGGGTTCAAGCTCCACTCTCAACAGGTTGTCACTCACACACACACACCACCCCATACCACCCCACCCCCTATGTCTCTCATTGTATATGGTGTGAGGTTCATCTATAGCCTTTAGCATGTTTCTGCCCTGTGATGGCCTGCCTGGCGAGCTGTCCAGGGTGTACTCTGCCCTCCCTCTGAGATGGGCCAGCCTCCCTGCGACCCTAATTGGGAATAGGGTTCAGAAAATGAATGAATGAATGAATGAATGAATGAATGAGTGTCTGTCATCTGCTACTGTCAATTAAACTATGAGTCTGGCCTGTTTGTCTCAATCGAGACATCTTTTTCTATCCGTCTGTCTGTCTGTCTGTCTGTCTATTTATAATACTGTACTGTATAACTATATAATAAAACATACTACCAAAATATAAACAGTATATCATATATCATCTACAGTATATCATATAACCAATTAGCTGAAATTGTAACCCGACTGAACTAAAAAAGAAAATCGAATAAGCAAACAGCAATACTAACAATAAATGTATTATTATTATTATTATTATTATTATTATGATTGTAAGTGCTGTTTGAAGCCACTGTCTGCTACGTATAAGATGAATGAAGCGCGTGAATGTTCCCCTCCACCTGCGTCTCTTTTTCTTTTTATATAACACGTGTAATTCAGACTCTTACTCACTCAGACACGTCGAACAGAAGCGAGCTCGCGTGAATAATCCGAACGGAGTAAAATAAACCGTGTTCAGATGGGACTGGAGTTCAAGCGCGCCGCACTTCCGCATGCGTCGCTCTGGGCGATGGCAAATGACGTGGCACATAGACGAGAGGGGCGGGGCCATGACGTCAACAGGATAAACGCTGGGAGGCTTCAATCGGCCCGTGTGAACTCGTGTGTGCACTGATGCTGTGATCGTCACAAGGAGAGGAAACGCTGGGATGTAAACCACACTTCGAATAGTTGTACTGGGTTCAAGCTTCATTGGGTTCATTCAGGTTCACACACATACACCAGTGTCCTATCTCAGCCAGGAAGTCAGTCACTGGGTTAACAGGGAAAACATTGAAAATATTTTTATGATGTGAAAAAAAAATTGTACCAAGTTGTACATAAAAGCTCACATCATTGACTAATAACAACTTAACTTATAACAACTCAAAAATCATTATAATAATAATCATAATTATTTTAAAAGTTGTTTACTGTTGATGAACTAACAACATATTGTGGTAAGCTGTTCCACGTGGTGATTGTAATGTTACTAAAAAAGTATTTTCTAACATCTAATCTTGACCTTTGAACTTGCATCATATAATGACCCCTAAAGCCACTATATTCCCTCATCTCAAAGAAATATTCACAAAACCATTCAAAAATTTGAAAACTTCAATGAGATCTCCTCTGATGCATCTATTCTCGAAAGTGGTTAGTCCCAGTTCCCTCAACCTGTCTTCATAATCCAAATTCTAGTAAAGGCCGGCCATGTCTCTCACTGTCTATGGTGCAAGGTTCATATAAAAGAACCATTGCTGACTTTTGACAAGAGTCGCTTCATGGTCGTCAGCGTGTTTCCGCCCTGCGATGGCCTGGCGAGCTGTCCAGGGTGTAATCTGCTCTCGTAGGGAGTCGGCTGGGATGGGCACCAGCCTCCCCACGACTCCAACTAGGATTAAGCGGTTACAGAAACTGAACGATGAATACATAAACGGAGTCAGTTAATAATAATAATCAGAATCTGGTCAGAATGCCTCCTGAACATCTAGCTGGTGTGATGTTTCAGGCATGTCCAACCGGGAAGAGACGCCAGGGGTCAACCCAGAACACACTGGAAGGATTATTATGTCTCTTGGCTTGTCTGGGAAGACCTTGGTATGTGGTCCCTTCCCCCCTCCCCATCCCGGAAGAGCTGGAGGAAGTGGCTGGGGAGAAAGATGTATGGACCTCTTTGCTTAGGTTGCTGCCCAGGCGACCTGACCCCAGATATAATAATAATAATAATAATAATAATAATAATAATAATAATAATAATGACATCACTCACTTTCACTAAGGTCATGGGGAGGCAGGAGCCTACCTCAATCAACATTGGGTGAACACAATAAACACCATAAAACATCTTGGCACAACATTGCTAGCCTAACACACACACACACACACACATATACACACACACACACACACACACATACACACACACACACACATATATACACACACACACACACACACACACACACACACACACACACACACACACACACACACACACACACACACACACATATATACACACACACACACACACACACACACACACACACACACACACAATCATTTACACTCTCATCCACAACTACAGAAAATTTGGACTGTGTGGTGTGAATGTTCAGGGTGTCCAGGAACCCAAAGGAAACCCGACATAGAAATAAACTGTCTGAGCCTCGGGTTCAAACCAAGGATCTTTTAACTGTGAGGAAGATGTGCTAACCACTACGCCACCGTATTAATACTGTTTAGAAAATAAAATGCTGATTATGATGATAAGGCTGGCTGTCTTAGAGTTCCTTCTTCCACAGTATGTGTCCTCAGAGGTTTTTTTAACCTGTGGCCTTCATTAGTGTCAAGTTTTGTTTGTGCATGAATTTCTGGAGGGTTTCAGTAGATGGGTTAACACTTGTGCATTGACAATTCGCTATAAAAACCCAATTCTGTGTAGATTTATGGAGGAAATTAAGTCCATTTCACTTTCAGGTTGTAACTAAAAAAATGGAAAAGATCATAGGTGTGAAAACATAGCTCTGTGCTGCCTGTTTTTTTTTTCTTTTTAGGATCATGGGGAGGCTGGAGCCTATCTCAGCATACACTATATGAATGCACGGTACACCCTGAACAATTCCAGTCCATTGCAGGGACAACACAAACCAACCATTCACACTCATATTCACACCTAAATTAAATAATATGTTGAATGTAACATATTTAAATTTAATATATCTCATAATATTAAAAAGCTTTAAGGTGGAGATTTAATTAGAAAATCCTCTCCTTTTATATCTTACAGGTAAAAGATGTGGTCCAAGCTATGAAAACATGGTTCATGTCCATAGACGTGTGCAATGCTTTTTATTAATCTTTTCTTTTGCCAGAAGTGCAAAACATTCTTAAAATTTGTCTTCCAAGGGCAGGCGCTCCATTTGAAAGTGCTGCCCATTGCCCCTCTTCTTAGTACATGGGTGTTATGGGTTCATCATCATCATCATCATCATTTTCTGTAACCGCTTAATCCTAATTAGGGTCGCAGAGAGGCTGGCGTCCATCCCAACCAACTTCGGGCGAGGGCAAAGTACACCCTGGACAGCTCGCCAGGCCTTCGCAGGGCGGAAACATGATGACGGCTTTGCAGCCTACTCTTGTCAAAAGTCAAGAATGGTTCTTTTACATGCCTCACACCATAGACCGTGAGAGACATGGCCGGCCTTTGATAACCCAGTTAGCTGCACTGGGGGGACAGTGACAACCCTGTGGAGAGTGGGACTCGAACCCCCAACTTTTGGATCAGCAATCCAGCATCCTAGACCACCACTGCCCAATGTTATGGGTTCATATGGCCTTATATGATATCCAGTGGTAACAGGATGCTGCTACATTTAGACACCAGGGGGAGTAAAGGAGTAAAGCATGCTTCTCTGGCCTTTCTTTACTAAACTTAGTCTTTGACTTCACCACCTCCCACCTACATGAGGTAAAAACATCCTGTTCGGTGACAGCAACTTATTTTACGAATGAATTCAACTTTTTTGTGAGACAGAAGACATTACCATTCATGTAATCGTTCACTCATTTTCTAAACTGCTTAATCCTATAAGGGTTGCAGGGAGTCTGCACCTATCTCAGGTGATACTGACAGAAAGCAGAATACTCCCTGAACAGTTCACCAGACCATCGCGGGGCCAGCATACACACAATCCTTTATGCTCCACACCAATTGACAATTTGAACAGCCAATTAATCTAGTATGCATGTCATTGGACTCTTGGACAAAATTAGAGTACCTGCAGAAAACTCACGCAAGTAAAGGGGAATAAGCAGACACCACACAGAGAGGCACTCAATGAGTCTGAAACCCAGGACCTTCATGCTGGACATGCTAACCATTACACCACCATACTGTACAATTACCAGTGCAGACTTTTTGTGAGTAATGGTGTAAAAGTAAGTGCGAACTGTTTCTAAATTAGACGTCTTCCTCACGCACACACAGTTACTGGAATTCTCTTTTAAGCTATTGATTTTTTTCAGGCACCTAAATATAAAGATTATTAAAGCATATTTCAAATGCATTACAGTCAAGTGGAAAGGAGATGCAAGAAGAACCTGGGAGAGGAAGAGATGGAAAAAGGTGTTACACCAAGCCCAAGTTAGTGTTAACGGGACAGATAGTTTCAGAAAATAATAAACAAGGTGCATTAATAGGATAGATAAATAGGGGCAGTGGTGGTCTAGTGGTTAGTGTGCAGGATTGCTGACCCTAAGGTTGGGGGTTCAAGTCCCCACAAGGTTGTCACTGTCCCCCCAGTGCAGCTAACTGGGTTATCAAAGGCGGGCCATGTCTCTCACTGTCTATGGTGAGAGGCATGTAAAAGAACCATTGCTCACTTTCATAAAGAGTAGGCTGCAAAGCCGTCAGTGTGTTTCTGTCCCTTGATAAAAGGGTTGTGACAGGAAAGGAAGGGCATCCGACGTAAAAACCCATGCCAAATCAAATGTGCGAATCAGATGATTCGCTGTGGTGACTCTCGAGAACGGAGAAAAGCTGAAAAGAAAAGAAGATTAATAGCATAGACAATCAATAAAGATTCAATAGTCTGATTTTTCTTTCCAAATTCAAAAACACTGGTTTTAAAATTATCAGTTAGCAATTAGTATTATGTGAGATTGGACATTTCTCTATGAATAACATCATTCTCCTTCATATTCCTCAATACAGTGGTCAGTTGGCCATTTTATTCTTAATTGTCAGGATTTTTTATTATTATTTGGAAATTGAATAGCCACATAAACTCCAATACATGCAAGATACATTTAAGTTATTTTGAGTACAAAATGCACAAATAACTTCAGAAGGTCCAAGACACACGTCTGTTTCATATTATATAAGTCTGATACATTTCTGGAGGGGTTTGCTCCCAATAGTCGAGAGCTATAAGAATGAGTCCATCACATTTTAGTCTCCAGTCATTTACTTGCCTTGTGCTGAAGCTGGTGCTTTCAAACTTTGCATGCTGGTTCACTACTATGGCCCACGATAGGAAAGGATGAGTTTGTGTGTGAGTGACCTTGATCTACTTTTCAAGGTTACAGAGGCAAATAGTATACTGTATTAGGTTTACGGACATTTTTGGGGGAAAACTTGGTATGGTATTGCGCTAGATTATATGAGCATATTAGAAATGGTCCTCGCAGGTGGTGGGGGGGGAGGTTTGCAGTCATACTAAACTGCAACCTGCAAGCAAACACAAACTTGAAGATGGAAAGGTTACAGTAAATGCTCACATTCACACATACAATCTTTGCAGCAATATATAACACTTTTTTACTCGATAAATGGATCTTCTTCTTTTCCTTTCGGCTTTTCCCTTCAGGGGTCGCCACAGTGAATCATCTGCCTCCATTTCACCCTATCCTCTGCATCTTCTACTCTTACTCCAACTACCTTCATGTCCTCCTTCACCACATCCATGAATCGTCTCTTTGGTCTTCCTCTGGGCCTTCTGCCTGGTAGTTCCAACCTTAGCATCCTACTACCAATATACTCACTATCCCTCCTTTGTACATGTCCAAACCATCTCAATCTAGCCTCTCTGAATTTGTCTCCAAAACATCTTACATGTGCTGTCCCATCACACCTTCAATTTCTTGAGACTCCTCACTCTGTCTGACACTCTGTCATTGTTTGCATGCTATCCTCATTAAAATATGAAAACTTATAAATGTTTGGGTGGTTTTAGTTAAAGCAGACACTCTTTTTTCATCTGTGTGATTTTGACAAAGATCAGATCACATTTGATGGTGATTTTATGCAGAAATGTGAGAAATTCCAAAAGGTTCAGATACTTTTTCATACCACTGTATATATATATATCAGCATAATTCTATTTATCATTCACATCTGATATTTGTTAATACTGAATATACTAGATGGGAACAGTGCATCGGATGGGTTCATTAACACTAATGCACCTCAGACATAAGGAATGTCCACGAATATGTCCCAGTATATCAAGGTAACTGTTCAGCTCAATAACATCCACCGACCCAGCTTGAGGTACGGTATTGTTTTGGTATGTACAATGTACATAGGGACTTTAGGAAAGTCATTGGTTCATGAACTCAGACAGGGCTTCTTCTAGGTAACTCTGAATTCAGACAATTGGCAAATTATAAGCATTTACAGCACAAGTGGAAAAAATGAAAGGAAAAGTGTACAAAACGGTGTTGAGGCCAGAAACAGTGGCCCTGGGGAAAAGACAGGAGGCAGAGCTGGAGGGAGCAGAGATGAAAATGTTGAGGTTCTCTTTGGAGTAACGAGGATGGATAGGATCAGGAATGAGTACATCAGAGGGACAGCACATGTAAGAGGTTTTGGAGACAAATTCAAAGAGGCTAGATTGAGATGGTTTGGACATGCACAGAGGAGAGATAGTGAATATATTGGTAGTAGGATGTTGAGGTTGGAACTTCCAGGCAGAAAGCCTAGAGGAAGACCAAAGAGATTTATGGATATGGTGAAGGAGGACATGAAGGTAGTTGGTGTAAGAGAAGAAGATGCAGAGGATAGGGTGAGATGGAGGCAGATGATTTGCTGTGGTGACCCCTGAAGGGAACAGCCGAAAGGAAAAGAAGAAAGATGAAGACGGCACAGGTGTCAAATTCAAGGCCCGTGGGCCAAATCCGGCCCACTAACTCATTTTATGTAGCTCATATGAGTTTTCAAAGAGTATGATTATCGTACATCCTTTGCATCAACTGTTAACATGAACCCTAATTCATTATCCTTTCCATCATCCATTCCACTAGGTGGCAGCAGCCTGCTTGCTTATTGCTGTTAAACTTTTCAGAAAATGCAAGTAAAGAGGAAAAGAGGTTAAATTTCTAAACATATCATGTTGCGATGGATTTCATGGTTGATTTATAGAAGAGATGTTCAGTGATTTATTCGGTAGTTAATTATCTTTATATTTAGTGTAGTGGCCCTGAGTGAAAATGTGTTTGACACCCTTGATCTACAAAATACCACTCACACACTCAATCATTTACCAAATAGTTTAAGCCTACTTGAGTCATGAGGAGGCTGGAGCTAATCTCACTTAACACTGAGCGAAGGTGGAGTACACCCTGAGCAGCTTGCCACATCATCACAGGCCAACAGACACACCCACATAACATTCACAATCACATTCAAAATCACATGTAGGGACAAATTGGATCAGCTAGTTATCCTAGTATGCATGTTTTTCAACTGTTGAAGGAACACAGAGTACCTGGAAGAATACCAGGCCAGCTCAGGGGGAACATGCAAATTCCACACAGGAACGCCATAACCGAGCCATACTTGAACCCAAGACCTCATTGCTGTGAAGCAGACATGTTAACTACTATGCCCCGTACCAACTTATTTACAAGAACATTTACAACCAAATTCAGATAATTATTTTTTTTTAAATAACAGTTGATTGTGTCAAAAGAAGATGTTTTCAGCTTAGCTTTCAATTTAAATTTAAAAACAGGACATAAAAATTTGCTATAGTACACATGGCCATAACAGTTATTCCATAATTCATCTTAAGTTACTGGCGCTGCAGGCCAACAGACAGAAGGTATTGAATGAACCGGGAAATGGATCAGCTCACAGCAGGAGAAAAACCTGCCTAGCAGAAAGCTGATATAGTAGTTCACATGACTCCAGTACGGATCGTTGCATTGAGTGGAAGATATAACTCAAGGAGATGTAGTGGGCATATTCCTAATGGCCAGACTGTGAAACTGAATCTGTAAGTCTAGTCATACCACATCCGTAGTTCTCTGTTGTCTTTATTGGAACATTGGTAAAGTCTTAAAAAGGGAATAGGGCCATCTCCATTAAAGTTAAGTGCTCATCTGTATTACTAACTCTGTTATATTTACTTTATTTCAAAAATGAACCAAGGAATTTTGATGCTGAAACCACTTATTCATTTGTTTTCTGAACCACTTAATCCTAATTAGGGTCAGAGGGAGGCTGGTGCCCATCTCTGCGCGAGGGCAGAGTACACCCTGGACAGCTCACCAGGCCATTACAGGGCAGAAACATGCTGACAACTGTACAGCTACTCTCGACGAAAGTCAGCTATGGTGCTTTTACATGAACCTCACACCATAAACAGTGAGAGACATGGCCGGCCTTTGATAACCTAGTTAGCTGCACTGGGGGTGTCAGTGACAACCCGTTGAGAGAGGGGCTTGAACCCCCAACCTTGGGATCAGTGCTCCAGCACCTTACCACCAGGCCACCACTACCCAGTTACTTACTCATTCATTTGCAAAGCCACTTAATCCTACTAGGGCTGAGTGGAGGCTTGAGCCAACACCGGGCCAAGGCGGAGTACACCCAGAGTAATTTGCCATACCATTGCAGGGGTAACATTTACACAACCAGTCATACTAACATCTGGGTCAAATTAGGATGTGCATGTCTTTGGTCTGTGGGAGGAAACCGGAGTACCCAGAGGAAACTCATGCTAGCGCAGATAAAACATACATACTGGAACCAAGAAACCATTATCATTTATTGTAAGCCAAACTTGAAAACGGCAAAAAAAAAAAGACATTTTACACCCCAAAATGTTTTCTTCCCTACTTATATCACAGCAATCTAATAAAAATTACAATTTCAATTAATCACTTAATCGTCTTCTTCTTCTTTTCCATTCGGCTTTTCCCGTCAGGGGTCGCCACAGCGAATCATCTGCCTCCATCTCACCCGATCCTCTGCATCTTCTACTCTTACTCCACCTACCTTCATGTCCTCTTACACCACATCCATAAATTTTCTCTTTGGTCTTCCTATAGGCCTTCTGCCTGGTAGTTCCAACCTCAGCATCCTACTACCAATATACAGTGCTCACTATCCCTCCTCTGTACATGTCCAAACCATCTCAATCTGGTCTCTCTGACTTTGTCTCCAAAACTTCTTACATGTGCTGTCCCTCTGATGTACTCATTCCTGATCCTATCCATCATCATTACTCCCAAAGAGAATCTCAACATTTTAATCTCTGCTACCTCCAGCTTTGCCTCCTGTCTTTTCCTCAGTGCCACTGTTTCTAAACCATACAACATCGCTGGTCTCAACACCGTCTTTACACTTTTCCTTTCATTCTTGCCAATGCCCTCCTATCACACTTCATACCGGACACTTTTCTCCAACCATTCCAACCTGCCTGCACACGCTTCTTCACCTCTTTTCCACACTCTCCATTGCTCTGGAGTGTTGAGCCTAAGTACTTAAAATCCTCCACCTTCCTTATCTCTGCTCCCTGTAACCTCACCGTTCCTCTTGGGTCCTTGTCATTCACACACATGTATTCTGTTTTACTGCAGCAAACCTTCATTCCTCTCCTTTCCAGGGCATACCTCCACCTCTCTAGAAATTCCTGTACTTGTTCTCTGCTCTCACTACAGATCACAATGTCATCTGCAAACATCATAGTCCATGGAGATTCTTGTCTAACCTCGTCTGTCAGCCTGTCCATCACCATAGCAAAGAAGAAGGGGCTCAGAGCTGACCCTTGATGCAGTCCCACCTCCACCTTGAACTCTTCTGTCACAACGACAGCACACCTCACCACTGTCTTACATCTCTCATGCATGTCCTGCACCACTCTAACATACTTATCTGCCACTCCAGACTTCCTCATGCAATAACACAGTTTCTCTCTCGGCACCCTATCATATGCTTTCTCCAGATCCATAAAGGCACAATGCAGCTCCATCTGGCCTTCTCTGTACTTCTCTATTAACATCCTCAAAGCAAACACTGCATCTGTGGTGCTCTTTCTTGGCATGAAACCAAACTGTTATTCACAAATGCTGACCTCTGCCCTTAGTCTAGCCTCCACTATTCTTTCCCATAACTTCATCTTATGGCTCATCAACTTTATCCCTCTGTAGTTGCCACAACTCTGCACGTCTCCCTTGTTCTTAAAAATGGGCACCAGCACCCTTCTCCTCCATTCTTCCAGCATCTGCTCACTCTCTAAGACCTTATTGAATATCATTGTCAGAAAATCTACTGCTACCTCGCCTAGACACTTTCATACCTCCACCGGTATGTCATCAGGACCAACTGCCTTTCCACTCTTCATCCTCTTCAATGCACTCCTCACTTCACCCTTACTAATCTTTGCTACTTCCGGGTCCTCAAAAGTCACCTCTTCTACTCTTTTTTCTCTCTCATTTTCCTCATTCAACAGCTCTTCAAAGTACTCTTTCCATCTTCCCAGCACACTTCTGTCATCAGTCAATATGTTTCCCTCTCTGTTCTTAATCACTCTAACTTGCTGCACGTCCTTCCCATCTCTATTTCTCTGCTGTGCCAACCTGTATAAATCATTTTCTCCCTCCTTACTGTCCAGCCTAGCATACAAGTCATCATACACCCTCTGTTTGGCCTTTGACACCGCTACCTTCGCCTTACGCTGTGTCTCCCTGTACTCCTGTTTACTCTCTTCGGTCCTCTGAATGTCCCACTTCTTCTTAGCTAACCTCTTCCTTTTTACACACTCCTGCACTTCCTCATTCCACCACCAAATCTCCTTATCTATTGTCCTTCCAGAGGACACACCAAGAACTCTCCTACCTGTCTCCCTGATCACATTAGCTGTAGTTGTCCAGTCATCTGGAAGCACTTCCTGACCACCCAAAGCCTGTTTCAACTCCTCCTTGAAGACAAAATGACACTTTTCCTTTTTCAGCTTCCACCACTTTGTCTTCTGCTCTGCCTTTGTCTTCTTCACCTTCCTCACCATCAGCATCATCCTGCACACTCCCATCCTATGCTGTTTGGCAACACTCTCACCCACTACTACTTTGCAGTCATTGACTTCCTTCAAATTACATCGCCTACACAAGATGTAGTCTACCTGTGTGCTCCTACCGCCGCTTTTATAGGTCACCCTATGCTCCTGTCTCTTCTGGAAGAAAGTATTCACCACAGCCATTTTCATCCTTTTTGCAAAATCGATCAACATCTGTCCTTCTGTGATCCTGTCTTGGATACCAAACCGGCCATCACTTCCTCGCCCCCTCTGTTGCCTTGCACCAACACGTCCATTGAAGTCTGCACCAATGACCACTCTTTCACCTCTGGGGGTACTCTGCATCACTTCATCTAACTCACTCCAGAATCTCTCCTTCTCTTCTAGCTCACATCCTGCCTGTGGGGCAAAAGCACTAACTACATTGAATGTCACACCTTCAATTTCTAACTTGAGACTTGATCACTCTGTAAGACACTCTTTTCACTTCTAGGATATTCCTGACCAACCCCTCCTTCAAGATGACTCCTTTTCCATTTCTCTTTCCATCCACACCATGAAAAAACAGCTTAAACCCTGATCCTAAGCTTATAGCCTTGCTACCTTTCCACCTGGTCTCCTGAACACACAGTATGTCCACCTTCCTCCTCTGCATCATGTCAGCCAGCTCTCTACCTTTTCTTGTCATAGTTCCAACATTCAAAGTCCCTACTCTCAGTCCTAGACTTATGCCTTTCGTCTTCATTCTTTGCCTACGGACAAGCCTCCCGCCTCTCTTTCTTTGACCTCTCCTTCTTTGACCTCTCCTTCTTTGACCTCTCCTTCTTCGACTAACAGTAGTCCAATTTCCACCAGCACCCTGTTGGTTGAGAGCACTGATGGCGGTCATTGTTAACCTGGGCCTCGACTGATCCGGTATGAAATTAGGATTGGCGGTTCGCATAGTGTATTTTGGCAAAAGTTTTACGCCGGATGCCCTTCCTGTCGCAACCCTCTGCATTCGTCCCGGCTTGGGACTGGCATGAGGACGGGTACTTGTTTGTGCCCATCCTCACGGCTGCATTCAATTCAATGACAATTCAAATATTTGTTCCTTGTTCATTAATTTTAACTTGAATTGCTCTTAAATCTAAAGTTAATTCCTGGTTTTATTATCGCTATAACAGCTAGGCCTATAAACGGCTGTTGTCTGACAGGCAGCCATTTTTGCCTTCATTTTTAAAATTAATAAGACAAAACCAGAAGCTTGCAACAAAACCACAAACTTATGTGTTCTGAAGAGATTTCTCTTTCTGAAAATATAAATATACAATTTCCATAAGAAAATTAAATAAATAAACCATTCTGCCTCCCAGTTCTGGTTGTGAATTCCCACAAAACAGCCCATTGCACTGAGGTATTCACCCTCATTATCACAATATTTCTACATTAATTCTGCTACAGCCAAATGCCATCTGCAACTTTGGGGTTAAATTTTAAATTGCCTAAGATTTGTTTAATGTACAGGTTTAACAACCAACAGTTGATCTTGGTCTGGCTCACTTTTGATTTTGTGAAAACAGTGACAAGTTGTATAGTATTTGGACATATGCTTCACAGAGAGAATGCCCTGGGTTCAAGTCTGTGGTCAGGCATTTCTGTGTAGTTTGCATGTTCTCAACATTCTTGCATGGGTTTCCTCTGGGTACACCAGTATTGTTCCACAGTGCACTGACATGCATATTGAGCTAATACGTTTTTAAATTTGCCCTGCACGTGACTATGAAGGCGATTCAGCAAATGAATAGAGATTGAAATATACCCGATTAGGCAAAAACAGGCTGATGAGCTAGAACACATAATTAAAATAGAAAGACACTCATACAATGTACATATCTGCATAGAATGAAATATTGTATTGTCTAAAGTAAGCAAAACATAAAATACATTATTGGACCCTCATTAATCAGATGCCTTTTGGCCCATGCCATACCCTTCCACCAAGTGTCAAAGTCGGAGACTGTGGTTACTTAATTTAGTTCAAAGGGTACGGCAGGGGGCTCATGACCTTATCGTTAAAGGTGTTCACAGCGCTGCGAGCACTTTAGCTTAGCATAACACTTTATCTTAGCTTAGCTTACATACATACATACATACATACATACATCCTCTTCAGCTTTGTTCAGGCGGTTATGCCTATAAACCGATCTGTGGGTTTTCTGTTCGGTACTCTAAATCATATTTTTCACTGGAGGTGGTATATGGCGTCAGTGATTAGATAGCTTTAGTGCTTTAGCGCTAGCTTTAGTACTGTATTAACAACCTCCGGACTTCCCCACGACAGCTTTATTAGGGTGATACATAAAGCACCGGACTGATGAGCCACTAGGCTTGGGTGTAAAAGCCCAAACAGACCTTACATAGTATCAACAACTTCCGGACTTCCGGAAGTCGCTTTTCCTCCCTCTTGGTCTCGTTTCTCTCGCGCGTTTTTTGAGTTCGACTTCCGAATTTTGTTCAACTTCCAAGGCAAAAAATCTCGGGGGTTGTTTATTGTTTTGTGTTTATTTAGGGTTTGGTTTTTTACATATTTCGCCTTGTTTTTGTGGCATTTTCCTTAACTTTTTCCTAAATTTTTCCTTAATTTCCTTATTTTTTAATTCGACGAATATTTTTTTAAAAGTAAAAAAAAAAAAAACGCGATGCACTGAAGCCACATGAATTGAAGCAAGAAGTAGTGAGGGATCCCTGTATATCAACTTAACACTAACATGTTTTGTTATCCCTTTACAAGGGTCTATGGCTTGTCTGAAAAGATAAAAATGTTATTGTACACATTTAAATAATGTTCATGAAATAAATCTGTACCCAATGGGATCCTGAAATAAAATTTTCACTTAAAGGGGTCCCTGTTTGCAAAAGGTTTGAGACTCCTGCACTGAGGGGAACGATATCATTATCTGCATCACTTCCAGTTTCTGGGGTCCTGAGGGAGCAATTACACTAGATTCCATGAAAAATGATTCTGGTTGTCCAAAATGACCAACCCCATTAAGTTCCACTGTTTGGTTACACCCTGAAATATTGTCGATTACAGTTTATATTATGCTTATGGTTACATTAGTAAGCCAGTGAAGTTTTGTCAGCTTTTTTAAATTTACTAACTCGTCACATTTTACGATTTATTTTTTAAGAGCCAGCTTAGGTGTTTTATGTTTTTGTTTTTCCCCCTCGTGTGCAATGTGTAATGTAAGGGTAGACAACCAATGTAGTGTTAACAATAATTTTGTTTAAACAAAATAATGATTTTGATTGCTTTATAGTGTGGCAGACTGGCACGTTCTTTTGGAATATCTAATCTAGAATAATCCAAATCAGGCAGAGTTGGTGGTATAACAGTTTATTGGAACAGAGAGGGAGTCGGAAGGAGTGGAAGAAGGTCATCAGTGGCTTGGAATGTGTTGAGTTTTGGTACTGTTTTCGGTTGTCCAAGATTTGGCACAGTCCATCACATAAAGGATATGAAAGCTTTACTGCAGGAAACTTTTCTCATTTATATCTTCATTTACACCATAGTTAGTATGTTCCATGGCCATCACAGTTGGCATACACGTTACAGTGAGTCTCCATCACAACCCCTGAGTCACAATTGAGTAAAGTTGCCCATATAGTTTTCCATATTGAAATGAACAGTGGTGGCTTATTGGATTAGGCAATGGGTTGCTGATCCAAAGGTCAATCTGCACTATTACCACTGTTGGGCCCTTGAGTAAGGCCCTTAACCCTCAGTTGTATAAAAACAATGATAATTATAAGTTACTCTGGATAAGACCATCTGCCAAATGCTGTAAATGCAAATGAAATAGCACTATAGATGTCGTTACGTATGCCAAATGGATTCTATCGGACGAGCCCCCAATTTTTTACGGAATTTAGAAGTACATTGCCCCGTGAAACCAGTAGAGCACAACAGACCACGACATAAATTATGTGAAGTTTAATAATATAAACAAGGCAAGGCAAAAATAATATTTACAGCTTAAAGCTAAACCTAAATACAAATTAAACAAAGGGTCCCATAGTCACCAAGCACCTGCAGCATGGTAAATTTAGAAGCGGTACACGCGCTGGCGGAGAAAGGATTGTAATCCCGCGATAGACAGAAACAAATGATTAAAATCCTCATGTTGACTGTGGGTGAACGTGGCCGATGGACTTTGGCGATGAAGTCCCAAACGACAAAACTTGGGTGAAGTTTCCATGATCCGCCTTGGATGAGATGAGCCGGCGCGATGAGTTTCCTTAGAGGATCTGCGCGCCGAAGAGACCCAAAGAGACTGGAAGAGGCTGCACGAGACGGGAAGAGGCGAGAGCCAGTTGGCACCATGTCCTTAATATAAGCTCCCCAAAGTTCTGGAAAGTTCCATTCTCAAAGTTTCTGAATCACCTGACTTGCCACCAAGGTGCATGCGCAGCTAGGTCCATCTCGAAGTTTCCAGACCCCCCTTACAGCTGAGTCTTACCATGTGACACTAGTTATAGCACACTCTGAATCTAAGTATGTACTGTACACCGTTTACACAGTCACATTTGTATACATGCCCTTAACAATGTTATTGGGATAACTACTTCTTTTCCTTTCAGCCCTTCCCTTTATCCTCAGGGCTGGCCACAGCGATTTATCGCATGTTTGATTTGGCATAAGTTTTTATGTCGGATGCCCTTCCTGACACAACCCTTCAGCAAGGGGCAGAAACATGCTGACGGCAGCTTCTCATTACGAAAGTCAGCAATGGTTCTTTTACATGAACCTCACACCATAGACAGTGAGAGACCTGGCCGACCTATGATAGCTGCACTGGGGGGACAGTGACAACCTTGTGGAGAGTGGGACTCGAACGCTCAACCTTAGGATCAGCAATCCAGCACCTTTTACCACCAGGCCACCACTGCCCTAAAGCTGTTATTGGGGTAAATAAGGATGGAAATAAATTAAGTACTACACTTCTGGGTAAAAAAAAAACAAGCCATGTCTGTATTTTCCAAAATTTTGGTGTTTTGTAACTATAACATAAAAATATATTGAATAAGAGTGTGAATCCTATGAATTAGTCAATATTGAATTGCTTTCCTTTAGATTTAAAAACACTCATGTCTCTTGGTTTGACTCACTGAAAGTTCCTTGCATCTGGAAATGTCCAAATTCCTCCACTTGTACTTGACAGCCTCCCAAAGTTCAGTGATGTTACTAAACTTTCATCAAACTAATTTATGTTGGGTGTACTGTATTCTCAAATGTTTTCTCTTGGGTTCAAATTTAGACTAGTCTTGTCTTGTCTTGACCAAAACAGGAGCTTGATGCCATGATTGTCCAGCCAAGTTTTAGTGGCCTTGGTGGCATGGACTGGGGCGTTTATTAGTTACAACACTAATTATTTGATATAAATTAGCTGGTTTCAGACAAACCAACACCATTAACTGCCAGTGATGCATTCTTTTCTGTCAGATACTTTTCCCGCTATATCTAGAAATACGTTTCTTTCATTGTTCAAATGAAATACGTTTCATTTCATTGCCGAGGAGTCTTCTTCTTCTTCTTCTTCTTCTTCTTCTTCTTTTCCTTTCGGCTTTTCACTTCAGGGGTTGCCAGGGCAAATCATCTGCCTCCATCTCACCCTATCCTCTGCATCTTCTACTCTTACTCCAACTACCTTCATGTCCTCCTTCACCACATCCATGAATTGTCTCTTTGGTCTTCCGCCTGATAGTTCCAACTTCAACATCCCACTCCCAATATACTCACTATCCCTCCTCTGTACATGTCCAAACCATCTCAATCTAGCCTCTCTGACTTTGTCTCCAAAACCTCTTACATGTGCTGTCCCTCTGATGTACTCATTCCTGATCCTATCCATCCTTGGAGAACCTCAACATTTTCATCTCTGCTACCTCCAGCTCTGCCTCCTGTCTTTTCCCCAGTGTCACTGTTTCTAAACCATACAACATCGCTGGCCTCAACACCGTCTTGTACACTTTTTCTTTCATTCCTGCCGATACCTTCCTATCACACATCACACCAGATACTTTTCTCCAACCATTCCAACCTGCCTGCACACGCTTCTTCAGCTCTCTTCCGCACTCTCCATTGCTCTGGACTGTGAGTTTTTTGCCCAGAAGTATATACTAAAATCCATAAATTTGTAATCAGATCTAAAAAAGTGCACTCTGTTGTGTTAACATCAATTTCTTAATCCAGCTCAATATATTTCTTTATATTTGATGTGTTAAATTTGTTTCTGTAATCAACTAGCTGGTTAGACTTTAATTGAATTTGTTACAAAAGCTAAGTTTTGTTGCTGAAATGCTTTTAGTAATTAAACATTAAACAACCACGAAATCAAATTTGAGCTTTGTTCGATTCGTCATCAGCTCTGCAGACTTCACAGTAACTAATTATAAGCTTTAAAGCTGCACCCACAATTTGATTCCTCTGACTCATAAGACTGCCTTAATCACCTACAGCAGTTCTGGTTGCTCTGCATCCCAGATACAGACCAATGAGGACATGTGGTGGGATCTACAAAGCCAGAGACCTGCTGATTTAATTATCTGCTTTCCATCAGTGAAAAAGCCACCATTCTTGAGTCCAGTAGAATGAATGATGGTCACATGATATTATCATCCAGACTGAGTGAGTCAGCTTATTATTTATAGTCTACATGATAGACAAGAACAGTCTATAAGTTGGTTTCTTAAATGAGCCTTAAACCTTATTGAATGCCATAAACGTGCCATTCGGGAAGTGTTAAAGCTTCAGCACAAGCAGAAGTGCTCATGAAAAGAGGGCGAGGCTTTGTCTGGTTGTCATGTTCCCGTCTGAATACACAGTGGAATAAAATATTCATGACACGAGTAGAGGCTCTGCTGTTCATTAGATCGATGGTAGTGTAATTGCTTGCATATATGAAACCACCTTGGCCCAATTTCCTCCACTGCCTAGATAAACTTTGCCATGTTAATGGGCATACTGAGTTACGGTGACTTCCTGGGTGTAGCTGGTTCATGTGCACATCAGAGACAAGGGTACATTTTACAATGACACAAGAAGATTTGCTTTTCCTGTAGTCTGATATGTAACATGCAAGAAAGGCCCTTGAGTCTCACTTTGGAAATATAGATAAATGCCTTGGCTTGCATTTTATTATAAAATGTATACGCAATCTATAACCATGGTTTAAGTAAATATCAAAGAGGGTCAAACATTAAATAATGTAGAAAAAAATTACACAAAATAAATAAATTAATAAATACTGTAATACATATATTCATTATTGAGTATATATTACATTAAACCACAAAAAAATATATTTGTTAAAAAACTTTTGACGATGGTTGTATAGTGTTTATTTATCATTCAGCTCGATCAAATGGAAACTATTCATTGTTACAACTATACACTGTCTATGGTGTGAGGCATGTAAAAGAACCATTGCTGACTTTCGTAAAGAGTAGCTGCAAAGCCGTTGGCATGTTTCCGCCCTGCGATGGCCTGGCAAGCTGTTCAGGGTGTACTCTGCCCTCGCCCGAAGTTGGCTGGGATGGGGGCCAGCCTCCTCGCGACCCTAATTAGGATTAAGCGGTTACAGAAAATGAACTGAGAAAATTGATTTTAAACATGACTTCTTTGTGGATGTGCGTCATCCATCCTTCTGTCTGACTGTCTTCCTTTCGGCTTTTTCCCTTTTACTCAGGAGTCGCCACAGCGAATCATCTGATTCGCACATTTGATTTGGCAGAGGTTTTTATGTCGGATGCCCTTCCTGTCACAACCCTTTTCAGCAAGGGACAGAAACACGCTGACGACTTTGCAGCTACTCTTTACGAAAGTCAGCAATGGTTCTTTTACATGCCTCTCACCATAGACAGTGAGAGACATGGCCCGCCTTTGATAACCCAGTTAGCCGCACTGGGGGAGACAGTGACAACCTTGTGGAGAGTGGGACTCGAACCCCCAACCTTTGGATCAGTGATCCAGCACTCTATACCACTAGACCACCACTGCCCCTAGTCATCCATCCTTCTAACTGTTGATTTAACCATGAGTCGAACCATACCAAGGCCCCAGTCACGCACTGAAGATTTAGCCAGTGTTTGCAGATGTGTGAGAAATTTAGGGAATACATTGGCATACATCAAATAATTTAGAAGTCAATCTATCAATTCTTAGCAAAGATCAATTCCTTCATCCATCTGATCTTTCAGTTTTCTATCTGTCCTTCCATCCATCCATCCATCCATCCATCCTATCAATTCATTCTCTCCTTCCTTTGCTTTAGTGATCGTCTAACAAAGAAGCAAATCCTGTAACAACCATTCGACTGCTATATCGAAACCATCAATCTCCTCAAAAAATGAAATCCTTCCAAATTTCAAGATTTATTTTGAGATTTTCTGACATTGTAAGAGACACGGTTATCTACAGATGGACAAAATGACAATACAATCGCAATCCAAAAAACCAAAACATCAATGTTTAGACACTAAGATAACAGTATACTCTCTGAAGCCAAAGGTTTGTGTAAAACCTTGTTTGTTTGATCATCACACCCATGTATGGTTCTTCCAGCTGTCACGATGACACTGGATGCACAGGATTGGATAGAATATCAATTACAGATACACCTCAGATGGTCTTGTTAAACCAACTATCCTCTTCTGAGGTAAGCAAGGGTTGTTTTTTATTTATTAATCACATTTGGACAAAAAGGCCAGTGGTGGCCTGGTGGTATAGGGCGCTGGATCGCTGATCCTAAGGCTGGGGGTTCGAGTCCCGTTCTCCACAAGGTTGTCACCGTCCCCCCAGTGCAGCTAACTGGGTTATCAAAGGCCGGCCATGTCTCTCACTGTGTATGGTAGGAGGCATGTAAAAGAACCATTGCTGACTTTCGTAAAGAGTAGCTGCAAAGTCGTCAGCGTGTTTCTGTCCCTTGCTAAAGGGTTGTGTCGGGAAGGGCATCCGACGTAAAAACTTATGTCAAACCAAACGTGCATTCACTATGGCGACCCCTGATGAAGGGGAAAAGCCGAAAGGAAATCTCTCAATCACATTAGGACAAAAAGAAAGAACTTCAGCGATCAGGATATCTTAGCTGGGCAGCATGGTGACTGAGTCATGGTTAGCATGTCTGCCTCAAAGGCAAGTAGGTCCTGGAATTGAGTCCCAGGCTCAGTGAGAGGAGTTTCCATGCTCTTCCTGTGTTGTGTAGGTTCCCACAGTCCAAAGACAGGCTGTCTGTCTGTCTTCCTTTCGGCTTTTTCCCTTTTACTCGGGAGTCGCCACAGCGAATCATCTGATTCGCACATTTGACTTGGCAGAGGTTTTAACGTCGGATGCCCTTCCTGTCACAACCCTTTTTAGCAAGGGACAGAAACACGCTGACGACTTTGCAGCTACTCTTTACGAAAGTCAGCAATGGTTCTTTTACATGCCTCTCACCATAGACAGTGACAGACATGGCCCGCCTTTGATAACCCAGTTAGCTGCACTGGGGGGGACAGTGACAACCTTGTGGAGAGTGGGACTTGAACCCCCAACCTTTGGATCAGCGATCCAGCGCCCTATACCACTAGACCACCACTGCCCCTCAAAGACAGGCTAACCAGCTATTTTAAATTGCCTAGGTGTCTCAGTTAGTGTGAGCTGCTCAGAGTCTACCCTGCCTTCACTCGAGTCAGCAAATGAATGTCAGTGAATGAACGAATGAATATTTTAACTATGTCTGGACTGTTTCATTCATATGTGTTTTATCTACGAGATTTATATTACTTGAACTGACACGACCTTTTTCAGCTGAAGACAACGTCATTAACTCCTCAGCCTCTTAAAATGCCCAAGTGTGTTAGTGCAAAACGATTGCATGAATATTTTATTGCGAAAAGAAGGGTCATCAAAAATCAGATGCAAAGTGAGTAGGATCTGCTTAAAAATGACATCAGCTAATTACCCCTAACTCCATAGGAGTTATTAAATTGATCATGGAGGTCTTCTAGGCTGCCATCCTTCAGCCTTTGATATCTGCCACTGAGAAGGGTGTTTTTAGGCTTGGTACTGGAAATGGCATCTGAGCCATAGATGACAGTCATGATGCCTAATGGGTGAGCAGAAGGACGGAAAAGGACTGGCCAGAAGTGCAGGGCTTTGAGGAAGACTTGTATCGATCAGAAAATCAATAAATCAAGCATGCACTCAGTGCTGGTTAAGGGCTCTTTCCGTTTCCTTCCTAACAAGATTGCCTGAGTAAATTAGCGGCTGCTGCTGTTGACTAATTATAAGACTGACTGGTGGCTAGCCGAGGCTGAGCTGGAGGTCAGAATGTCTCAAATGTTGCCGAACACATGCTATGGAATTAACACTTTTGCTTTATTGAGAACACCAAGTCTAATAAATAGGTGTTTACATTCAGGGCATTTGACAAACAACATTTATCAAGAATTAAAATAAATCTCTTTTATGCTTCATGACTGAGCAGTTTAGGGTTAAACGTCTTGCTCATCCCTGCAGGTCATGCTGGAATTTGATCTCACAACACACACACACACACACACACACACACACACACACACACACACAAGTCAAGATCAGACAGGTTTTTAAGGCAAATATTTGAATTCGATTTACTGGCATTATACCGTATGTGCATTGTGCTAATAAGTTTGAATTCTAACAGAAGCAACTCCTTAGTTTTTCAGACGGAAATATTATTTATTCATTTGTCAAAACACTTAATCCTACTAGGGTTGGGGGGGGGGGTGGAGCTGATCTCAGCTGACTTTGGGCGAAGGCGGGGTATATCCTGAACAGCTTGTCAGCCCATTGCAACACAAACACACACAAACACACACACACACACACACACACACACACACACACACACACACACACACACACACCACACACACAAAAAAAAACAAAAACAAAAAAACATTCGCACTCACTACTAGGGACAATTTGTAACAGCCAATAAGCCTAATGTGCATGTCTGGACTGTGGGAGGAAACCCACACAACATGCAAACTCTACTTAGAAACGTCCTCGCCGAGCCAGGGACTCAAAACCCAGGACCCTCCTTCTGTGAGGTGGAGGTGTTAGCCGCTACACTATGCCACCCTGATATTTCCTTTCGGCTTTTTCCCTTTATCAGGGGTCGCCACAGCGAATGATTCGCACGTTTGATTTGGCATAGGTTTTCACGTCGGATGCCCTTCCTGACACAACCCTTTAGCAAGGGACAGAAACACGCTGACGGCTTTGCAGCTCCTCTTTACCAAAGTCAGCAATGGTTCTTTTATATGCCTCTCACCATAGACAGTGACAGACATGGCCCGCCTTTGATAACCCAGTTAGCTGCACTGAGGGGCAACACCACGCCAACCTGAAACAATAATATCAATAATATTCATGTATATTAAGTTACACATTCAAGACCAAGGCCCGGTTTAGTGAGACAAGAAAGCGACTTCACACTGGACCTGTGTCAGTCCTACAGCTAAGGATAGTAGAAAAATCATTCCCTCACTCTTTTCATTTTTATTTTCTGAAGACAAAGCACGGACACTAGAGAGTCCTTCTATAAATCATAAATAAACATTTTCCTGCAGAAAATAACCTTTAAAAAAGTCAAACATTTACCGTTGTTATTAACTATAACAAGCAAATGAACATGTGACTTACATTTGAGCCGGAAATACCATCAGCGTCGCTGCTGTAAAAATGATTCAATAAATAAATGAAATAATTGTAGATTATTGAAGAATCGAGTCTATAAGCATCATAAACAGTAGTGCCATGCTTTCGCTCATATTTTCTCAGTGTGTATGTGTTACTTTAATGCTGTGTGTGTGCTCTGTCTCTTGTGTGCTCAATGAAGGGTCAACGTGTCTCCGAGGAATTACTCCATGAGAGCTCTTTAAAAGCGAGAGACACACTCTCTGTGCTCTTTACACTCTCACTGCACCACTCACAACTCACACACACTCCGAGCCGCCGAACATCATGGGACAGTTCACTGCCTGAGGACTATTAACATCTCACATTTTACTCTCTACTGCTGAGTTTGACGGTAAGAACTGTTTTATTATTTCTTATTTTGGGAACATCTCCTCTTTTTAATAGTACTACAATTGCTGCATTTGATGATTAATAATAATAATAATAATAATAATTATTATTATTATTATTATTATTATTATACATTTGCTGCATTTGATGTTTCTAATTTTATTTTAAATACTTTTTCTTTGAATAATTAGAGTTCTATAAGCAAAACTTATTATTATTATTATTATTATTATTATTATTAATAATAATAATAATAATACAATAATAATAATAATAATAATTTTCTCTTTACTTGGATTTATAATGTTGGTAACCTGGCATGTATTTATTGCACTGACAGTTTATTTCAAGTGTTGAGTAATTCGTAAAATACAAAGAATAAAATGTAATGATTAATTGTTTGATTAAATAACCACCTAGCTTCTAATTTATGTACTGTGCTTTAATTATGACATTATTAGGTCTATGAATTTGTTTTGTTAAAGTTATATTGAGTTTATCATAATTTTTTTTTAAGAATTGCGAAATTAAATAAATTGGAATTTTTTTTTAATCAATTGAGGAAATAAATAAATTCAATAAATAATAAAACATTTTTTATTTTATTTTGAAATCTGATTATCAAATCTTCAATGGTCTGCTGCACAATATTAAAAAAATAATCTATTTAATTTTTAAAGCTTCTATTATTACTACTGTATTATGGTTATTATTATTATTATTATTATTATTATTATTATTATTATTATTATGTTATTTAACAATGTCTGTCAGATGAATTAAAATAAGTGTTGAACTGTAAATTATGAGCCCCTCTAGATATTTTACTTTGTTCTCCAATTCTGTCCAGCCTGTGAACCCTTTGCAATATGTCAGAGAAAAAATCCAGACCCTCAGATGCACGTCCTAAAAACCAGCGCAGCTGGAGCGTGGACAGTTATATCCGGAGCGTGAAGAAGCGCTCACGTGGTTCACGCCATGATGCCCCTGTCAGAGGAGGAGAAGATGGAGACATACCGGATGAGCAGAATGTCCGCTCAACATCCTGTCCCCAGAGACGAAGGGAGAGGAAGTGCAGCTGCACGGCTATTGGAGACGGAGACATCGACTCCATATGCAGAAAAACACTGTCTCGTCGATCTCTTCGACAGAAGTTCCAAGATGCAATGGGACAGTGTCTCCCTCTCCGTGGCCACCATCATCACCACCACCATCATTATCACCATCATCACCAAAGTGGCTCATCACGACCGTTCTCTGTGCTCCTGTGGTCCAAGCGCAAAATTCATGTCACTGAACTCATGGAGGACAAGTGTCCCTTCTCACCAAAGTCTGAATTGGCACAGTGTTGGCACCTTATCAAGAAGCATGGCACAAATCAGAATGCGTCATTAGTACTAGAGGATCACAAAAGCACAAGGTTATCCTCGTCCCCTTCGACTTTTATTTCCTGGGAGGAAGTCAGTTCTAACGGTGCTTCCAGCTTGACTGATTGGGATGCATCATTTATTCATGAAGCGTCCCAGTGTTGCGCACACGCCGACTATATACTGGTACCTGACCTTCTTCAAATTAACAACAGCCCTTGTTATTGGGGCGTCCTAAACCGTTTTGAGGCTGAGCAGCTCCTCGAAGGCCAGCCTGAAGGCACCTTCTTGTTGCGAGACTCTGCCCAGGATGACTATCTATTCTCAGTCAGCTTCAGGCGCTACAGCCGCTCTCTGCATGCTCGCATAGAACAGAGTGGCAAGCGCTTCAGCTTTGACTGTCGTGACCCCTGCATGTATAGAGATGTGAGTGTCACAGGCCTGCTCAGGCACTACAGCGATCCAGCCACATGTCTGTTCTTTGAGCCTCTCCTTTCTCGTCCATTGCCCAGGAACTTCCCCTTTTCCCTGCAGCACCTGTGCAGGGCATTAATCTGTAGCTGCACTACATATCAGGGCATTCAGACTTTGCCACTTCCTCATACACTCAGGGATTACCTCAGGCAATACCACTTTAAATGTGACGGAGCATGTGATGTATGACAAGATAGATTAGGGGTGCCAAACCCTGTTCCTGGAGATTTACCTCCCTGAGGACCTTTGTTCAAAGTATAATCATGCCCACCTGACTATCTATCAATCTATCTCAGACTTAAGACTTTAAAATTAAAGTGATTATTAGATCTTCCAGATGCGCAGCATTATAATTAGAGCTAAATTCTTCAGGGAAGTAGAACTACAGGAACAGGGTTGGGCACCTCTGAGCTCGATGGTCAAGGAAAACGGACTAGTGTTTGAACTGTAAAAAAATATACAGGTTCCATAATGATGTATTTTTATTTGTATTTATTTATTTAGCAAATTGTTTGTCTTTGTTGTTGTTGTTCTAAAGAGGATCACATTCATATGCCACAGTTTGAATAAGTATTATCATCACTGTTTTTTCTGGACAGGATGCTAGTCTTCCTTTCTCCAATCATTGATTCAAACTAAACTTATTCCTACTCGGGCTGTGGGGAGGCTGGTTGCTACCTTAGCCCACATTGAGAGGTACACCTGAACAGCTCATGAGTTCACCACAGAGCCAACACACATACACAAATAACCATTGCCTAGGGGCAAATTGGATCAGCCACTTGCCCTAATGTGTATGTCTTTGAATTATGGGACAAAAAAACCCCACATAAGCACAGAAAAAACATGCACAGAACTTCACGGAGAAACACTGAGACCGGAACTCGAACTCAGGATCTTCCTATTGAGAGGTGGAGGTGCTAAACACTATGTCACCGTTCCTCCTTTTCTACATTTAGAGTTGGTCAATTACGATAGTTATAATAATAAATAATAACAAAATTCATTTCTTTTCAGAACCACTTAATCCTAATTACGGTCGCAGGGAGACTGGCAGTCATCTCATCCGACTCTGGGTGAGGGCAGAGCACACCCCGGACAGCTTTTCAAGCCATTGCAGGGCAGAAACACGCTGACGGCTATGCAGCTACTCTTGACAAAAGTCAGCAATAGTTCTTTTACAGCCTCACACCATAGGCGTTGAGAGACAGGGCCGGCCTTTGATAACCCAGTTAACTACACTGGGGACAGCAGTGACAGCACATTTATACTGCGGCTTGAACCCCTGATCATGGGATCCGTAATCCAGCACCTTACCACCAGGCCATAATAGTAAAATTACAATTAAAAACCGAAATAAATGACTACAACTGAAACTTAAGCAAAAATTATAATCTTTTCAATAAAAAGTATTTGCGTTTTCTGTGCAGTCACAGAAATAAAGGTCATTACAATTTACTTTTTCCAGTTGCGTGGTGTTGTGGCATTATCAAGGATACATCTGTGGACTGCAAGTATGCAAATTTTATCAGAAAAATTGAACACAGAATGATTTTCAGGGGCATAATTAAACTTTGCAGTTCACTGATAGACCTTCAGGTCAAAA
Organism: Plotosus lineatus; assembly: GCA_024760905.1. Lineage (NCBI taxonomy): Eukaryota > Metazoa > Chordata > Actinopteri > Siluriformes > Plotosidae > Plotosus > Plotosus lineatus. The sequence goes on from CM045731.1 coordinate 36,836,662, forward strand.
CATGCACAATTGATAGCAACACCACAGCAACAAGGAAGCATATCTGTGCCTTTATTTCTAAAAGTGTGAATACAGGTCTTATTCCCCCTCATTTTCATGGTAGTTTTTCTTTTTTTCCATTTTAATCTTAGCTTTCTGATAATATTTTATGGACTGTCACATACCATCTCACATCATGGATAATCACAAAATCTAAAAAGTTATATATACTGTATACACATACATACATACATACATACACACTGCCCTCCACAGTTATTGGCACCCCTGGTTAAGGTGTGATGTTTGGCTTCTAATAAATTCAGGGGTTTTGTTTGTTTGTTTTTTAAGAATATAGGACTACCAAAAAAGAGGAAACTCCAAACTTTAATTCAAGTGCATTTATTCATCAGTTCAGTTCATTTTCTGTAACCTCTTAATCCTAATTAGGGTAACGGGGAGGCTGGCGCCCATCTCAGCCAACTTCAGGTGAGGGCAGAGTACACCCTGGACAGCTCGCCAGGCCATCGCAGGGTGGAAAAATGCCGATGGCTTTGCGGCTACTCTTGTCAAAAGTCAATGGTTCTTTTACATGAACCTCGCACCAGAGACAGTGAGAAACATGGCCGACCTTTGATAACCCAGTTATCTGTACTGGGGGTGCATTTATTCAGTGGAGGGAAAGTCCCACATTAAGAAATAATTACAGCTGATGTTAATACTTTGTACAACCCCCTTTTACCAACAAAACAGCACCTAATCTTCTCTTATAATGTTTCACAAGATGGGAGAATACAGAAAGAGGGATCTTGGACCCTTCCTCTTTGCACAATCTCTCTAAAGCATCCAGCGACCGGGGTCCTCTCCTCTGCACCCTCCTCCTCAGCTCACTACACAGGGTTTCAATGGGGTTGAGGTCTGGGGACCAAGATGGCCATGGGAGGAGCCTGATTCTGTGTCTGGTGAACCATTTCTGTGTAGATTTGGCCACATGTTTAGGGTCATTATTTTGCTGAAAGACCCAGTGACGGTCCAGCTTCAGCTTTCAGGCAGAGGCCACCAGATTTTGATTTAAAATGTCCTGGTATTTCAGAGTGTTCATGATGCCATGCACCCTAACAAGGTTCCCAGGTATCTGGAAGAGAAACAGGCCCACAGCATCACCGATCCTCCCCCATACTTCACAATGGGCATGAGGTGCTTTTCTGCAGACTCATCTTTTGTGTTCTGCCAGACGCACTTAGAGTGTTTGTTGCTAAAATGTTCTGTCTTGGTCTCATCTCATGAAGCAAAGCACACAGTCCCAGTTGAAGTCCCAGTACCATTTAGCAAACTCTAGATGTTTGCATTTATGACTGTGAGAATTTTTTTTTTTCCGTGCACGTCTCCCAAACAGCTTGTTGGCATGTTGATGATACCTGATAGTTTTTTGGTGACTTTGTAACCCTATGATGCCACCATTTGTTGCAATTCTTTAACAGTGAGGTTTGGAAAACTTTTTATCTTACCATCCTCCCCAATGTGCCTGGTGGCAAAATAATCCTGTGTTATCATCCAGGCTCGTTTACCACTGTTCTGGTTGTTTTAAACGTATTAATGATTTCTCTAACAGTAGATATGTGCAGGTGCAAGCGAGGGGATATTTTCTTGTGGCCATTACCTGACTTGTGAAGGCGGACATACATCTGCCTTACTTAAATGATGTGCCGCTTTGTCTTTCCCATGTTGAACAGCGGATAAGAGAATTGGCCTGTGTCACATCATATTTACACCCCTGGGAAACAGGAAGTGATGAATTACTAATTAAATGTTCCAAGACACTCTGATCAACTTTGTAAACTACTATAGAAATGACAGAAATACTTCAATTGCTTAAATTTTTTCCTGTAATTTGTTATTGGTGCCAATAATTGTGGAACAGGAGAATTATATGAAAAATAATTATTTCTTAGTGAGGGATTTTTTTTTCCCCATTTGAAATTCACTTGAGTTGAAGGTTATATTTTTCTATAATATTCAGTGTGAGAGTAGCTTTGGCAATAAAAATGTAATTTATTTTAAGGATTTTAACAGATCTTAACGAGGGGTGCTGATAATTATGGAGAGCACTGCATATTTACTGTCTGTCTGTCTTCCTTTCGGCTTTTTACTCGGGAGTCGCCACAGCGAATCATCTGATTCGCACGTTTGATTTGGCAGAGGTTTTTATGTCGGATGCCCTTCCTGTCACAACCCTTTTTAGCAAGGGACAGAAACATGCTGACGACTTTGCAGCCTACTCTTTACAAAAGTCAGCAATGGTTCTTTTACATGCCTCTCACCACAGACAGTGAGAGACATGGCCCGCCTTTGATAACCCAGTTAGCCGCACTGGGGGGGACAGTGACAACCTTGTGGAGATTGGGACTCGTACCCCCAACCTTTGGATCAGCGATCCAGCGCCCTATACCACTAGACCACCACTGCCCGTTAGCAGTGCATATTTACTAAACTGGGTTTAAGTTTCACTTTTAACATCACATCAGTATTTCTGGTTCTTTGAGATATTTAAGCACAAATTTAAAGTGGAATGAAATTGATTTCCTGAAGTTGAAATGATTTTCAACAGTTTAGCAGTGCATATTTACTAAACTGTTGAAAATCATTTCAACTTCAGGAAATCAATTTCATCCCACTTTAAATTTGTGCTTAAATATCTCAAAGAACCAGAAATACTGATGTGATGTTAAAAGTGAAACTTAAACCCAAAATTAAAGCTAAAAAAACTGACATGACATTTTCAAAATATCTAACCTATATAAAATAAAACTGGACTGCATTCAGTCTGATAATAGTAGCACTTTGAAATGGAAACCCGTTTTATTCCTCATCCTGCTGTACTGTCGTGTGATAGGAGAGATTATGAGAGCTGGCGCCGACTAAAATGGGAAAAAATCTGGGTGGAAAATGCTTTCCTGATCAAGGTCATTCTGAATGATCTAATAAAAAGGCCCACACAGAGATCCTGAGTCTTTTCAATTGATTTTTATTCTGATAGCACTTTTAGCAAAAAGCAAATGGTGTCAAAAAGCAGAAATCATGAGAGTGATCTAACAGATCACGAATAACTAATCCAGATACCAAGCTCAAAAGATTCTACAGGTAACAACAGATAACTGGATTATAGTGGATATCATGACTTTATACAGACTTAGAAGACTAAAAGCAAGCAGTAGTGATGGACGTGTGTAGTATTTTGGTCTTTATGATTACAGCAGCAGTGCTTAGGTACAAATCTACAGTATCCAGGTCAGAGGAAAACACTGAAACAAGGTGTGAGGCGTTTGTAGAAATTGTTTTGGTGCTTTAGAGCAGTGGTCCCCAACCACCGGTCCGTGGCTCAATTGGTACCGGTCCGCAGAAGAAATAATTAATTATTTCCGTTTTATTTATTATCTGAGTCTGAACGATCTTTAATTTTGAAAAAGTATTTTATTTTGAAAAATGACTGGATTCTCTTGGTTCTTCTTCTTCTTTTCCTTTCGGCTGTTCCCTTCAGGGGTCACCACAGCGAATCATCTGCCTCCATCTCACCCTATCCTCTGCATCTTCTTCTCTTACACCAACTGCCTTCATGTCCTCCTTTACTACGTCCATGAATCGTCTCTTTGGTCTTCCTCTAGGCCTTCTGCCTGGTAGTTCCAGCCTCAGCATCCTATTACCAATATACTCACTATCCCTCCTCTGTACATGTCCAAACCATCTCAATCTAGCCTCTCTGACTTTGTCTCCAAAACCTCTTACATGTGCTGTCCCTCTGATGTGCTCATTCCTGATCCTATCCATCCTCGTTACTCCCAAAGAGAACCTCAACATTTTCATCTCAGCTACCTCCAGCTCTGCCTCCTGCCTTTTCCTCAGCGCCACTGTTTCTAAACCATACAACATCGCTGGCCTCATCACCGTCTTGTACACTTTTCCTTTCATTCTTGCCGATACCTTCCTATCACACATCACACCGGACACTTTTCTTCAACCATTCCAACCAGCCTGCACACGCTTCTTCACCTCTTTTCCACACTCTCCACTGCTCTGGATTGTTGAGCCTAAGTACTTAAAATCCTCCACCTTCCTCATCTCTGCTCCCTGTAACCTCACCGCTCCTCTTGGCTCCTTGTCGTTCAAACACATGTATTCTGTCTTACTGAGGCTAACCTTCATTCCCCTCCTTTCCAGGGCATACCTCCACCTCTCTAGATTTCCCTGCACTTGTTCTCTGCTTGCACTTGTTCTCTGCTACTGGATTCTCTTGGGTATATGGCGGTTATTTGAGAGCTAAAATGTAACCCACAAGGGGACGGCACATGAACAGAGGCGTGCTGGACATGTTTCGATCAATAGCAGGGATTTTGGGTGAGACTGAGCCTGTGCCTTCATTCTCCTCGCTGGTGCACCATCACCTGTGTTTTTTAAGAAAAGTTCAAGCTCTACTTCCCAACCAACTTTATTTCAGGTGTTGAAAAAGAACTTTCATAGAGTGGTCATTATTATTATTATTATTATTATTATTATTATTATTATTATCATTATCATTATATGTTATATTTATATAAATGTTATATTTACAATACAGTACAAACAATCTATGACAAGCCCCCCCACCGGTCCATGGTAAATTTGCCAAGTGTTGACCGTGGTGATAAAAAGGTTGTGGACCACTGCTTTAGAGCATTCATTAATGCATCCATTCCAGACAAGCTAGAATCCTATTACATATTCAGGCTTTTTAAAGTCTGCATTACCTCCCCAGAATAAACCAAATTAATTTTTAGTTAGGGTCAGACTAAAAAAAAAAAAAATCCTGGATTTTCATCAGAACTTTTTGAAAACTTAATATGGTCCTTTTTCTTAAATACAGACATGAGATTACAATTGAAGCCCAAAAGCTTTTAAAGCTAAATATAGGTGACTGAAGCTATGCAATACTCCCAAGATGAGTAATCTTTTTCATGTATATTTAACATGTATTCAACTCTGAGCAACTGTCTACAGAACAGCAACCTTGCAGTTTTCTTAAAAAACGAACTACAGTACAGTACTTCAAACAGAACTAAAAAAATCTCACAATCACAGCAGCTAACACTGAACTAACACTTCTCCTTCTGTATCTTTACGTTGTTTCAGGCATTTTCCTGAGGTTTTGAGCATGGTTTTACATTAGAAGACTAACATTAGATGTGCCACCAATGTCTGGGTGTGGGCGCCGATGAGAAACAGAAATTGTAGCAAACGCAAAGGGAACATTCCATGTCAATTCACACAAATCTAAAAAAAAAACCTCCAGAGTGACACCTCTTCAATTTGGTTGATTTTTTTTATTCTAGTAGTACCTTATGATGTCCAATTAAAGAATGTGAAATTTTAGCTTCCTAGCTCTAAGTGTTTTCAAGTTATAGCTCTTCAAATTTTGGGTGCCACACCCACTTTTGGGGTCCAGGAATTGCCCACTTAATTTGCAAGCATTTTTGGGACTCATATCTTTTGTTTGATAATGGTGGAATGCACCCGCCGGGTCGGGAATGAGTTTCTGCCCCAAGTGGAGGAGTTTAAGTATCTCGGGGTCTTGTTCACGGGTGAGGGAAGGATAGAGCAGGAGATCAACAGATGGATTGCTGCAGCCTCTACTGTAAAGCGGAGCTTGTACCGTTCCGTCGTGGTGAAGAGGGAGCTGAGCCGCAAGGCAAAACCCTCAATTTACCAGATGATCTACGTTACAACCTCACTTATGGTCACAAGCTTTGGGTAATGACTGAAAGAACAAGATTGCGAATACAAGTGGCTGAAATGAGCTTCCTTCGCCAGGTGGCGGGGCTCTCCTTTAGAGATAAAGTGAGAAGCTCTATCATCCGAGGAGAGCAAGGAATAGAACCGCTGCTCCTCCGCACTGAGCAGGGGCCAGTTGAGGTGACTCAGGCATCTGGTCAGAATGCCTCCTGAACACCTCCCTGGTGTGGTGTTTCGGGCATGTCCAACCGTGAAGAGGTCCTGGCTTGTCAGGGAACGCTTCGGTGTACCCCCAGAAGAGCTGGAGGAAGTGGCTGGGGAGAGGGACGTCTGGACCTCATTGCTTAGGTTGCTGCCCTCACAACTCGACCCCGGAAGAAGCGGAAGAAGATGATGATGATATTTTGTTTTTCAGTAGATACAGGATTGTAAATTGCTATAGCTATGTATTCTGGCCCTGCCTATCAAATTCTGCAATTGATATAAGTAAGGTACTTTCAGATGCATTAGCCCTTTTAATGGTCTTTTTAATGAAGCAATGTTTTTTATATATATATTTTGGGGTCCATATCTTGGGAATTATTTGTCCTGATGGGGGTTCAATTGAATTATCATATTTAGCAACTCTACTATGCATTTAGAGAGTTTCAGTGCACTGGGAGGCTTGATGGGAGTACAGGAGGGTCTTTAATATGACTCTGGGACAAAATTACCTTTTCTAACCCCCTACTTCAGGCCATAGGTTGTGCCCCTATGAGTTGGTCATAGGGGCACATGATGACTTATAGTGATATTGTGTGTAGGCCTCCGTCAGTCCCGAAGGACTATGGCTGCGCTCTTGGCTGGTATCCCGGCTGGTGATACTCTCCAGTGTGCAGAGCCGGGGTAAGGAGTAATGGAGGACAGGCTGTTACCCAAGCAGCAAGTCCCCCCTCTCGGCGCCACCGGAAGGATCCAATGGAAGGGCATGTGCCGCTGCAGGAGTTGAGAGCACGTTACTGTGAATGAACTGCCTCGTATTACCACCAAACACATACCTCGTTATATTGACATAATAAGGAGTTAACCCTTTCTCAGCTGCACCAAAATGTCCTTTTTCACAATTTGACACCTTTTCCTGTATCCAACTAGACTCTGATAATCTCCACTACATCAGTTGGATTTCAGTTAAAATAAAAATTCATCAGTTTTCAAATAGGCAATAGAACTTTTAAACAAGGGAATATGATTAAAAAAACATCCTGGTTGCCTTACTATATATGTTCTCAATTCTTATCTGGAAGTTAGATTTTGTTAAAGCTCGACTCACGGAACATGGAAAATATTCGCAAGATTGGTTTGTCTTTCAAGCATGACTGCCATAAAGTTAAATATTCTCGGCAGAAAGGTCTCTACTGTTGCCAGTTTTCCAACTTATGGTAGAAGAGCACAGTACTAGAGTGGCGAACTGGATTATCCTTTTCTGGTGATGACATCATCTGCTACCATCATGAAAAGTTTTCATTTCACAATATGAAAGTTTGCAAATGGGTTCATACCAACAGGACTTTGTTTGTTTCACTACAACAATCTCTGCAGGAATTCCTTGATACTGTATGTGATGCCTTTGATCAGCATTGACACCATAACTTTGTAATGAAATCATAGCCTTCCTAGCTAAGGTTGCTGAAAAAGGAACTTTCACCAAATGTCGCAGTTGTACTGCTCGACTTTGCAGAAAATTACTTTTATAGTGTAGGATGTTGTGCAAGGACCCCATTGTCCCAATGCCAGTCCAGTTTGGCAATTATATCAGACAGCCTTAAACATGACACAACTGCTGTTCACTGCTTCATGTCAAATGTCCTTCCCAGACTGCAACAGAGCATCCCTGATCTGCAGAAGGTCATCTGCTTTAGTGATGGGGCCGCCTCACAATATAAAAACTACAAGAACTTTACAAACTTGTCCAACCATGAAAAGGTCTTTGGTGTGAAGGCTGAGTGGTATTTTATGCCACCTCACATGGCAAGAGTCCCTGCAACGGTATTGGTGGCACTGTGAAGGAGCTGGCTGCAGGCCACTGGTGATCACATTCTCCCTGCTGATCAGATGCAACAGTGGGCACATATTAAGAATGTGAAATTCTTGTTCATCAGTAGTGAAATTATCTCTTCTCATGAGAAAGAGTTTAAGTTGAGACCAGGTACAGTATTCATCTGCCAGGAGCATGACTGGAACTCAGTCTTGTCGTGGCTTCATCTTCTTCTTCTTCTTTTCCTTTCGGCTTTTCCCTTCAGGGGTCGCCACAGCGAATCATCTGCCTCCATCTCACCCTATCCTTTGCATCTTCTTCTCTTACACCAACGACCTTCATGTCCTCCTTTACCACATCCATGAATCGTCTCTTTGGTCTTCCTCTAGGCCTTTTGCCTGGTAGTTCCAGCCTCAGCATCTATACGAATCGTGGCTTCATACCAATTCCTAATGGAAAACTGGAGATGCAGAGAATTTCACGGGATTTAACATTTTCTGCTGTCTCTGTGTCTATCAATGATGATGCCCCAGCCCATGCTTGGCAATACATTGCTTGTTGTGTATGACAACTGGTACGTGGAAAACATAGTCAAAAATAGTCAAACGTTCTGACGAATATAATATTGTCATTTCATGAAGTGAACAATATGACACCGTCTTGGCCTGCTGAAAACTGCCAGAATCCACCATGCTGGGTACCATTTCAGGACAGTATGCTATGCAAGTGCTCCACAGATTCAAGGTCATAGTGCTTGGCATTATAAACTTGTGCAGTTGATGTAGAAGGAATGCAGAGGCTTGTTTCCAAATTCATTGCTTAAACTCTAACATTCACTTGAATTGCATTAACTTGTATTGCACAGTGAATATCCGTGCCTCCTTGATTTGGATTTGAAAAGATCATTTTGATTCTTTATTTTGTTGCGTGGACAGAGTAGATAAGTTATGTACTGTACGTCCAGTGTGAGAAGGGTTAATAAATGGAGTGTTTCCATTTACACATGTAAAATATGTCATTTAATGTATAGTTTATTATGTGGTTGTGTTTTAACTACCGTAAACATGAACAAGCAGTTAAAACAACCTGCTTACTTTGACCTACTTTCTGGAATTTTGATTTCAGAAAAAAAAATAGTGTCATATTCAAATAATTATTTTATAGTGAAGGAGGTTAATAAGCAAAGTTTTTTATTATTATTAAAAGTTTCATAAAAGTTAACTGTTGATGGAGTAAAAAGCTCATTAAAGTCATCATGTGCCCCTAGGACAAACTCATGGCCTGAAGTAGGGGGTTAGAAAGGGTAATTTTGACCCAGGGCCATATTTAAGACCCTTCTGTACCACCATCAAGCCTCCCAGTGCACTGAAACTCTATAAATACATAGTAGAGTTGATAAATATGATGATAATTCAAGTGAAACCCCATCAGGACAAATACTTCCCAAGATATGGACCTCCAAAATGTCAAAACATTTATTGTATAAAAAAACAATTTAAAATGATTAATATCTCTGAAAGTACATTACCTATGTTATTTTAAGCACCATAAAGCTAAAATAGTAAGAGCTAGGAAGATAAAACTTCATATTCTTTTATTTGTCATCATAAGGTACTACTAGAATTAAAAATCCCCCAAATTGAAGAGGTGTCACTGGGGAGAGTGGTGTGACTTGACATGGAAGAACCCAAAAGGTCCTTTTCTGCCGGAGATACCCAGCTAACAATTTATGTTTTAACAGTATTGCTACAACTTCTAACAAAAATTAAAGTAACATTATTTATAGACTCCCAAAGGTATTGCTAAAAAGTTAAAAAAAAAAAAAAAAAAAAACCCAACAACAACAAAAAAAAAAACCGTGTAGCTTGGGTAAAATACACAATTTCTTTCTATGTTTACTTAATGGTTGCAATGTTAGGATCCAAGTCTGTTCAAGACTTATTTTCTACACAATGTGGAATCAAATAAAAACATGGTGTTGTGAGGTACAATACAATTATTCAACGACGACCTTTCTGTGATAGCCCATAAAACCCGAGGCGAATGAGTGCTTTAGAGTGTACTACACGTATATATAGTACACAGTCAGCTAATTTTTTTGAGAAGGATTAGTGTGTGTGATATATTATATATATATATATATATATATATATATATATATATATATATATAGCAAGATAGGGGAATGTGAGTTCTGCAAGCTGAGCTTCAGTAGATAGTAAAACAACTTTTTAAACTCGATCAAAATTTTGTGTTTACTACACAGAAACAGAAGAAAAGCAAACTAAAACTAGATTATTATGGCTGCTTTAAATAAGGAAAGGACAAGTTTCATTTGCTTTCATTTGTTCAAATTTATTCAAAGTTTAAATAATATACTTTTTTCATTTAAGGCAATATTTTAGGTTTTTTTAATTGGAGGGAGTGTGGCATTTTTAAAAAGCTTTTTAGAGTCCCTGACCATGACAAAGTGTAAGTTTTTGCAATTATAGAATGAGGCGAAGTGTGATGCAGAAAATTATTTGTTTGAGGGGTTGATAACACAAACACTAGTATATTATATCAAATATCATATAAAAGCTGAATTCTAAAATGGTTTTATTATACATTCAAAATATATTTATTCAGTCATTCTACTGTGTTGCACTTTCCAATCATGCAATAATCATTCAGATTATCCCATGGCAATGATCCAAATCAGAGAAATATTCAATGGCCTTCCACCAATCAGAAACAAGAATATCTCTTGAATGAATAATGCGCTTTAACCCCCAGAGAGCAAACCAATCAGATTCCCGTATAATTATGTCTGATATGGTATGTATACTATGTACATTAACCAAACTTGGAATTTTCTGGTCTTCATAATGAGAAGGAACAGTTGCAGTTTCTTCATTCTAACATTATAATATTGTCGTTATCTTCATTATAATGTTGTATTTATCATAGGGTACTGTATGGCCAAATGGACATTTAAAAAAGCAATTGGACAGCTAGGTTTTTGTCACATAATAATAACTTACCTTTTCATCAACTCTTAAAACTTTTGAGGGCTCCATATTGTTAAACAATAACCATAAATTCTGAATAAAAACATGTAATACATAGCTCACGGCTTTCAATAACCACTGCCTCAAACAGACCAGGTTAATGTGCATGAATGATTTTCTTTGTATTCCTTTTATGAAATGATAAAAGACTATCAAGCTATTATAATGCATTTTTAATAAGGTTTCTAAATCCTGCTTTTATCCACACAAAAGACCCCCATTTGTCAAACTGGATATGAATAAATAATGGTCATAAATCATTTTCAAGAGATTTTATTAAACAAAAGTGGTTGGCTGTTCCAAATTGCCCCTAGTTGTAAGTAATTGTGAATGGTTCTGTGTGTGTTGACTCTGTGATGGGCTGGCAAGCTGTTGCGGGTGCGCCCCACTACAGAGTGGGCTGGGATTGGCACCAGATTTCACAATAGCCCTGAAAGATTAGCAGTACAAACAATGGATTCATTTATAGTACTGTATTTTTATACATTAAAAAATGTAAATGATTGTCAAATTTCTTCGTCATAAGAACACAGTGGTACCTAGACATACAAATTTAATCCGTTCTGAGGGCAAGCTTATAAGCCAAAAAGTTTGTTAGATGAATTATTACCATAAGAAATAACAGAAAATGAATTAATCCGTTTTAATCCCCTCCCAAACTCATATAACCTGCCACAAACACGTATATTTGACCTAATATATTAAAGATAAACATGTAAAAACAATAAATATTTCATAATAATACATGTACATTAACATTAATAATAATTAATAATGAATAATAATAAAACAAGAATAAACAATACATCAACTAACCCTTCCAATCATCGACTGCAGCGAAGATGTCACTTAGGCAGGCATGAGGTGGTGCATAACGGAGAAGGAGGGGGAGGATAATTTTGTGCACATGCACGCCACAAATGTGACGCGCTCCATCGAAAATAGGCGCTTGTCGCAAATGACGTATGGTGCGTGTGAGAGAAATCACGGCTCATCCGGACTTCCGATCTTTCAAGTGAGCAAGAGAAGGTTGATTACTAAACAAGATAAGCCGCGCTTTCTCTCACAAGCACCATACGTCACTTGTGACAAGCGCCTGCTTTCGGTGGAGCGCCTCACTAATGCCAGCAAGGAAAGGCTCGTAGTGAGCGCACACAAGGCCAGTGCTTCTCAAATAGTTTGGTGTGATACCAGAGGGGTGCGTATGACCCTGGAGAACATGCTTTTTTGCCATACTGTATTAGAATTAAGTGTAATTGCACATCCTCTACAGTACGTGGCAGTAACGCACTCACTGTGTTCACTATGGTGTAGGGAAAAAGCACCGAGCAAACAATATGAAGTGCAGTAAACACTATAGTCGCGCACGAGGTGCTTTGAGGGGAGGCGTGAAATGTTTATTTATTTTTTCTTTCCTATAGGGGTGTCACAGAAAATAATTGAAATGCACTGCACTCTCGGAGCATGGAGGAATACACGCAGAATATGGAAGAATGCGAGACTAATCGGCTCGGAAAAGCCATTTCCCAAGCAGAGCTCGTAAATCAAAATTTTGCCCGTTGGATGGGGCAGATTTTTGGTGGGCTCGAAGCTTGTATAATGGAAAATTCGTTATTATGGACATTCATAAGTCAAGGTACAGTACCACTGTATTGAATTGTGGAACGTGTGTGTATGGTACAATGATCCCCAAACTCACAATAACTCGACTGTACATCAGGCTACATTGAAATCACCGAGTTCCAGACTACTTTTACTATAAAAATTAACTTCAAGCATTTTAAGCCACAATATTTTGGATTTGTTGGAACTCGGAGCAACATCTATAGTTTAAAAAAAAATCTCGGGCCGATGTATTTCATTTGCAGACAAGACATGCATTATAAGCTAAAGACCATTTATAAATTACGTGGTCTATTTAATCCTGACATCTGTTCATCTGTGAAAACAGATTCTCAACTGATTTCCACAGAAACCATAAAAATTGATCTGTAAAAACCATCAGTATGAAATATTAATGTCCTTATGATCAGATTATCATTAGGACTTCCGATACTGAGGTGGCCTCCATGGGTCAATTGGATTATTCACTCAAGAAAATAATGCATGAGTTAATACTTAAACTATTTATGTATACTTAATGAGTAAATACTTAAACTTATTGAAATAATGTTTTTTTTTTTTTTTTAGGATTTCCTAAGTTGTGAGGCATGAAATATTTGGGTCTTTTTGAATTTGAATATTCATAAAGGATTTATATTTCTGGGTAAAAGTTCAGCTGCATGATGGTGCAGTGGTTAGCAGCCCACCTAACACCAAGAAGGCCTGGGTTCATTTCAATGTGAAGTTTGCATGTCTCCCACCCCCACCACCCACACTCATTTGGGCTTCCTCCTACTACAGTCCAAAAATATGCACTGTGGGCTAACTGGCAGTTAGAAAATCACCCCTAGGTGTGAGTGTGAATTGTACGTGTGTTGGCACTGCAATGGTCTGGAAAGCTGTGCAGGGCATACCCCGACTTCCCCCAAAG
>CM045731.1:36855000-36917500 GCA_024760905.1 Plotosus lineatus
GTGGGTTTTTTTTTTTTTTTGAAGGATTCATAAACAATTTACATTTTTATTTGCTGTTTATGCTGCATTTCTCCATTTCCCTGTACAAACCCACCATAAAAACTACATATCCCTAACAACCCAACATTTCCGGGGTTTTACCGTCATTGACAATATTCACGTCATTGATATCGGCGTCGAACTCTTATATATTACTTGCTTGTTCAAGCTGTGTAATACGAAAATTCCTTAGAGTATTTTACGCTTTTATTAAGAATGTTTTAGTGACATATTCAGAAAGACATGTTTGTTTATTTAGCTTCAGGGTTAGCTTGTTAGCCAAAGTAGGAGAACGTGAAGTACCCGGATGAGATGGAGATATCTGATTGGTTGAGACGACTCCACGTTGTATTTGTGAAACATGAAAAACAAACCAGGACAACAGTTTCACCTTGAAATAATTACAAGTAAAAACTATATATCGAGTGTAACAAAAAAAAAAAAAACAACGTTCAATAATTCTGAAAACTTTTGGCCATAATCTTATAAACATGCACTGGCTTTACCAAGCAGATATTTTGCAAAAACTTTTTTAAATAGCCTTTGAATGAGGGCAAAATCAAAACTGAGTTCTTCAAAATTACAATACCGGGATATAATCCTACCCATTTAACCTACTAGTTTTTTTCCGCCGGGTTTTCCTGTTCTGTCTGACTGTTTCATTCCTCCTCAAAACTTTGACTTAAGATGTCACTCTTGTTTCTTTTGACAGCCTTCTAACGGAACTACGTGAAACACCGAGATCTCTGGCAATTTCCTTTCCATTTTATGTGAGCTTAGTTTGTCCGGGTCCTTCTGTGAACACAAAGCTTCCTCCACAAGCTCAATTTTTCTTCGGTCCACACCGTCATTGGCCGTACAATCCCCAACTTCCTGTCAGTCTACCCCGAATTCTCAAACTTTCTGATCAAGTTGTTGACAGGTGACTTGCTTCAGTTATCTCGGAAAATCTTGGACCCTCTCCGGCCTTTTTTAATCAAACGTGTCGCAGTTAATTCCTTATCGCTACCCGAGAAAAATCATCTGATAGTGTTATTTTCTAACCTAAATCAGCAGAGCCAGGCGGTATACCTGTAAATACCGTTGAAAAGGGGCGTATTCTTCGGAAGTTGCTTTGTTTATAATATACTTCCGGAATCATAGTTGATAGGTGGAGCCATAGGCTTGATCTCGCACCAATAGAAGTGTGAGAAACATGTAAGGCCACACCCGTTCACACGTCATTCATTCGGCGCGGGAGACTGGGAGTTGAAATGCTCCATTTTAGAGAATTACCGCCAACAACGAGGTGAGTGCAGGAAAAGTGTAATGAAATCATTGTTAATATAAAAATAATAATGAAGAACTGTTGTTTATGTGCTTTCCGATTGTGTTATTATTGGTTCATTATTGCATGTAGTTTATTGTGTAGTTTTTTGGAAGATGGTGGAGCACAATGCAGCTCAAAGAGATTTAATATGAACTTGCTGTACATTCCTTTTCATGTTCACTACAAACAAAGTTCATTAGGGTTATTTGTAGTGTTTTATACTTGATCTTCATATTATTTCCTGCATTATATCCCTTATTTTCGATTTTTAAACAAATGAAATCTAAGCTTTTCATAGCCAGTAATGATGTTCATTTGTTACCTGGATATGACAATAAAACCTGAAAGTTTTTAAACAAATCTAGTCATTGCTTTATGTAGCAAGCCCTCTTAAAGAGCATGCACCGAGTGACGTCACTGCACTTCCTTTTACTAGAGCTCTGGGTTTTAAAGGATCACGAGGTATACAGTACTGTCAGACAAAATTTCCTTGAAAGTACACAAAGTAGTGAAGAAGGAGCAGCAAAGAGTATCAAGTGCACTTCTTCAATCCAGAGTGCACTGCAAGAGCCTGGGGTCGTTATAGGCTTACAGGAATACCACTGTTGCACCTGGTGGTTTTAGTTGAATAATGAACTGAACTTGGGTGGCTGGCTGGCAAGTCTGCATCATAGCAAAAGGGTTTGATGTCAGATTTTTATTCGTGTGTGTGTGTGTGTGTGTGTGTGTGTGTGTTTTGTATGTTCTCCCTTTGCTTGTGTGGGTTTTCTCTGGACACTCTGGATCTGTCCCACAGTCCAAAGACATGCACATTAGGCTAACTGGCATCCTGTGCTGGACTGGCAAGTTAAGCTGTTTAAGGTGTACCCTGCCTTGACTCAGAATTGGCAAAGCTGGGCTCCAGCCACCCCACAACTCTAGTAGGAGGAAGTGGCTTGGAAAATAAATGAATAAACTGAACATGATTTTAGACTCAGAGTGGTGGTCTAGTGGTATAGGGCGCTGGATCGCTGATCCAAAGGTTGGGGGTTCGAGTCCCACTCTCCACAAGGTTGTCACTGCCCCCCATGTGCAGCTAACTGGGTTATCAAAGGCAGGCCATGTCTCTCACTGTCTATGGTGAGAGGTTCATGTAAAAGAACCATTGCTGACTTTCGTAAAGAGTAGGCTGCAAAGTCATCAGCGTGTTTCTGTCCCTTACTATAAAGGGTTGTGACAGGAAGGGCATCCGAGATAAAAAAAAAAACCTCTGCCAAATCAAACATGCGAATCAGATGATTCGCTGTGGCGACTCCCGAGTAAAAGGGAAAAAGACGAAAGGAAGACAGACATTGTTTAGAACCATGGTATTCAATATGGACTTCCTTGGTTCTCTTGTGGCAGAAATCTATTGTTAACCTGCAGTTATTAGAGTTGCTGTGCTTATAAATAAAGTGAACTCCAGGTAACAGTGGACATGATTTTGTAAGAAATCTATAACTGAAAATTCTAAATATTAAAAAATGTAAAGTTTTAACTAATGGGCATACCTTTTAAAACACGTGTTAATTATATGCTGCTACAGGAGGACCCACAATGCTTTGTGAGAGGAAGCCGATGCGCTACGGTCACTCAGAGGGCCACACGGATGTCTGCTTTGATGAGCACGGCAAGTGAGTAGTGCAGAATTCAAGGAACCATTCAAATTGTATGTTGCAGTTCTGCCACCAATAAATGCATGAATCTAGGGTCTGGGGTAGAAAGAAATCAGCCCCAGGTTTCCTTCCTTCTTCTCCACACCTTTCTGAGTGTTTTTGTTATGTCTGTTAGGGATTTTGTTGTGTTTTGTTCCACAAACTATTCCCTTTTAAAATATTCTTTAAGAGAAAATATTGTTCCTTTTGTCTTTGTCTTTCTGGTTTTCAGCCTGTATTTTTAATGTGTAGTAATAATCTGTCTGTCTATCATTAATCTTGTATATTTAAAGCTCATGAAGTTCATGAGTGGATTATCAGTAAGTGCTCAGTATGTGCTCTGCTGTCCTTGCAGATACATTGTTACATGTGGAAGTGATGGAGATGTGCGCATGTGGGAAAGCCTGGATGATGATGATCCAAAGTCCATAAACGTTGGAGAGAAGGCCTATTCTGTTGCTTTGAGAGTAAGTCATTGGTGTGATGATTTTAAAAATAGTTAAAATTAGACCTTAAACAACCTCCGAAATGATTTCTGACAGACAGAAACTATTTAATGGTCTGGAACTCAAAGATAGCGGGCAGTGGTGGACTAGTGGTATAGGGCATTGGATTGCTGATCCAAAGGTTGGGGGTTCGAGTCCCACTCTCCACAAGGTTGTCACTGTCCCCCCAGTGCAACTAACTGGGTTATCAAAGGCTGGCCATGTCTCTTCATGTGAAAGAACCATTGCTGACTTTCAACAAGAGTAGCTGCAAAGCTGTTCAGCGTGTTTCCACTCTGCGATGGCCTGGCGAGCTGTCCAGGGTGTACTCTGCCCTCGCCCGGAGTCGGCTGGGATGAGCCCCTGCGACCCAAATTGGGGTTAAGCGGTTACAGAAAATGAACTGAACTCACTGCACAGCTCGACTCAATCATATTGAAGTGTGAAGTTTATTGAAAAAATATTTTGAGAAGCGGTTATTATGAATAAATGGTAATGCTATCTCAGTATTACAGTGTTTCTCTAAATTTAATTCAACTAGATTTTATATGCTTAAGTTAGTACAGATGTGCCAAAACGAGCAGTTTAACCAAGCTCGGTATTGTAGTGATTTAGGATATCTATCTCAAGTTTGCACATTATCTGATCAAATTCACAGAAGTAGAAAAGACACAATTGATGCCTGTCATATTTGTTTTGTAAATTCCTTTGACTCTCTTGTGAGCCAATCAAAAGCAAGTAGCCGGGACTGTAGCTTGTTGTCTGTATTCACTCCTATCTCCCGGGAGCTATAGGAATGGGATCTGTCCATTTGTTTGTCAGTTTGAATTTCCAAACATTAACGTGCTATATGCTGAAGCTGGGGCTTTCAACCTCTGCATACTTGTTCAATATTGGCATATTATGTAATGGTCATTTCGGTGGGATCCCAGTGGTACTCCTTTGGCTTTTGTCGTCTATGCAGACGGTCTGTTCGGTTTTAAGACGTCTTTTGTTATTTCACACCGGGGATGTTCGTCTCTGACAGCTTCTTTTGTGGATGATTCTGCCACTGTTTGAAGCGCAATGCCTTTTGCAGAATCCGTACACCAGGAAGATGCCGCAGTGCTCTCTGTTGCCGGTTTCCTTTCGTCACATTAGTTTCTCCACCAGGTGTTTTGTCTGAATACTCTCAAGTTCAGTGACCCCCTTAAATCACAGCTGTCCTCCACAATGCTCTGTCTTCTGCTGTTGCTTCCCATTTGTTGATGTTTATCTCACATTTAGACAGATTGGACATTCATGCATCTTTATACATCAGCTTTGGTCTTCCTCGCTGTCTTTTGCCTTCTGCCCAGTTCACCAATGGAATTCAACTGTCTTCCATTCTCTTCACATGACCTAACCATCTGAGCCTTCTTCTACATAGAATTGCTGTCATACTCTGGAGATCTGCCATACGTAGCACTTCAGTGTTGGTGATCTTATCCTTCTAAGTTATGCCTAGGATCTTATGAAGGCATCTGAGATGGAAAGTGTTGAGTATCTTTTCCTGTTTGCTGTAGAGGGTCCATGTTTCAGACCCATAGAGCAGTGAGCTAAGAAAATATGCCTCATATATTTAGATTTTTGTCTTTTGTCTCAGTTTCTTATTTTCCCACATTTGTTTTGTTAACTTGCCAAAAGCTATTGCAACCTTCCAATTCGGACACTGATCTTGTCGTCAAGGGACAGGGTGGAGGTGATGGTAGACCCCAGGTAGCAACACCTTTCTACTATCTCAAGTTATTTGTTGTCAAGCTTAATGTGTCATTTCTCTGTGTCTTCTTGATAAGAACAACCATTTTCTTATCACTGTTTACTAATTTGAAGGCCTTGCATGCTGTTGATTGTTGGTCAATCATAGTCTGTAAGGTAGAGTTACTATGGACGACCAGTGCTGCATGATCAGAAAAAGGAGAATCTCTAATTGTACTTGTCTGGGTCTTAATCTTGGCTCTGAGTCGTGAAAGATTGAAAAGTGACCTATCTGTTCCCCAATGTAGGAGGACATCTCCAAGTGACTCCCAAAATGCGCACTGCAACAACACAGCAAAATAAATGCTGAATAGAGTTGGTTCTAGACACATCCCTGTTTGACGCCAATGTTGATGTCAAAGTTTTCTGATGTTGAACCATCTAATTGGATAGTGGTCTTCATGATGTCATGGAATGAGGCGATGAGTTGGAGCAGTATTGGACACCCTATTTTTTCTAGCACCATGTACAGTCCAGATCTGCTGACTGTGTCGAATGCTTTTGTTAGGCCAACAAAAGCTACATGTTAGGGATATCTGTTGTTCCTGACATTTCTCTTATAACTGGTGAAGTGAGAAAATCATGTCCATTGTTGAGAGATTAGATGCTAGAGATTAGTGATACCACACTGGTTCGCTGTTAGGACTCTCTCTGCCAATTTCCGTAGTCGCTTCAGGATGATCTTTGTGAAATCTTTCCTGTGATGCTCAAAAGTGAAATACCCCAGTAGTTATTATAGTCTCCCTTGTCGCCTTTGTTTTTATATAGGGTAGTGATCTTAGCATCTTTTATGTCCTGTGGGATCTCTAGCTCCAGCCAACAAGTTTTGAGTAGCTTGCATAGATGGGGAAGGAGGAAGTCTTTGTTTTCTTTGACTATTTCTGCGGATTATCTTCATTCACGGGAGGGGCCGGAACCAAACCCCCGCGAATATCGAGGGCCTACTGTATTTCATCTTCAAGGCCTCCGTCATAGCCATGCTTTGGCTCCGAATACAGATTTGAGTAATGCCTCAACTCAACGTTCCATTTACTGGTTCTTGTCTTTTATTTGCTCACCTGATGAGGATTTGAGAGGCGTGACTTTGCTTGCTGTTGGTCCAATGACCTTTCAATAAGTGTTAAACTAATGTTATTTTATTATTATTTTTTTTAATAAAGTTAAAATATTGGTAACCACATAGATGTTAAAATGTAACACACTTTGTGTCCTATTTGCTACAGGGTGGAAAATTAGTCACAGCGGTTTCCAACAACACTGTTCAGATCCACACATTTCCTGATGGAGACCCAGATGGAATACTGACTCGTTTCACCACCAACGCAACCCACGTCACCTTCAACTCGAGTGGCACAAGAATTGCTGCTGGCTCCAGGTACTGCTTGTGTTTTTTGTTGTTCTAAATGTCCTAAAAATACTAGTTCTAGCACTTTGCAAATTGTACGTTAATTTTTGACAAAACCTGAATCAATTTCTGAAAAAAAACTCATTATGAAAATTACTACTATTAAGTGAAATAAAAAATAATTGTTGCACAATAATGTACACCAGCATAATATTAAACTCCAAACAGTTGAGTTTAGTGAATGTTTGGTTTGTTAATGTGAATCAAAATGCACATAACATTATTTACTCATTAGTTCTTAGTACAAGATACACCACAGAGTGATGAACTGGATCAAAGTGGAATCTTAAAGACTGACAGTTATTACACCTTCATTGTTGTATATATCATCAGTAAAATCTTACCCGATGTGACTATATTTTCTGAGTTTGTATTTTCAACATTTTGGATTATTATTTGTGTACTGTAGTGTATACAGGGATCCCTCGCTACTTCACGCTTCAATTCACGTGGCTTCAGTACATCATGTTTCTTTTGTTCTTTTTTTAAATATAAAATTGAATTAAAAAATAAGGAAATTAATGAAGAATAGGGGGAGAAGTTAAGCCCCCAGTGCAGCTAACTGGGTTATCAAAGGCAGGCCATGTCTCTCACTGTCTATGGTGAGAGGCATGTAAAAGAACCATTGCTGACTTTCGTAAAGAGTAGGCTGCAAAGTCGTCAGCGTGTTTCTGTCCCTTCCTAAAAGGGTTGTGACAGGAAGGGCATCCGACGTAAAAACCTCTGCCAAATCAAATGTGCGAATCAGATGATTCGCTGTGGCGACTCCCGAGTGAAAGGGAAAAAGCCGAAAGGAAGACAGACAGACAGGGGGAGAAGTTAAGGAAATTGCTGCAAAACAAGGCCAATTATGCAAAAAAAAAAAAAACCCTAAACAAACACAAAATAAAAAACAACCCAAAACCTTCCAACAAAACTACTTACATTTTTTTTGTGAGGTGCGCATCCGAGTGCGTGTCTGTGCGCACATACTGTATCTGTACGTGTGTATTTATATTTTATTTACAACTTATGCATTATTTTTGAATGTTTAATTGTTATTATAAGCATTTATAGCATTGAATATGTATTTATTGATATTACTATATACACATATACATGTACGTATACATCAGTCGGGGGGGGTTGATGGGGTTGATCCTGCTTTGTGGAATTTGGTGGTCGTGGGGGGATCTCGGTCCCAATTAACCGCGGAAAGTGAGGTATCCCTATACACTTCTTCTTCTTGCCCTTTCGGCTTTTCCCTTCAGGGGTTGCCACAACGAATCATCTGCCTCAATCTCACCCTATCCTCTGCATCTTTTTCTCTTACGCCAACTGCCTTCATGTCCTCCTTCACCACATCCATGAATCGTCTCTTTGGTCTTCCTCTAGGCCTTCTGCCTGGTAGTTCCAACCTCAACATCCTACTACCAATATACTCACTATCCCTCCTCTGTACATGTCCAAACCATCTCAATCTAGCCTCTCTGACTTTGTCTCCAAAACGTCTTACATGTGCTGTCCCTCTGATGTGCTCATTCCTGATCCTATCCATCCTCGTTACTCCCAAAGAGAACCTCAATATTTTCATCTCTGCTACCTCCAGCTCTGCCTTCTGTCTTTTCCCCAGGGCCACTGTTTCTAAACCATACAACATCGCTGGCCTCAACATTGTCTTATACACTTTTCCTTTCATTTTTGCCGAAACCTTCCTATCACACATCACACCGGACACTTTTCTCCAACTATTCCAACCAGCCTGCACACGCTTCTTCACCTCTTTTCCACACTCTCCATTGCTCTGGATTGTTGAGCCTAAGTACTTAAAATCCTCCACCTTCCTCATCTCTGCTCCCGGTAACATCACCGGTCCTCTTGGGTCCTTGGCATTCATACACATGTATTCTGTCTTGCTAACCTTCATTCCCCTCCTTTCCAGGGCATACCTCCACCTCTCTAGGTTTTCCTGCACTTGTTCTCTGCTCTCACTGCAGATCACAATGTCATCTGCAAACATCATAGTCCATGGAGATTCTTGCCTAACCTCGTCTGTCAGCCTGTCCATCACCATAGCAAACGAAGGGGCTCAGAGCTGACCCTTGATGCAGTCCCACCTCCACCTTGAACTCTTCTGTCACACTGACAGCACACCTCACCACTGTCTTACATCTCTCATACATGTCCTGCACCACTCTAACATACTTCTCTGCCACTCCAGACTTTCTCATGCAATACCACAGTTCCTCTCTTGGCACCCTGTCATATGCTTTCTCCAGATCCACAAAGGCACAATGTAGCTCCCTCTGACCTTCTCTGTACTTCTCTATTAACATCCTCAAGGCAAAAATTGCATCTGTGGTGCTCTTTCTTGGCATGAAACCAAACTGTTGTTCACAAATGCTGACCTCTGCCCTTAGTCTTGCTTCCACTATTCTTTCCCATGACTTCATCGTATGGCTCATCAACTTTATCCCTCTGTAGTTGCCACAACTCTGCACACCTCCCTTGTTCTTAAAAATGGGCACCAGCACACTTCTCCTCCATTCCTCTGGCATCCTCTCACTCTCTAAGACCTTGTTGAATGACTAAGACCTTATACACATACAGTGGAATCTCGGTGGTCAAGCAAAATTCGTTTCAAAGATATGGACGATTTGTTTGAAGAGTGACACATCATTTCCCATAAGAAATAGTTAAAAGTTGATGAATGCATTCAGATGAACGTGTACTTCTGTCAATACAGTTGTGTTTAATTTGAAAACGAGGTTTATTTATGAAACATATTAATATGCAATAAATACATTAATGTACAAAAGAGTCTAACATAATAATAGTACATAATAATTAACCTATCTAAACCTGTATTTGTTTACAATACATACCTTTCTGGTTGCAATGTGTCATCGTTTGTGGATGGATAGGGAGGGAGATATGGGGGGGCGGGTTATTGCTTTGAGGGGGCGTGGCGGTTTTCACTTCTCTGTCTCTTGATCACAGTTGATTGTTCATGTTCTCACGACTTTTCTCTTTTCCTTTCCAGTAGAATTACTGCTGCTTTTCTTAGGACCCGGGGTTAAGGGTTAAAGTAGCCGTAATGTAACGAATAAACACAATACGCAGTACGAGACATTCTTTCAATGGCTGTTCAAAGTACCATACACTGAGCAACGTTCAACACACTTGGCTCTGCTCCTTTTGAACTCTGATCATTTGTTCGAACACCAAGGTATATTTTCCTCGTATTTTTTGACTGAACTCCGATTTGTTCGCCTAAGGAGTCATTCAACCACCGAAGTTCCACTGTAGCTGAATATGCATTTAATTTAGATCTAAATCTCGAAAGAGTTGACTATATTTCATTTATACTGATAACTATACTGTATAGTTGTGTGTATTCTCCAGTTCGATAAAGAAAATGTATGTTTAAAAAAACAATGGCAACAACCGAGACCCATTTATTTATTTATTTATTATTGGTGTATATTGAGTGACATGTTTTATCAAGGCAGTGGTGACTTGGTGGTAAAAGGTGCTGGATCGCTGCTCCTAAGGTTGGGGGTTTGAGTCCCACTCTCTACAAGGTTGTCACTGTCCCCACTGTGCAGCTAACTGGGTTATCAAAGGCCAGCCATGTCTCTCACTGTCTATGGTGAGAGGTTCATGTAAAAGAACCATTGCTGACTTTTGTAAAGAGTAGCTGCATCGCCGTGCTAAAGAGTTGTGTTCAGGAAGGGCATCCAGCGTAAAAACCTATGCCAAATCAAACATGCTAATCGGATGATTCACTATGGCGACCCCCGACAAAGGGAAAAAGCCAAAAGGAGAAGAAGAAAAATGACTGAGTGAAAGGTTTTACCAAAAGAGCACAGTACAGCTATATATACACGTATCCTAAGGAAAGATATTTATATCCTAAGGAAAGATAGCTTGGTGCATGTGCATGCCTGTATGTGCCTGTAAGCGTGTGTAAGAACTGACTGATTTTCAAGGATGTTCTTCACAGGAGATAATTAGGACTTATCTCTGTACTTGTAGCTCTTGAAGATCCTCTAGTGGCCAAGTCATGCATGGTGATAGCAATCTGTGACTGCTGGTGCTGAGAGGAGCCCGGAAGTCACTGTGATCACTTTGCAGTGTTCATGCTCTCTAAGTGTCTGGCTGTTTTGATATAGAGATTTTTTATTTGTTTATTTATTTATTTATTTTTACAACAAATGTGTGTCTCATCATTTTATCGATCCAGCTGTATTCCTGCCTTTGCTTTGTTTTGAATATTGATCTGGCATGCAGCAGTGGCTGAGGCCTGAATGGGTTATTTGATTTCCCTTTCTGTAGAGTTAGGAAATTAGTTTTTCCTTCATTTCCCATTTGCGAGCACTTTTATATGATCTCTGCTTGCTTTCTTTTCTCTCTCTCTCTCTTTTTTTCTCCATCTTCATCTCAGTGACTTTCTGATAAAGGTGATTGAGGTGATGGACAGCAGTCAGCAGAAGACTCTGCGTGGTCATGATGCACCTGTTCTCAGTGTGGCCTTTGACCCCAGTGATCAGTACATTGTAAGTGTGTCTGTCTGTTTATCTGTCTGTCTGTGTTAAATGCCAGTTGGCCCTTTTTGTCTCAGTTGTGTGGGACTGGGGCTATATGAAAACTAACAAAGGGCTCCTTTTAAGATATATATCATTATGGAGTACTCGTATGATGGTTTGTTTTTTTTTGCTTGCTAATCATTGTAATATAGGGATATCAGTCAGCATGCTCTGTATACAGGGTAAAAAAGCAATTATAAATGTGGCAAAGTTTGATGTGAAGAATTATTCAGACTGCTTTATCTGCCGAGACCGAAGGCTAAGATCTGAATAATTCTCCATGTCACAAAAAAAGCCATTTTTATTGATTTAGACCCATTTTCCTTATCTGATATCAATGATTATTATAATTTAATGATGAATGTAATTAATCTCATGGTATAATGAATTTTCACCTTATCGATTGTGCCGATTCAGCCCTCTGATGTTCAAATAGTGCAACTTCATTTGACATAGAATGCTAATTTTTATTTATTTAGTTATAGTTGCACACTGTCACATATTTGCATGCTAATTTTGTTTCTCATCTTGACACACCGTATTAATACTTTTTTTTGTATTTACTGTAGTCTATATCAGGGGCACTCAACCTGCAGCTTTTATAAAGGCCAGTTGCAGCTCTTTCAAATTCTATATGAGAGGGGGGGAAATTAAGACTTTTTTTTAAAAATGATGAAAATAAAATAATTATCAGTAAAATTAAGTTAATTCATTCACATCAAGTTATGTCCCTACCCCTTAACCACCTGAAACCCACAATCACTATTTAACTCAGGTCTCATGATAGAAGAATATCAACACTGGGCAACTAACAATGAAACACAAATATAAAGAGGCATTTAACAGAGGTTAGGAACTCGAGCTTTTCTTGTTGTCAACTGGTGCATGATAATTCATCTTTATACTTAATTTGAAGTTTAAATGGTCCCTTTTTGCCACACCAACACAATGCTAAACGCCCAACGTTCACTACCGACTCTAAACCCAAACAGAACTGAACTGCTTTCATTAGTTATACTGTAGTCTGCTATAGGCTGGGACGATCAGCAATGTTATCTGTTGTTATTATGGACTTTAAAAGCAGTTAAAAATCCCCTATTAATGGTAAAGCAGATACACCACCAGTAATTTTGTCTTTTGGTCTGAAAGGTTGCTGATTCGATTCTTAAACCGGCAGGAAAAATGTGTGGCAGGAGGGGTGAGCAGCACCTTCTGCTTCCTCCATTTTCATGGCTGTGTCGCCCTTGAGTAAAGGACCCTGCCAGCACTTGTATGGGGGAACATATGTGAGTTGTAAATGGGCTGAAAGAAAGGGTCCCAGACAGCATTATCTGTGGGTTACATATTGGCTCTGTGCTGTGTTACAGTTATGTGGACTCCACCTGGATTATGCTTGCGCTGCATGGCCTAAAATGGACTGGGGTCCACTTGGGTTAACGAATTGTGTCCCACTTTATGAAGCCCAGATGGGCCCCTTATATGGGTCTTAATATCCCATATGGGACCCTCAGCTCACTTACTACACACATACCTATGTCCCACATACAAATGCTGGCTGGGCACCAAACTCCCAACTACTTTCCAGGCACAGCAGTGTGGTTGCTCACTGATCTCTGTGTGTGTGCGTGTGTGCGTGTGTGCGTGTGTGCGCGCACTCACTTTGGATGGGTTAATTGCAGAGTCTAATTGACCATTCATTCATTCATTTTCTGTACCCGCTTAATCCTAATTTGGGTCGCGGGGAGGCTGGTGCCCATCCCAGCCAACTTCGGGCGAGGGCAGAGTACACCCTGGACAGCTCGCCAGGCCATCGCAGGGCGGAAACACGCTGACGGCTTTGCAGCCTACTCTTGTCGAAAGTCAGCAATGGTTCTTTTACATGCCTCACACCATAGACAGTGAGAGACATGGCCCGCCTTTGATAACCCAGTTAGCCGCACTGGGGGAGACAGTGACAACCTTGTGCAGAGTGGGACTCGAACCCCCAACCTTTGGCTCAGCGATCCAGCGCCCTATACCACTAGACCATCACTGCCCTCTCTAATTGATCATGCGGGATTAATATAATATATACTAGTTCTTCTCAAAAAATTAGCATATTGTGATAAAGTTCACTATTTTCTGTAATGTACTGATAAAAATTAAACTTTCATATATTTTAGATTCATTGCACCCCAACTGAAATATTTCAGGTCTTTTATTGTTTTAATACTGATAATACTATGCTCTCATAATACCTCTATTCAAATCAGGCTGTGCAACAGACCCTAACAACTATAGGGGAATACGTATCACTTTTAAATGTGTGCGGGAAAATGCTGAACTTGATAAACGCCTTCACTCATGGATAGACTTAAATGATCTTTTTTCAGAAGCACAAGCTGGTTTTAGGCCTGGGTATGCCACTACAGACAATATATTCACTCTCCAGACACTGTGTTCAAAATATCTTACAAAACCAAAGGGGCGGTTTTTCTGTGCCTTTATAGACTTAAAGGCTTTTGATTATGTTGATAGAGCTAAACTTCTATATATGTTACTTAAATCTGGCTGTCATGGTAAATTATATAATCTTCTTCATAATATGTATTCATCCGTGAAATCTTGTGTAAAATTTGGTAACTGTAAAACTGACATGTTTTCAACAAACTCTGGTGTACGTCAAGGCTGCATCTTGAGCCCAATACTCTTCATCTTTTTCATAAATGAGCTTACCACAGAAATATGTAAATCTTGTAAGCATGGTGTTTTTCTATCTCAAGATATAGATGATATCATGATGTTATTATTTGCTGATGATGTGAACATGTTTTCTTATACAGTCATTGGTTTACAACAGCAACTAAATGTTT
Source organism: Plotosus lineatus (assembly GCA_024760905.1). Taxonomy (NCBI): domain Eukaryota; kingdom Metazoa; phylum Chordata; class Actinopteri; order Siluriformes; family Plotosidae; genus Plotosus; species Plotosus lineatus. The sequence goes on from CM045731.1 coordinate 36,869,108, forward strand.
TACATCAGTTTTGTATTTTTTGGGGTATGAGTGTTAACATCGAGAAAACAAATGTTATTGTATTTAGAAATGGAGGTGTATTAAAAAAGAATGAAGTATGGTATTACGGTAATACAAAGTTTAAATGTGTTTCTTATAAATATTTAGTTTTAATAATTTCATCAAGATTGAACTGGTCACAAGCTTGTAAAAGTCTGGCAGCCCAAGCATCAAAAGCTATGCAACCTATATATAAATTATTCAAAAATAATTATTATATTTCTTTAAATACTGCATGTACAATTTTTGACTGTAAAATTTTGCTCATTCTTCTATATGGGTCAGAAATTTGTGGGATCAAATATTTTCACTGTATTGAAAAGATACATGCAGTATATTTTAAGCGCTTTTTGAATCTGGGAAAGTTTGCTTCAAATAAAGCTGTTTTGTTTGGGGGAAATTGGTCGATGTAATATTTTTGTATTTAGTAGATTAAGGGTGATAGTTATTAAAAATGGATGTTTATACTAGTAGATACCCTAAGCAAGGTTATATTTTTTTAAAGTCACAAAATGAAAATGGTAAGGTTAATTGGGCATCAGAAGTTAGACAACTACTTTTTGTTAGTGGATTTTCATGTGTGGATTTCACAAGAGGTTGCAAATGAAGTTATTTTTCTTTCTCTTTTTAAGCAGCGTCTTCAAGATATTTATTTTTCAAGAGTGGTCTCTGTCTGTAGGAAATTCAAAGTTTTTACAACACGATTCCTCACATAAATTTTTGTTAGAACCCGAATTTTATATTATGAATTTACAAGATAAATCCGTTATACGGACATTATGTAAATTTAGATTAGGTTTCCGTGATTTTAGAACTAATTATTTGAATAAGTCTTGGGGAGATGTGAGTGATGTTAGTGAAGCTACCTGTAAAAATTGTGACTCTGGTGATATTGAAAATGAATTTCATGTAATGTTTGTATCTGGTAAATATTCAGATTTACGGAAAATATCTTTTTTGCCTTTACCATTGTTACCTGTGAGAGGAAAACATATATTGTCCAATCTGTTAAACTCTAAAAATATTGATGTCTTACGATGTATTGCAACCTACCTTAAACATGTATTTAATGAAAGATCTGTAACAAAATTGAAACCACGCCCATTCACTCATATGTAAACCGTAATTGTACTATAGGCCTTGAGGCCACAGAATACTGAATAAACGAATCTGATCTGAAAATCTAATGGCATGTTGATATTGACCCCCGCACACGCACACGTTTCTTTAACGTATATGAAATTATTTGAGGTCATACAGAGGACACTAACACTGATTTAATCCTCTGCAGGCCTCCTCCAGTTGTGACGGCTCAGTGGTAGTGTGGTCTATAGAAGAACAGGTGAGAACTGTACTTTACTATACTGTCTGCCGGGTCTGAGGGTATCAGAGGGAACTTATTACCTCAATCTGAGGTCTGGGAGCAAAGGAAAATTGGCCCAAATGATAATATAACTCGTGCATAGATTTTACTTGAACTAATTTGTACCTCCTTTGTTTATTTTAAGACACAAGTGGCAAACTGGAAGTTGCTCCAGAAGTCGAGTGATATGAGCAACGCTAAATCTCTGTGCAGACTTGCGTGGCAAGGATCTGGGAAGGTATGCGTTTAGACAACATGGGTTTTTAAGTATAAATTGCTTTGTTAAAGATTTAGTTTGATCAGCTTGATTGTAAGTATGATGCAATCTTTCTCACATTCTAAATATAAAAAGAGCGGTTTGGCTTAGACTGAAGTTTTTAAAAGTGTGTGTGTGTGTGTGTGTGTGTGTGTGTGTGTGTGTGTGTGTGTGTGTGTGTGTGTGTGTGTGTGTAGCTGCTTGCAGTTCCAGTGGACACCACCATCCAGCTGTATGAGAGAGACACCTGGATTCATGTTGGCACTCTTTCTGATGACCTCCTCACTCAGGTCAATGTAATTTACAAAAAAAATAATAATAAGCTGGTAGGGCATGTGTCTCATACTTCATAGACTGCGCTCAGAGCTCTGTACCAGTGTACTCGGTTTTATTCTACTCGGGATTGGAAGCACAGTAGAATTTTTATTATTGTGTCCAAATTCTTGAAAATTAAAAAATGTGTTTTTATCAATAAATACATTACAGGTGAGGTGGTTAGCATGGTGCCAGCTAGTTAGTTTAGAGCAGGCTGATTAGCACAAGCTTATTAGCTGAAGGCCTGTGGTCCAATAAATTCACATTTTGGTGAGAAAAAAACCTAAACTGTCATTCTCTACCAAAAAAAAATAGTATTAAGTACTTTAATTCCATATTTTGTTGGTCTTCATGAAATGAGTCTAGACTAAAGAAACAGGTTTGCCTGCGGAAGTAGCAAGCAGGATTATTAAGCAGCACTGCTGTCTTGCACAGACCAAGTATGACGTGTGGTTCTTCACATTAGGCCACACAAGTGGGGTATAAAACGGTCGAAATCGTAGGGGGTGAGGAAACCCGTATTTTTACCATCAAATACTTTTATTCCAAATGTTTTTCATTCTAACGAAATAAGTCTTGAATAAGCTGTGAAAAAGGCCAACTAACTTGTCTTTGAATTAATCATATTTTCCATGTAGTTATGTTTCAGGTCACAAGATATGAGCAAATATCCTAGTATAGAAAGTATTCTTTCACCTTTTCCTGCCTAATTTAGTCATATCCGATTCCCACTAATCAGGTATTGCCTTCCATAGCACACAACCACCACCAACCAGGGATGAGCTAAAGCATACACATGCCTAATTGACATACAACACTAGCCATCCGCCTCTTTTTGAACTACTATTCCTGCTTATTTGTCGGCGGTCTAACACACTTGGAGGGAAACCACTGTCGTCACCACCCCCCCCCCCCCCCCCACACACACACACACAAATGAACTCGCAGACACCTGCGATCGGCTGGCAATCAATGTGAGTGACAGGGAAGTGAGCTTATTCCATCCCTCCCTCCCCCCCTTGAGAGCTCTGTCACTTAGCTCCCACGAACCCCTGGTCACGGATGGCTGTGGCATTAACCTGGATTCGAACTTGTGATATCTGGGTTCATAATCTTTTATGTATATTTTTAATGTAACTACCTTTTTTTCCAGATTATAAGTCACACTTTTTTCATACTTTGGCTAAAGATTCGACTTATACTCCAGAACAATTTATATCTGAGATTATTACATACAATTCTATTCATCATAATAATAACGAACATAATTTCACATGTTTATTAATTTTACACTCACAATCGCAAGAGGGCACTCTATGCTTGGGTACCAGTACCTGCTCATCCTCTCCCACTGAAGGAATGTCCGCAAAAAGAAAGTCCTATTCTGCGAATTACAAGCTGCAAGTAGTGAAATATGAAGCAGAAAATGGTAATTGTGCAGCAGAAAGAAAGTTTGGAGTGAACGAGAAACTTGTGCGGAACCGGAGAAAGGCACAAATTATTAATACTGCAATGAAGAAAACAAAATTAGGCAGTTGCGTCTCCACATCCAGGTAGTTGTCAAGGAGATGAATAGAAATGACTTTGTGTGAGGACTTTCTTGGTGGTACCGCTTCATGCAACGCAACCCCCTCTCAATATCAGAGCGAGGACCATAACCTCACAAAACTGCCAGCAGATTTCTAAGCCATGGTAGACAGTTTCCGTGAGTTTGCGACTTATAGTCCAGTGCAACTTATATATGTTTTTTCTTCTTTATTATGCATTTCTTTTGGCCAATGAGACTTGTACTAAGAAGAAGGAGTGACGTGTAGTCCGGAAAAGCTTTCTTTCTTCCTTTCGACTTTTTCCCTTTTCTCGTAAGTTGCCACAGTGAATCATTTGATTTGCACATTTTGATTTGGCATAGGTTTTTACGTCGGATGCCCTTCCTGTCACAACCCTTTTAGCAATGGACAGAAACACGCTGACGGCTTTGCAGCCTACTCTTTACTAAAGTCAGCAATGGTTCTTTTACATGCCTCTCACCATAGACAGTGAGAGACATGGCCCGCCTTTGATAACCCAGTTAGCTGCAGTGGGGGGACAGTGACAACCCAGTGGGGACTCAAACCCCCAACCTTCGGCTCAGCGATCCTGCGCCCTATCCAGTAGACCACCACTGCCCCGGAAAATACGGTACTGTATACCCATTACATAAGTATCCGATTGCAGCAACTTGTCAAACCCATCTCATGTTAGCTGGAAACCTCTGCAAGGTATCATGAAATACAGGGATCCCTCACTTTCCGCGCTTAATGGGGATCGAGACCCCCCCCCCCCCACGACCGCTGATTTCCGTGAAGTAGGATCGACCCCCCTCCCCGACTGACATATACGCACAAGTATATGTGTATATAATATCAATAAATACATATTCAACACTAAAAATGCTTATAATAACAAACATTCAAAAATAATGCATAAGATGTAAATAAAATATAAATATACACACATACAGACGAGCACACACAGATGTGCACCTCACATAAAAATGTAAGTAGTTTTGTTGGGGGTTTTGGGTTGTTTTTTGTTTGTTTGTTTTGGGTTTTTTGGCATAATCGGCCTTGTTTTGTGGCATTTTTCTTAACTTTTTCCCTATTTTTCCTTATTTTTTTATTTTTCGATGAATATTTTTGAGAAACCCGTGATGCACTGAAGCCACAAAAACTGAAGCACGAAGTAGCGAGGGAGTGAGCACTGTATATATTCTAAAGCTGAGCAGGCAGGCGTGCCATTCATGTAACCTTAGTGAGCTACTTAGTTTGCATTTGATCTTTAATTCACAATACACAATGATCTTTAATTACTCATAAAATGGCACTTTGCAAAAAATTTTAGTGAAGCTATCGAGACGGTTAAATTGCACAATTGAAAAGTGAAGTGGTGAAAGTAGGGGGGAAAAATTATAGAATAAGATGGGGGTGAAAACAGCTCACACTCCATAACTTCAGTGAACCTTTCTTCCTAATGTATGCATGTTTTTCTTTGTGGACCAGGGGACAGTTCAGTCCCCAGTGATGTGAATTCCATTTTTGAGTTTTTTACTATGCTCTGATTCAGCAGGTCATTAACGTTGTGATTTGGTCACCGTGTGGGAAGTTTTTGGCAGCGGGAACCGTGGGAGGAGCTCTCTCTATTTGGAATGTTGTGACGAAGCTGTGCATTGAGAGGTACTGTGGGTTTTACATGGTTTCCTGCTCAATACAAGCTTTCTCTGTGGTTCCACATGCAGCATTTGAGTGAATCATAATGCAGAGTGAGAAAATGGTTCATCTCTGAATCCAATAAATTGTGTTGATTTGTGTTTTCATACTGAGTGCTAACACGTAGTTGTGGCATTCTGTCTAATGAGAGAAGAGAAAATAAACAATTTTTAAAACAATTTCTGGGACTCAAAAGTGGCGCATTGACAAGATGAGTCACTATCAACCTAAGATAGCAAGTTCGCATCCAAGTTAATATCACAGCCATCTGTGATTGGGAGTGCATGGGGGCTAATTGGTCGAGCTCTCACGGGAGGATGGGATGGCATACACTCGCTTCCCTGCCACTCACAGCGATCGGCAGCCAATCATGGGCTCAGTGAGTTCAGTCGTATGAAGGGACAGATAGCATGTTCCCTCCAAGTGAGTTAAACTATCCCAAATACACATGTGCAGCAGTTCAAAAAGAGGTGGGTTACTAGCATTGCATGTCACTCATGGGGCACATGCATGCTTTTGCCATTCCCTATTTGATGGTGGTCCACATTATAGGGAAGGCAACACTTGATGGGTGGGAATTGGATATGACTAAATTAGAGAGAAAATAGGGGGAAATTAAAAAAAAAAAGACAATCTATGTAATGTAATGATTAAATGACCGATGACATTTTGGTTCATTTTAAATGATATGTTGAACCAAACAGCAAATCAACCACATATGTTCAGTTTGTTTTGAATCTCTCAGTAAATGATCTAATACCAGGGTGAAAAGTTCATAATAATCTTTCTCACCATCAGGATGAGTGTTTCTGTATCAAGAGAATCCAAGCACTGCAACATTCAGAGAAGTGTGTGGGCCACAGGGCAAACTGTTCAATGCTCCCTCCATATGCAGGAAATAGCCTTTAAGCTAAGGTTCCATATGCATGGTATACAGAATGCGTTACACAATGTACATATGGTATCTGGTATATGTAATGTATGTTTGCAGGCTCCTTTTACACAGAGGCCCAGTTCAGTAACTCTCTATTTGCCGTGTCGCTCTTTAAAAATCGCAACACAGTTTATAGGAGAATATCTGCAAACATTCACAATTGCAATGACATTACAAAGCAAGAGAGAAAGAGAAAGCCTCGTTACTAGATTGATTCTATACAGGGATCCCTCACTTTCCATGGTTAATTGGGACCTAGCAACCCCCCGGACCACCAAATTTTGTGAAGTAGGATCAACCCCTCCTGACTGACGTATACTTACATGTATATGTGTATATAATATCAATAAATACATATTCAGTGCTATAAATGCTTATAATAACAATTAAACATTCAAAAATAATGCATAAGATGTAAAATAAAGTATAAATACAGGCGTGCGCACGCAGATGCAAGTGCATGCACTCGGATATGCACCTCACATAAAAATGTAAGTAGTTTTGATGGGAGGTTTTGGGTTGGTTTTTTGTTTTGTTTGTTTGGGAGTTTTTTTGCACAATTGGCCTTGTTTTGTGGCATTTTCCTTAACTTATTCCTCTATTCTTCCTTAGTTTCCTTATTTTTTTAATTCAATGAATATTTAAAAAAAAAAAAAAAAATGCGATACACTGAAGCCGCATGGATTGAAGCGTGAAGTAGCGAGGGATCCCTGTACACCAAAATTTATTACAGTATAATAGATTCATATAGCTTAACTCGGGGGCAGTGGGCAACCGGTGGTGGGGTGGTGCAATACTGATCCAAATGTCAGGGGTTCAAGCCTCATTGTCAAGGGCTTGTCACCGTTGTGCCTGGTACCGGTAACTTGGTTATCAAAGGTCAGCCATATCTCTCGCTATCTGTGGCAATGCTCGATGTGCTCTGTCCAGAGACTGACCAAACAACTGCCTGAAGACTCAGATAAGTTGATTAAATTGAGCCAAGTCAGGAGTGCTGCTGCTTGGTTGAAACAAAAGCCTGCAGCCACAGCAGCCCTTTGTGTCATGAGTTTGAGACCCCTGGTCTATGGTGAGAGGCATGTAAACGAACTTTCTCCAGAAGTCGTCTGCATTTCTGTCAGCGTGTTTCTGCCATGTGATGGCCTGGCTAGATGTCCAGGGTGAACTCTGCCCTCATTTAGGGTTGGCTGCGGTTCACAAAATAAATGAATTAATTCATTTTTTCTTCTTAATTTGTGAATATTGAAAAAAATAAAAGCAAAATGAGTTCTTTAAAATTTGAGGTTTTAGATTCTCCCCGTACAAAAAAAAAATAAAATAAAAAATACATGCTTCCAGTGCTAGTAAATCAAAACCCTTTTTTTTAAAAATCTGGTAAGATAGACTTAAATGTTTCCTTTCATCTTAAATTCTTGCTATGATTTTGTTCTGCATGATGCATTATTATGTGCCTCCTCCTAAAACAGAGCCTGGGTTCCTATTCTCTACAGCTCTCAGGTGGATTATGGGAATCTTGTACCATGTAGCATGCAGTGTTTGGCATTAACATATTGTAGTGCATTGTGGGATGTCAATATCCACTGCTCTGCTTTTTAATTTGAGTCTAAAAGGGAAAAAAATCTATGTTATCATATAAAGTGATGCAGGTGCAGTTGATTCAGTTAATATGTTTCTCGGAGTCTCTTTTACTGCTGATGGAACTTGCTGTTTATTTGCTCGGTGTTCATTTCCTTTCCATTTCAGACAGAAGCATGAGAAAGGTTACAGGGTGTGTGGCATGGCCTGGCATCCTGCTGGAGGACAGATCGCATACACAGACACCGAGGGCTGCCTGGGCCTGCTGGATGGAGTGTGTGCAACTTCTTCCTCCTCATCTTCCTCTACCACCAAGGACACCAAGGTCAGTCTTCCATCCACTGTCTTCAGCAATTTGTGATGGCTATGTCTTTGATGGCAAAGTTCTACAGGATTTTATAAATATAGTATTTACTACATGAGAATGGCACAATCTGATGTGTCTGCTTTCCCAGGTTTAAAGACATTCACTAATGAATAGTCTACGTTTTAGCTTCCATTAATACAGGGATCCCTGACTTTTCGCGGTTACTTGGGACCAAGACCCCCCGCGACCATCGAATTCCAAGAAATAGGATCAACCCTCCCTTACTGACATATACATACATGTATACATGTATACATGTATACATGTGTATATGTATATTATAATGTGTATTATAATATCGATAAATACATATTCAATGCTGTAAATGCTTATAATATCAACTAAACATTCAAAAATAATGCATAAGATGTAAATAAAATATAAATACGCACACATACAGATGTGCGTGTGCACACAGATGCGCACCTCACATAAAAATATAAGTAGTTTTGATTGGGGGTTTTGGGTTGTTTTTTTTTTTTTTTTTGTTTTTTTTTTGTTTTGCACAATTGGCATTGTTTTGTGGCATTTTTCCTTAACTTTCCCCCTGCTCTTCCTTAATTTCCTTATTTTTTAATTCGATGAATATTTAAAAAAAAAAAACGCGATGCACCGAAGCCGCATGAATTGAAGTGCAAAGTAACGAGGGATCCCTATAGTTCATTTTGGTTGAATACAAAGGTTAAGTGCACTTAACTGGGTTATCAAAGGCCGGCCATGTCTCTCACTGTCTATGGTGAGAGGTTCATGTAAAAGAACCATTGCTGACTTTTGACAAGAGTAGCTGCAAAGCCATCAGCATGTTTTCGCCCTGCGATGTCCTGGCGATCTCTCCAGGGTGTACTCTGCCCTCGCCCGGAGTCGGCTCGGATGGGCGTCAGCCTCCCCGCGACCCTAATTAGGATTAAGCGGTTGCCCGGTGCAGGCTGTCACCTGTGGGAAGTAAGCAAAGGGTTTCAGGAAGTCATTGTGGCCTGTTCCATTTTATTTATTACAAAAGAAAACACTTTATTTTATGATTATTTAATGTCTGATAAGTGAATAGACCAGTTTAAAAGTCATTAATCCGAGTTCAAAATGCTTGAATCCAAACAGGGGACACTTACAATTTGTCACTGTCCTTTGGAGTAAATGGTGTAATTTACTTCATGCTTTAATTATTTTGTTTTTGTTTTTTGATGTACAGTATTAATGCCGCAAGGAACATTTTGGCTCTGCATTTAACCAATCCGAAGTGTATAAGTAAACATCGAACTAAGGTCAGGCTTAAAAAATTCTTTGTTGGCAATAACATGATAAAAAAAAGATTCACTCGGGAGGGAGGAAAAAAAGGTTTTTTGCCTGTGCAGGCCACCGCGGAAATTTTTTTTCATACAACATCATGCTATATTATGTATGGGTGCAGTGGTGGTCTAGTGGTATAGGGCGCTGGATTGCTGATACAAAGGTTGGGGGTTCGAGTCCCCACAGGGTTGTCACTGTCTCCCCAGTGCAGCTAACTGGGTTATCAAAGGCGGGCCATGTCTGTCACTGTCTATGGTGAGAGGCATGTAAAAGAACCATTGCTGACTTTCGTAAAGAGTAGCTGCAAAGTCGTCAGCGTGTTTCTGTCCCTTACTAAAAAGGGTTGTGACAGGAAGGGCATCCGACGTAAAAACCTCTGCCAAATCAAACGTGCGAATCAGATGATTCGCTGTGGTGACTCCTGAGTAAAAGGGAAAAAAGCCGAAAGGAAGACAGACAGACATGCTATATTATGTATGTGATGTTGTAAACACAATAGAATTAAATAAATATCTTATATTTGAAACCAACATACTGAATATCAAAGTTTATTCTTTTAATATTGTACTCAACAGTGTATCAAGGTTTCTTCAACAAATCAACTTTTAATATCGCCGTCAACAACTGACAAATACCTTCATCACGCTCTGTGTTGTTAACTTGTATTTGTTTGAAAATGTGAGCAAATGTTTTGCTCAATTTGAAACGCATTAATTTATTTATTATTTTCACGCTGGGACTTTTAATAGTGACGGAGAATAGTTTTTTTGCCTCATCATTGTCCCCTTCCATCATGCTTTTCCGCCTTTGTTGTTAAGACAGTACTGGCTAATGAGAATCGCTGTTTCACCAAACTGGTGAAATTGACCAATCACTAGGCGCGGTTGATACTGATTTCGCTTTGGTCACTTTTTAGTATGGTGTATGATAGGGGACACATTTTTTTCAACACAACCGGCCGGTATATTTTTATTTTTTGCATCTGAATGCTCAGGCTAGGGTTTTTATGTGCAATTTCGGCCCAACCGACCGTATTACTGCCAACAAAGATATTTTTAAGGCTGGCCTGAACACACACTCTCAGAGCAGTGGGCTGCCACACATGTTAATACCTGGAGCGTCATTATGGGTTAGATGCCTTGCTCAAGGGTACTTCAGCCATGAAGGTGGAGGAAGTGAAGGTAAAACTTACTCCTCCACCATCACACATTTTTCCTTCTGGTTTGGGAATCGAGCCAACAATCCTTCAGTCCCAAAGCCGCTTCTTTAACCCTTAGGTCACAGCTGCCGCCAACTGGGGGAAAAAATGGAAAAATAAACAATACGTCTGATTTTAGTTAATTTTTTTTCCTCACAAGCTCTGCTTCTGCCATCTCATTTTCAGGATTTATTTTATTTGCCATGTTATAAATTTCCTTTTTCAACTGGAAAAATAAAATAAATAAATAAATAAAATAAAAGGGCAGAGGTGGCCCAGTGATAAGGTGCTACATTACCGATCCCAGGATTGGGGTTTAAGCCCCACTGTCAGCGTGCTGTCTTTCGTCAAGTGTAGCGGCATAGCCGTCAGCGTGGTTCTGCCCTAGGATGGCCTGGTGAGATGTCCAGGGTGTATTCTGCCCTTGCCTAGAGTCGGCCGAGATGGGCACCAGCCTCCTTGCGACCCTAATTAAAATTAAGCAGTTCAGAAAATGAATGATGAATAAAAATATAATATTTTATGCTGAATATTGCATAGAATGTTTAGGAATGTGTTTTGTGTAATTTAAATTGAAAAATATAATTGATGTAGTTTGATCATTATAGATCCAAAATTTACATTTGATTCATTATTCGAAACAAAGATTTAAAATTAATTTTATGCTTATTATTTTCAGGGAAAAGTTTAATATTTTTTAATATAATAATAAATTTATCCCATTACATTTAATTCTTCTTCTTCTTCTTTTCCTTTCGGCTTTTCCCTTCAGGGGTCGCCACAGCGAATCATCTGCCTCCATCTCACCCTATCCTTTGCATCTTCTTCTCTTACACCAACGACCTTCATGTCCTCCTTTACCACATCCATGAATCGTCTCTTTGGTCTTCCTCTAGGCCTTTTGCCTGGTAGTTCCAGCCTCAGCATCCTATTACCAATATACTCACTATCCCTCCTCTGTACATGTCCAAACCATCTCAATCTAGCCTCTCTGACTTTGTCTCCAAAACGTCTTACATGTGCTGTCCCTCTGACGTACTCATTCCTAATCCTATCCATCCTAAACGTATATATTTATACATGAATATATTATGGACTAGAAGTACAGTGATACCTCTTCTCACGAACATAATTGGTTCCCAGAAAGTGTGTGTGAGGCGAAAAGTTCGTCTTCCGAACATTTATTTCCCATAAGAAACCATTAAAATGAGAATAATCCGTTCCCAGATCCCCATAAAACATAATTTTCTACTAAATAAGCCTTAAAACTACACAAAAATATACCTTATTTTATGTATAATAAATGTCTATTGTATTGTAATTAAAGAAATAAACTGTACTGTATAATAAAGTCGTTTTATTTACCTTTGTGATGGTAGTTGATGGCTTGATGGAATGGAGTGGGAGGAGGAGAGAGGGAGGGACTTACTGTTTGGAAGGAGAGTTTGGAAACGCCTACTGTTTGGAAACACCCTTAGCCACACACGCACCCTTAATAGCTTCCTTGTTCTTAAGGATGGTGGTAGACTTAGCGTGCTGGAACTGGGACGCTGAGTCACACAAACGCACACCTCGTTCGTGTTTTTCAATGATCTCCGCCTGTGGTGGGTCTTTTTCGGTCCCATAATAGCAAAAGTACACTCAATATGGTCCAAAATGTCTATCAAACACAAACCACTTCCACATTCAAAGAAAGGGGGTGAGGAACTGTGACGCCGTGAGCGTGCGTCAGCTTCTCGTGGCCGCCACCGTGGCGCTGTTCGACCACATGGTTTGATTCGTCCGCCGAAAACTAGTTCGTCAGCAGAGACAATATGCTCGCAAATTTAATGTTCTTGAGGCGAAAAGTTCGTGAGCTTAAGCGTTCGTCAGCGGAGGTTTTACTGTATGTTAAAAAAAAAAAAAAAAAAAAAAAGTAAAAATCTGAGAGGGTCAGATGGGGACCACTTGATGAAATTATATGGAATAACCCAAATTATACACTCGCTGTGTGTGTGTGTGTGTGTGTGTGTGTGTGGCAGGCTGCTGAGAGTAAAGCACAGGATGTTTATGACGATCTTTTTGACAATGATGACGGTGGCCTCCTAGACGAATGCAAAAGTGTCTCTGCAGCTGAAGAGGACGATGATGACCTTATGCCGGCTACTCGTAAACCGCGCAGGGGGAACATTCTGGATGATGATAACTCTCGAGGTGCAGCTTTTCACCTGACGTCGTGCATAACATCATCATGTACAGTTTTCTGATGTGCGCGAACTCATCCCTTCTTTACAGACACCGGCTCACTGAAGGTGGATCACTCTGCTGAGGATGATGGAGAGAGTGGAGTTTCCCCCACTGCACCTCCTCTCGCTGCGGTAGCAGCACCACCATACCCTGTTTATGAGGGTCCCATGCCTACGACACCCCAGAAAGCCTTCCAGCCTGGTTCCACCCCAGTATACCTCATGCACCGTTTCATGGTGAGAAGAAGAAAGATGTGATAGTGCGATGAGTGACTTTGTGTTCTAGATGATGATGTTTATTGTATTTTATGCATGTTATAATAACATGATTGTACTTATTGTACTTGCTTTCTGATTCTGTTTGGAGGGAGTCTCCAATATCAGTAGTGCAACTTTACATTTTCTAACTGTTTTGCAAAAAGTGCTATAAATATGAACCACCCCCCAGATTTGGAACTCTGTGGGGATCATGCGCAGCTACAATGACGAACAGGATAATGCCATTGATGTGGAGTTTCACGACACCGCTGTCCATCATGCTATGCACCTCACAAACACGCTGGAGCACAGCATGGCTGATCTGTCCCAGGAGGCCGTTCTGCTCGCCTGCGAAAGCACTGAAGAACTTGCTAGGTATCAACTCTTTGTGTTTTTCACATACTACATGCTTTGAAGCCAGTACATATACAACCAAAGGGATGTTTCTGAAATATATCAGTTAATAACAGACATCGGTAATTGGCCTCTGCTCTGTATACCACTTGTGATTTGGTGTGTTTTTCCCAGCAAGCTACAGTGTCTGCACTTCTCCTCATGGGATACGAATAAGGAATGGATAGTTGACCTTCCAAAAGGTGAGGATGTGATGGCGCTGTGTTTAGGACAAGGCTGGGCGGCGGCAGCCACCAGTGCCATGCTGGTCCGTCTGTTCTCCATTGGCGGTGTTCAGAAAGAGGTGTTCAGCCTGCCAGGTGCTGTTGTGTGTATGGCCGGACATGGGGAGCAGTTTCTTATAGTGTATCACAGAGGTATGAAAAAGTGGTTCAATTCAATTGAAAAATGGAAGAAAAATTGATTAAATGTCATCTAATTAGGAAATCATATTTGAATGTTTATCAGGAACAGGGTTTGATGGAGATCAGGCTCTCGGGGTGCAGCTTCTACAGCTTGGCCAAAAAAGAAAGCAGATCATCTACGGAGAACCTCTGCCTCTTTCTCGCAGGTCCCACCTGGTATGGATGGGCTTCAGTGCGGAAGGTGATGCATACTTTTTTATTATTATCATTATTATTGTTGATAGTCGATGGCAGACTTAATCTTGTTTATTGCAATAATATAAAATGGTGGACTATAAAATTCTGTATAACCCTGTGCATTTGGTGAGCAGGAACGCCATGCTCCGTGGATTCCGAAGGTGTGGTTCGCATGCTAAATCGATCTTTGGGGAATGTGTGGACTCCTGTGTGTAACACCAGAGAGAGCTGTAAGAGCAGGTCGGATCATTACTGGGTGGTCGGCATCCACGAGAATCCACAGCAGCTCAGGTCAGGCTCAAGGTTATTGTTGAACATGCTTTTGAGTATTTTACAGTCAGATCACTTGAAGTGATGAACAGAAGACTGTTCCTGTATTTCTAGGTAGTTAGATGAGCAATTGTGGTTCTAGGTCACACCTTCAGAAGGAATGCAGAGGTAATTTCCTCCGTCATTCACATCCATGCTTGCTTTCTGGAGTGCAGGGGAGATTTCAGCTTTGTGGCCCACAAAATGTTCCATTGAAGGTTGAAGAGTTTTTTGAATTACAGGGATCCCTCACTTTCTGTGGTTAATTGGGACCGAGATCCCAACGCGACCATCGAAATCCGTGAAATAGAATCACCCCCCCACACACACACACCCCCACGTGAATGACGTATACGTACATGTATATGTGTATATAATATCAAGAAATACATATTCAATGGTATAAATGCTTATAATAACAGTTAAACATTATAAAAATAACAAGATGTAAATAAAATATAAATACACACACATACAGATGGTATTGCATATGGGGCAGTGGTGGTCTAGTGGTATAGGGTGCTGGATCGCTGATCCAAACGTTGGGGGTTTGAGTCCCACTCTCCACAAGGTTGTCACTGTCCCCCCCAGTGCGGCTAACTGGGTTATCAAAGGCGGGCCATGTCTCTCACTGTCTATGGTTCGAGGCATGTAAAAGAACCATTGCTGACTTTCGTAAAGAGTAGCTGCAAAGTCGTCAGCGTGTTTCTGTCCCTTGCTAAAAAGGGTTGTGACAGGAAGGGCATCCGACGTAAAAACCTCTGCCAAATCAAACGTGTGAATCAGATGATTCGCTGTGGCGACTCCCGAGTGAAAGGGGAAAAGCCGAAAGGAAGACAGACAGACAGACATGCAGATGCTATTGCATGAGAAGAAGACGACACACATACATACACGTGTGCACAAACAGATGCAACAATTTAACTAGTTTGATGGGAGATTTTGGGTTGTTTTTTGTTTTGTGTTGGTTTAGGGATTTTTTTTTTTTTTTTTTTTTGCATAATTGGCCTTGTTTTTGTGGCATTTTCCTTAACTTTTTCCCCCTATTCTTCCTTAATTTCCTTATTTTTTAATTAGATTAATCTATTTATTTTTAAAAACAGCGATGCATTGAAACTGCATGAATTGAAGCAGGAAGTAGCAAGGGATCCCTGTATTTGATTTCTCCACAGCACATGCGCCACATCCCACATTGCTTTTCTTCCATTATGAACAAGACCAACCATTATAAATGTCTATTTTTTTTGTTTGTTTGTTTTATAATCCCACTTTAATAAGAAAGATATTTTTAAATTCATGTAAGAATACATAAGAAATAAAACACCGCAGGGCCTGATACAGGTGCACAATTAACAAGACATTGGAGAGATGTGGCTCTTGACTTCTTCAGAATGATGCTCAACATGCAGTGGAGTGGTTCGCAGTTGCTTGAGAGTCAGCTCCTCGAAATCTAAAAAGGCTTAAAACGGCGGATTGCTCCCTTCATGTCAGGGACCAGATTTTGCCTCAAGCAGATTAGTGACCTAAAGAACGCAAAGCTCACAGCTACAAGGAGATGACATAATTCCTAAAGAACTCGCATTCTATTGCTTCGGCTAGCTTGGGCTGAACAAGTTACATGTTAAAGGTGGTTCCATGTGAAATTGGTACCTCTTCTTAATTTTCATCATCTCATAAGTCTGTTGTTTCTTACACCTGAGCATCGTGTCTCATCAGGTTGGTGCTATTTCCCAGTTTCCGTAGCGTGGAGTGACCAGGAGTTCAACTCCTCCCCAATGGGATGTTAGTCCATTGCAGGTCACCTTCCAGTATTTATTTTTTTCACTTGGTACCCATTTATACTGCTATGTGCACAGAAGCATGCTTGTGGTTAAGACCTTGCCCCGGGGTCTTAGCACGGTGGGGGTCTAATAGGGATTTGAACCCACAACCAATCATGTCAAGCCCATCTCAGGCAAGGGCAGAGTACACCCTGAAAAGCTTGCCACGCCATCGCAGGCAGCCTACTCTTGACGAAAGTCAGCAATGGTCCTTTTACATACCGCTCACCATAGACAGTGAGAAAAGGCCAGCCTTTGATAACCAGTTAGCTGCACTGGGGTTACAAGCTGTTGAGAGTGGGGCTTGAACCCCCATCCTTCTGATAAGTGATCCAGAACCTTACCACCGGGCCACCATTGCCCTATCCCACAAGATATTATATTAATTATGATGGTAAAGTATGGTTTTCCTTGATATCTCTAACTGTACTGTAGTAACGCTTCCAAACAACAGTCGTGACTACAAGTGGGCGGAGGAACACGCACCCTCACACAAAGTGTGGTTCTAAGCAACGTAGACACTCTGGGAACACTTTTTGATCAATCTAAATAAAATCACCTAACTAACTGTTGGATTAATAGACAAAATTCACCAAAGTGAGATACATACGTTCCCAACTTACGAACGAGTTGCTTTCCGGACGGCCGTTCGTGAGATGAATTTCTTCGTAAGTCGTTACAGGGCGTTCTTTAGAGGGGAAAGTATGTTTAAAGCTTGTATAAGTAACCTATACGAGTTTGTACTGTATATACTCTCTCTCTCTCTCCATAATCATATTATTTCATTCTATTGAATGTATCATTTATTGGTATACGGTGCAAACCTAAATGCACCATAAATTATCATGCTAACGGTGACGTCAGGAACTTTCGCCTGACCCAAAATGCAGCAGACAGAGTAGGATGAAAACGGATTCATTGTTTCAGGGGAGGCACTTGAGCAAGGGGAAAACATAGTTACTGCTAGTGACAAGGAGAAACACGGAAACATTAGACATGGGGAACTACGGAGTGGGAACTGGTCGAGCGCGGAGCTGAAACCAAGAGGTAGAGAGATTTCAGGAAAACAGAGACGTGAAGAGGGACAATCTTCTAGCACCGGGATGAACGCGCTGCTCGTCTTTATAGCACGGTAGATTGGTGAGTAGGATCAGGTGTGCGCATTGCGTTCCGCCCGCGTGTCAGCCACGCCCCTCTGCCTGCAGCACTCGTCAGAGAGTTAGAGCCACCAAAGTCAAAGTCCCCCAACAACACAGACAGACCATAACACTAACAAACTTGTATATAGTCTTGCGCTCTCTCTCTCTCTCTCTCTCTCTCTCTCTCTCTCTCTCTCTCTCTCTCTCGCTCGCTCTCGTGTTGCTTATGAAAAAGGTCGATATCATTGCAAAGACACTTGCAAAACACAGATAAAAAGTGTTATGTATGTGAATTGTCTACCTCTGCATTATTTGTAATTTGGATCGAACGTTAAGTGTTTTTCAGGATAATGCTTAATCATATTTCATACTTGTATTTATGAGCTATCTTTCGCTAGATTTTATTCAATTTCTATTTCTACTTGTTCTTCAATTTCACTTTCAGTTTCCACCTCGGACAGCCCTGTTTGTATGTCCGGATGTTTGTAAAACGAATGTTTGTAAGTAGGGTAGCGTCTGTATTGATGAGTAATTTATAAGCGGAATCGTTGTTTTAGTGTATAATACATGGGAACATAAGAAAAGCAAACTAAATTATGCTGCCTTGTTGCATGTCTTATTTTTTACAGATTGCACAATAGTCAGTTGACTACTAAGCTGCAATGGCAGTCGTGAGCAGGGCAGAGCAAAATAGGGCAACAGCACAAGATAAAGCACTAAATCACTAGCGGTGTCATTGAAAACCTATTATTGGTATCGATGTATTGATAAAAAAAAATTCCGATGTATCGATACATTGGAATATTGCTGTACTGTTCCATAAATGCATTAAATACAACAGACTAAGATATATTACAGTAGTTTGTATAATGCATTGAATATTTTATAATAAAGTGACCAATTACTAAAGCCAAATCTGAAATAAAAGGCAGGAAATAGTTTTCCACTGACACGATTTTAATTAGCACCTTTTTTGTATTTAACAAATCTATAGGTAAACACTTGTTTACTAGTCAATTTCAAGCAAGTTGTTTCTATTGTACAAACGCTTGCCAATTGAAAAGTTTAAGAGATATGCATTTTTACAGTTCATAATTATGATGCAAGAAGATGCACATATCTGCATTATCCGGTGAGAAGTGTCTCTTGTTCAAAATATCCCGTGCTGTTGAAAACACGCGCTCTGACGGCACACTAGAAGCAGGGACGTACCATTTACCATACAGAGAGGGGGGACGTACCATTTACCAGGGGTGTCATTAAAAATGGCATTTACTACAGATGCTGTCATGAACACAGGAAGCTACAGTATAACGCTAGAAGTATTGATATCCCTTTTATAGGTATCGATTATCGATTGACATAATTATATCAGCAATATTCCGATATCCCTATAAATCACTCAACTAACAGGACATACAGAGGTCCAAAAACATTTATTACACAAATAGACTAGCAAAGCAGATATTAAATACCTCACAGCTAAGTGAGCTCTAAATATGTGTTAAATCATCTGTTATTTTGTTGATAAAAGTTCTGTATAGGCTACCAGCTGTGCATCTTTGAGCACTGCTTTTGTCACCATTAGGTACACCGGCAGCTGTTGTCCAGAATTGGCGATGCTTCTGCAGTGCCTGAATCTAATCATATACTCTATTTCTATTTATCCACTGACCCTGATGAATAATTCAACTCATCGAAGAATACCACTTATAATTTGTAATTTTTCGTTGTTTCATCGTCTAAAAATTCTTGGGTTTTTTTTTGTTTTGTTTTGTTTTTTAAATCTTCATCGAATTAAAAAATAAGGAAATTAAGGAAGAATTGGGGGAAAGTTAAGGAAAATGCTAAAAACAAGGCCAATTATGCAAAAAAAAAAGCCCCAAACAAGCAAAAACAAAAAGCAATCCAAAACCTCCCATCAAAACTACTTACATTTTTATCTGAGGTGTGCATCTGTGTGCGTATGCGTGTCTGTATTTGTATTTTATTTCCATCTTATACATTATTTTTGAATGTGTAATTGTTATTATAAGCATTTATAGCGTTGAATATGTATTTATTGATCTTCTTCTTTTACTTTCGGCTGCTCCCTTCAGGGGTCGCCACAGCAAATCATCCGCCTCCACCTCACCCTGTCCTCCGCATCTTCTTTTCTGACTCCAACGACCTTCATGTCTTCCTTCACCACATCCATAAATCTCTTCTTCGGTCTTCCTCGAGGCCTTCTGCCTGGTAGTTCCAACCTCAGCATCCTACTGCCAATATACTCACTATCCCTCCTCTGTACATGTCCAAACCATCTCAATCTCGCCTCTCTGACTTTGTCTCCAAAACATCTTACGTGGGCTGTTCCTCTGATATACTCATTTCTGATCCTATCCATCCTCGTTACTCCCAGGGAGAACCTCAACATTTTCATCTCCGCTACCTCCAGCTCTGCCTCCTGCCTTTTCCTCAGCGCCACTGTTTCTAAGCCATACAACATCGCTGGCCTCACCACCATCTTGTACACTTTTCCCTTCATTCCTGCTGACACTCTCCTATCGCAGATCACACCGGATACTTTTCTCCAACCATTCCAGCCTTCCTGCACACGCTTCTTCACCTCTTTTCCACACTCTCCATTGCTCTGGATTGTTGAGCCTAAGTACTTAAAATCCTCCACCTTCAAGTATCTCTGCTCCCTGTAACATCACCGTTCCTCCTGGGTCCTTCTCATTCACACACATGTATTCTGATTTTTTGAGGCTAACCTTCATTCCTCTCCTTTCCAGGGCATACCTCCACCTCTCTAGATTTTCCTGCACTTGTTCTCTGCTCTCACTACAGATCACGATGTCATCTGCAAACATCATAGTCCATGGAGATTCTTGTCTCACCTCGTCTGTCAGCCTGTCCATTACCATAGCAAACAAGAAGGGGCTCAGAGCTGACCCTTGATGCAGTCCCACTCAACCTTGAATTCGCCGGGTCACACCGACAGCACACCTCACCACTGTCTTACATCTCTCATCCATGTCCTGCACCACTCTAACATACTTCTCTGCCACTCCAGACTTCCTCATGCAATACCACAGTTCTTCTCTTGGCACCCTGTCATATGCTTTTTCCAGATCTACAAAGGCACAATGCAGCTCCTCTGACCTTCTTCTCTGTACTTCTATTAACATCCTCAAGGCAAACATTGCATCTGTGGTGCTCTTCTTGGCATGAAACCAAACTGTTGTTCACAAATGCTGACCTCTGCCCTTAGTCTAGCTTCCACTATTCTTTCCCATAACTTCATCGTATGGCTCATCAACTTTATCCCTCTGTAGTTGCTGCAACTCTGCACGCCTCCTTGTTCTTAAAAAATGGGCACCAGCACACTTCTCCTCCACTCCTCTGGCATCTGCTCACTCTCTAGTACCGTGTTGAATGTTCTTGTCAGAAAATCTACTGCTACCTCTCCTAGACACTTCCATACCTCCACAGGTATATCATCAGGACCAACTGCCTTTCCATTCTTCATCCTCTTCAATGCCCTTCTCACTTCACCCTTACTGATCTTTGCTACATCCTGCTCCTCAATGGTTACCTCTTCTACTCTTTTTCTCTCTCATTTTCCTCATTCATCAGCTCTTCAAAGTACTCTTTCCATCTTCCCAGCACACTTCTGTCATTAGTCAATAGAGTTCCTCTCTGTCCTTTATCAATCTAACTTGCTGCACGTCCTTCCCATCTCTATTTCTCTGCTGTGCCAACCTGTATAGATCATTTTCTCCCTTTACTATCCAACCTATCATACAAGTCATCATATGCCCTCTGTTTGGCCTTAGCCACTGCTACTTTCGCCTTATGCTGTGTCTCCTGTACTCCTGTTTACTCTCTTCGGTCCTCTCAATGTCCCACTTCTTCTTGGCTAACCTCTTCCTTTGTACACACTCCTGCACTTCCTCATTCCACCACCAAGTCTCCTTATCTACTTTCCTTCCAGAGGACACACCAAGTACTCTCCTACCTGTGTCCCTGATCACATTTGCTGTGGTTGTCCAGTCATTTGGAAGCCCTTCCTGGCCACCCAAAGCCTGTTTCAACTCCTCTTTGAAGACAACACGACACTCTTCCTTTTTCAGCTTCCACCACCTTGTCTTCTGCTCTGCCTTTGCCTTTTTCACCTTTCTCACCATCAGAGTCATCCTGCACACCACCATCCTATGCTGTTTAGCAACACTCTCACCCACGATGACTTTGCAGTCACTGACTTCCTTCAAATTACATCGCCTACACAAGATGTAGTCTACCTGTGTGCGCCTACCTCCGCTTTCATAAGTCACCCTATGCTCCTGTTTCTTCTCAAAGAAAGTATTCACCACAGCCATTTCCATCCTTTTTGCAAAATCTATCAACATCTGTCCTTCTCGCTCCTGTCCTGGATACCAAACCTGCCCATCACTTCTCGTCCTCCTCTGTTGCCTGCCCCAACATGTCCATTGAAGTCTGCACCTATGACCACTCTTTCACCTCTGGGGGTACTCTGCATCACTTCATCTAAGTCACTCCAGAATCTCTCCTTCTCTTCTAGCTCACATCCTGCCTGTGGGGCATAAGCACTAACAACATTGAGCATTACACCTTCAATTTCTAACTTGAGATTCATCACTCTGTCTGACACTCTTTTCACTTTTAGAACATTCCTGACAAACTCCTCCTTCAAGATGACTCCGACTCCATTTCTCTTCCCATCCACACCGTGATAAACTAGCTTAAACCCTGCTCCTAAGCTTTTAGCTTTGCTACCTTTCCACCTGGTCTCCTGAACACACAGTATGTCCACCTTCCTCCTCTGCATCATGTCAACCAGCTCTCTACCTTTTCTGTGCATATGCATATATGCATGTACGTATACTTGGGGGTTTGATTGATCCTACTTCGTGGAATTCGGCGGTCGCGGGGGATCTCGGTCCCAATTAACGGTCCCGCAAAGGGAGGGATCCCTGTATATGCAAAAAAGTGATATTCTGTAACATATTTTTCTTTAATTTGTGTTTGCTATTAAAATTGTTGACTATGAAGAACATGAGTGTTAAACTATTTAAGAAATGAATTAGTTTGTTTAGAGCCCATTAGCTAAAAAATATACAAATTGGATTCATTCTTGCTGCCTTGAGCTTTAAACTGTCCATGTCTTCAGACAAAAATATGGTTGTGCAGCACTTTCTCCTCCTGTGCCCTTTCCATTCAAAGGAAAGGTCATGTGACTTGGCCATTTCTGGTCAGTTTGAGAATTACTGTTAGTTTCAGGCTTCTTTTGTTAATCAACTTGAAATTCCACAGGAGCTCAAATACTTCTGTAATCCTTCTCTATGTCTTGTGACTTCACCCTAGAAATTTCCGACATTTTGATATGGTTCATGGTAGTCTTTGCTTGTTTCTACTGGTTACTCTGGGAATTCTTGTCATAAATTTAACACTTGACTGCTTTTTAATGTACTCATTTGGATTCTTGGTTCCGCTCATCAGAGGCTTCTCATGGCTTTTGTGGATCAATATTGGTCCTGCATTGTGAGTGGTGGAGGCAGGGAGCTGCCCCTCATAGTTTTACCCCAGTACACACATCTGGTCCTGTTTGGGCAGTGCTGGTAAAGCCCTCAGTTGTGAAGCATATTGGCAGGTTTTCCTGTCCTGAAATCTCGGACGAGTTCAGTGCTCCCGCTGAACTTTACCCTGGTGATGAGCAGTCACATGATGCATCCACAACTTGCATTATTACAGTGAACTAAATTCAGTTGTGTTATTTCTTTATATCTGATTGCTAGTTTTTGTTAATTTGCAGGTTTTGTTAATAAAACGGAAAATGTATTTTTAAGCTTAATTTATCTTAATATAATTGTATGGAAACTTTGAGGTTACAGGGGGCAGAGATAAAGAAGGTGGAGGATTTTAAGTACTTAGGCTCAACAATCCAGAGCAATGGAGAGTGTGGAAAAGAGGTGAAGAAGCGTGTGCAGGCAGGTTGGAATAGATGGAGAAAAGTGTCCGGTGTGATGTGTGATAGGAGAGTATCGGCAAGAATGAAGGGAAAAGTGTACAAGACGGTGATGAGGCCAGCAATGTTGTATGGTTTAGAGACAGTGGCCCTGGGGAAAAGACAGGAGTCAGAGTTGGAGGTAGCAGAGATGAAAATGTTGAGGTTCTCTTTGGGAGTAACGAGGATGGATAGGATCAGAAATGAGTACATCAGAGGGACAGCACATGTTAGATGTTTTGGAGACAAAGTCAGAGAGGCTAGATTGAGATGGTTTGGACATGTACAGAGGAGGGATAGTGAGTATATTGGTCGTAGGATGCTGAGGTTGGAACTACCAGGCAAAAGGCCCAGAGGAAGACCAAAGAGAAGATTTATGGATGCGGTGAAGGCGGACATGACGGTAGTTGGAGTAAGAGTAGAAGATGCAGAGGATAGGGAGAGATGGAGGCAGATAATTTGCTGTGGCGACCCCTGAAGGGAACAGCCGAAAGGAAAAGAAGAAGATAATTGAATGGAAACATTTTTAATCATTATATACAGACATATTATTAGGTACATACTGTACGGTATGTTCCCAGTAAAACTAGATAATCATTGCAGGGGCTCATCCTGAATCACCTCTAAAGCTTATTACTTCATACCAAACCTCAGCCAATCGTGGCTTTATACTCTCACCAGCCTCAGCTCCAGGCATCACCTTCAGCACCAAACCAGAGCCAGGACATTTTAACAATGTTATGGTTTTTCAGAATGAAAAGGTTCATTATTGGTCCTCTGTACAGCATAATTTGTGAGAGATGTTCAAGTGTGTTAAGCTTTTCACTTACATTTCATTTAATGTTTGTGCTGCTCAGGACTGATTGATAATGTTTAACGATGCACATGTCACAGGGTCAGTGATGATGCAGCCCAGCCAGTCCAACAAGCTCGTGTCACTACCAGGCCGGAACAGCCAATGAAGAGGGTGACGTGTTTCTGAGCATGCTCAGTGTCGCAGCACTCACATGTTGTTTGACAGTGGCAAAGACTAATGTTTCCCGAAGGATGCGCTGATATTTTGTTTCATCATTTTAATAGCTAGTAGCACTAATTCAATGTAGGACCCTCTAACAGTACAACATAATAAGTGATGAGTTATTACATTCCTCCATACAGAACCCTGGTCTTCTCCTTGCAACCCTGGCATACACTTGTGTTCTACACTGTTCTCCTGATTTCAGACTGAAGAACATTAACATTAGTCAATATTAGAGTCTCCTGAAGTTGGTAATAACTGGACAATTATACATTAATTATACTTTTACAAATATTTTGTACGACTATGCTTTAGGATTGATAAGCAGGTAAATATAATCATAAATTTCCTGATTGGTCTTGACTAGATTGTTGGAATCGAAACTGTTTAGATACGGTTTTGGAAACTTTTCTAGCCTGATGAGCATCAACAACTTTGCTTTTGTGAGCTTCTCGCAAATCTTCGTTGGTTGCATGATATACAGACATCCCTCACGGTTAATTGGGACCAAGATCCCCACGCGACCATCAAAATCCGCGAAGTAGGATCACCCCACCCCCACCCTCGACTGACATATACGTACATGTTTATGTGTAAATAATATCAATAAATACATATCCAATGCTATAAATGCTTATAATAACAATTAAACATTGAAAAAAAAATAACATAAGATGTAAATATAATATAAATACAGACGCTCTCCAACTTACCAACATTCGTTTTTTAAAACATCCGGAAATAACAACAAAGCTGTCCAAGGTCGAAAGTGAAATGAAATTGAAGAACAAGTAGAAATAGAAATGGAATAAATTCTACAGAAAGATGGATCACAAATGTAAGTATGAAATATGATTAAACATTATTCTGAGGTACACTTAATACTAGGCTCCAGCAGAAGGGGGCGTGGCTGCGCAGACACCAAACACATGCAACAATGTATCCAGTTTTGATGGGAAATTTTGAGTTGTTTTGTGTTGGTTTAGGGTTTTTTTTGTTTGTTTGTTTTTTTTTGTTTTTTTTTACATACTTGGCCTTGATTTTGTGACAATTTCCTTAACTTTTCCACCTCTTCTTCCTTAATTTCCTTATTTTTTAATTTGATGAATATTTATTTATTTATTTTTAAAAAGCCGTGATGCACTGAAGCCGCATGAATTGAAGCGTGAAGTAGCGAGGGATCCCTGTACTTGTTGATATCCAAGGTCTAACTTGGACAGCGCAGTGGTTAGCACATCTACCTCACTACAAAAATCACCCCTGGGTATGAGAGTGAGTGGGATTAGCAGTGTTGGCTCTGCAATGGCCTGATGAGTTGTCCAGGGTGTACCCCACCCTCGCCCCAAGTCGGCTGAGTTGGATGCCAGCTTCCCCTCCGCCCTAATTAGGATTAAGAGTTTCAGAAAATGAACGAATTTTTTTTGTTTTGTTTTTAGTTTTTTTTTTTAAACTACTAATATCTCACCCGCTTTAAAGTTCTCTTAAAATTTCATCCCCCAGTCTTATTGGTCTCTTCTGGAGCTCAATTGTCCAACAATCTCATTTGAAATTTCTCATTTGATGTTATCTTGGCTCACTAACATTCCCTTCCCATGTTTTTTTTTTATGTGAGTAAAGCTTGAGTTTTATCTGCTCTCTGCCTGCAGGTGTATTCCCTGTAAAGGATCTGTTTTCCCCCCGACTCTTCCTCGCCCAGCTGTGGCCATTCTGCCCTTCAAACTGCCCTTCTGCCAGACCAGCACAGAGAAAGGCCAGATGGAGGTGTGTGTGTCTGTGTGTGTTCGTGTTTTAATACAAGCTACTTTGTTGTCTGCTCAAACTCTGAAAGAAATGCAATAAAATTTCCTGTAATACAGGTCTACACCTGTCAGGCCGGTGTGGGCAGGGAGGCAGATACTGATCAAGACTAAGACTGGGCGATATGGCCTAAAGATAAAATCTCCAATATTTTTAAAATTGCACAAGATTAACAAATTTGATTTCTTTTTTAAATTATCAATAACAATAAAGCTCTACCATTCATTTGGGCAGTAAAATATTTCGTTTGTGGTATTAAAGTGTTTAAGGACGCCACCAGCCCCTTCCCAACGTGTTTCAGGCATGAGATTTTTCCGCTTTTTGGTGGAATTCAGCTTTTTCTGATCTCCAGAGGCTATTTTTCTGTTAAGATATATTTTTTTAGTGTTGAACTCCCGCCCCTCCGAGCGTAATGAAGTTGTGTGATACGATGTTCCGACGAACATGTACATTTCATTAGAGGCTTAGTGTTAAACAGGAAGTTCTCGCAGTGAAGTCTCGTCTTCTTCGTGATTTCGCTCCACCGAAAGTAGGCGCTTGTCGCAAGTGACACACGGAGCTTGTGAGACAATGTGCGGCTTATCCGGACTTCCGATCTTTCAAGTGAGCAAGTGCGCGTTGAATACTTATTTAATAAAGGAAATGTTTAATTGAAATGTTTAAAGGAAAAGCACCGGGAGATTTTTTTTTTAATTATGCTGTTTTCTGTTTATTCTCAGCTTTCATGCAAGTAGTTTGATTGATACCACAAAATGAATCACACAAATACCAGTAAAACTCTTTTATTGTTCTGTTATTATTCATGTTTTCCACCTCGATGGTAATAAGCACTTACAGTTCCACACCGCTGGTAACATTTTAATAAGTGCCTACCCGCTCCAATTTTTTAAACACCCTGGGCGCTTATCACGTTGAATATGGTATTTTAACTGTGACACTGGTCCAATCAGCTCTGCGCTTTGAGCAAGTTATATTCCATTCTTTGATCTCTACCACGTTTTCTTTTTTAGCGCTGCAAACCTGATTCTTGAGAGAAGCAATGGGTGCGAGCCTGAAGTAATGAAGCGTATTTTTTCGTATGTTTTTGTGAACGTGTTTACAGGAGCAATACTGGCGCTCGGTGCTGTTCCATAATCACTTTGGCTTCTTGTCGTCCAATGGCTATGAGATTGATGAAGAGAGTCAGAGGCAGAAGGAGAAGGAGCAGCAGGAGCTGCTGATGAAGATGTTCGCTGTAAGTTACTTCCTGTTAACAGTTTATATCTCTATCATGTTATACCAGCTATGAATTTTCATTTTATGTCTGTTCAGAATAATAAATACAACAGCAAAGCTACAATCCACTCGAAATCTTTTCAAGAGTTTTGAGTGAAAACTATGGTGAAGTTTTCTGTTCTGAATTTTGTTGTTAGTTGTCGTGTAAGCTGGAGCGTGAGTTCCGCTGTCTCGAGTTAGCTGAAATGATGACGCAGAATGTGGTGACACTTGCCATCCGCTACGCTTCACGTTCCAGGCGCATGCTTCTTGCTCAAAGGCTCAATGAGCTCGCTCTGGAGAAAGCCAGTCAGCTACAGGAAGGGGTGGAGCCAGAGGAAGAAGTAACCTATCACAGCCCAGCACAAAATGCAAGGTATTATGAGAATTGTTGTTGTTGTCCTTGGTTACGGTGCTGCAAAGACTGTACGGTTGTTCACTTCAACAACACTGGGGAAATCTGAAGTGCTGGCTCCTCACATGCTAGCATAAAGTAAATTATTAAAGGTACAATGGCTTATTTGTTGCATTGGCTGTTTTAGTGTGTGCGTGGGGGGGGGGGGGGGGGTGAGCGGCACCTTCCCTTCCTCCACATAAATGCCTGAGATAACTTTTGAGCAAGGCATCTAACCCACAACTGCTCTCTGGTTGCCCCCAATGTGTGTGGCAACCCACTGATGCGAGTGTGTCTGCCCACATTGGCTGGGTTTAAATGCAGATGGTACAATTTTCCTCATGGGATTAATACAGTACAGGGATCGCTCACTTTCCGCAGTTAATTGGTACCGAGATCCCTACTCGACCATCGAAATCCGCGAGGTAGGGTGAACACCCCCCCACCCACCCACTCCGACTGCCGTATACATACATGTATATGTGTATATAATATCAATAAATACAGCATTAAAAAAAAATAATGCACAAGATGTAAAAAAAATGGGGGGTTTTGGGTTGTTTTTTGTTTTGTGTTTGTTTAGGGGTTTTTTTTGTTTGTTTTTTTTTTTTGCCTAATTGGCCTTGATTTTGTGGCATTTTCCTTAACTTTTTTCCCTATTCTTCCTTAATTTCCTTATTTTTTTTATTTAATTCGATGAATATCCAAAAAAAAAAAAAAAACGTGATGCACTTAAGCCACATGAATTGAAGCACAAAGTAGCGAAGGTTCCCTGTATATCAAAATCAAAAAGAGCAAAAAAGAAAAATTAGCTTTCCAAACAATAAACTCAATCTGAAATTTGTATATTATTGCTGTTTGTAGGTTTAATCCAGCCAGCCACGTGGCCGGATACGCCAACAGCAGAACGGTGCAGGAAGACCTTGATGAAGATGAACAGGCAGATGAAGATGCGCAGGAAGAGCTAATGGAACCCGAGGAAGGAGCGGAAAGCAGAAAGTCACGTAAGTCTCCCGTTTATAGTGTTAGTGCTTTTTCCTGTTTTTTAGTTTTACTTACTTTCAATCATACCTCTTTTACTTGCTATTATTATTGCCATATAAATATTGGGCTACATTTATAAACTGGATAAAAAGTTAATTTTCTCATAAACCATGAACCCTTATTCGAGACTGTGGTGTTCTCCAAGCTCTGACTTAAAAGAAAACAACAATTCTATAAATGAAGACAACTGTATGAACCATTCAATTGGGGCAAATTTAATGGAGCCATTTTAGTGGAGATCCAGTTCTATGCGTCCGTAATGGAGGGTACAGTGGAGTCACTGCATGCGTGTTTTGGTGCATTCTGCATTCAGGAGGCAAGCTTTTACTGTTGACTTGTCATTTTTTAAATTTTTCAGCTGTGTGAGCAATTGCCTTTCGTGGGTTTTGTGGATGTCATTAATTGGGAATCTGTTAAATCACTCTTGGAAGTTTTTAGCTGATCAACCAATATGTGTAGGAAAATATATTATTATATTATATATTATATATTATGGTTAACATGTTCCCTTGCAGTAAGAAGGGCCTAGGATTGGATCTCTGGCTTGGTGAGGATGGTTCCGTGTGGAGTTTGCATGTTCTCCCTGTGTTTGTGTGGGTTTCTTCCCACAGTCCAAAGACACAAATATTAGGCTAATTGGCTGTTCTAAATTGCCCTGAGGTGTGACTGTGTGACTGGTTGTGTGTTGGATCTGAAATCGATTGGTGAGCTTTTTAAGGTGTACGACACCATCTTCCAGAGTCGGGTGTGATAGGCACCAGCCTCCTGCCTTCTAGTAGAATTAAGCAGTTTGGCAAATGAATGAATCTAAGCCATAAGGACACTATCAGTTATAATATTATATAATAATAATAATTGTTATTATAATCCAAAGCCGTTGTGAGATTTACTCATGTAATGCTTTATAAGCAGTACAATACTAAGCTCATATAATATACATACACAGGGATCCCTCACTACTTCGCACTTCAATTCATGCGTCTCGAGTGCATCGCGGTTTTTTTTTTTTTTTTTTTTTTTTTTTTTTATTAATCGAATTAAAAAATAAGGAAATTAAGTAAGAATAGGAGAAGCCGCAAAACTAGCCAGTTATGCAAAAAAAATCCCAAACAAGCTGAAACAAAATAACAACCTAAAACTCCCCCATCAAAACTACTTACATTTTTATGTGAGGTGCGCATCTGTATGTGTGTACATGTGTCTGTATATGTGTGTATTTATATTTTATTTCCATCTTATGCATTATTTTTTAATGTTTAATTGTTATTGTCAGCATTTATAGTGCTGAATATGTATTTATTGATATTATATACACATATACATGTACGTATACGTCAGTCGGGGGGGGGGGGGGGTTTGATCCTACTTCATGGAATTCAGTGGTCGTGGGGGGATCTAGGTCCAATTAATCGCGGAAAGTGAGGGATCCCTGTATAACTATTTTCAAGGTAATTGCTGACCCAGTTTGGGTCAGAGTTCAGTGCTGAACTTTTTTGAATAATGTGAACGATGAAATGTGACGCACTGACCTCCATTAAGTGCTGTGCTTTCCAGATGAGTTCACCTATAGCAGTGGTCCCCAACCCCTGGGCCGCGGACCAGCACTGGTCCATGGATCAATTGGTACCGGGCCGCACAAATAATTATTCATTTTGGTTTTATTTATTATCGGAGTCTGAAGGATTTTTTTATTTTTGTAAAAACTTCTATTTTGAAAAATGACTGGATTCTCTCTGTTACAAGGGGACGGCACATGAACAGAGGCGAGTTGGACATGTTTCAAACAATAGTGGGGTATTTTGGGTGAGACTGAGCCTGAGCCTTCATTCTCCCAGCTGGTGAACCATCACCTCTGGGTTTTTTTTTTGTTTTTTTTTCCCCAGAAGAGTTCGAGCTCGATTGAAAAAGTAACGCGTAATCCTGATTAGGGATGCTGGTGCACAGCCGACTCTAGGCAAGGGCTGGGTATTATATTTACAATATAAACAAGCTACCCCACCCCCCCCGGGCCGTGGTAAAATCGTCAAGCATTGACCGGTCGGTCCGCGGGAATAAAAAGGATGGGGACCACTCACCTGTAGGAATGTTTGGTTTTGACTTCTTTTTTTAATATCGAGAGTACATCAAGAAAATGAATAAACATGTACAGTGTTTCGCTTTTGGCTTTACAGGTATGAATCCCTTCAGTACAAAGTCACCTGAGAAACCATCCGTCAGACCAGGTGAGAGGACGGCCTTTGCATTATTGCTTTTAAAAGATGTATAGGATTCTGTGGTGTACTTTTTTATGCAAGGACATTATTTAGATTGTAGATTTTTTTTTTTTTTTTGCTTTTTGTGTCTATTAAAAATTTTGGGGGTGTTGGAGAGCTGTGGGCGTGGTGCTAGCCTGAGCTTGTGGTGTTAAAAAATTCTCAGGCATACTGTCTAAATAATATTTTTTGGGACCTCTTGCGCGCTCCAAGGTCAAGTCACGGGGGCAGCAGTCTAAGCAATGAGGTCCAGACATCCCTCTCCCTAGCGACTTCCTCTGGCTCTTCTGGGGGAACACAGGTGTTTCCAGATTAGCCAAGAGGCATAATCCCTCCAGCGTGTTCTAGGTTGACCCCGGGATCTTTTCCCGTTTGGACATGCCCAAAACACCACAGCAGGGAGGTGTTCAGGCTCTTCTCGGATGGCTGAGCTTCTCACCCTATCTCTAAGGGAGAACCCTACTACCTGGTGAAGGAAGCTCATTTCAGCCGCTTGTATCAGCGATCTTGTTCTTTCAGTCACTACCCAAAGCTCATTACCTTATGTGAGGGCTATAACGTAGATCGACTGGTAAATTGAGAGCTTTGCTTTGCGGCTCAGCTCCCTCTTCATCGCGACAGACCGGTATAAGCTTTGCTGTACAACAGAGCCTGCAGCAATCTGCCTGTTGATCTCCCTCTCCGTCCTTTCCTCACCCGTGAACAAGACCCTGAGATACTTGAACTCCTCCACTTGTGGCAGGACCTCATTCCAGACCTGGAAAGGTGCATTCCACCCTTTTCCAACTGGGAACCGTGGCCTCGGACTTGGAGGTGCTGATTCTCATCCGGGTGCTTCGCACTCAACCGTAGA
Organism: Plotosus lineatus; assembly: GCA_024760905.1. NCBI lineage: Eukaryota > Metazoa > Chordata > Actinopteri > Siluriformes > Plotosidae > Plotosus > Plotosus lineatus. The sequence continues at coordinate 36,901,052 of CM045731.1, forward strand.
TCGCTCCAGTGAGAGCTAGAGGTCCCGTTTTAATGAAGCCAAAAGGACAACATCATCCGCAAAAAAGCAGAGACGAGATCCGTTGGCCCTCAACTCCCTGGCTGCGCCTAGAAATTCTGTCCATAAAAATTATGAAGAGAATCGGTGACAAAGGACAGCCTTCGCAGACTCCACCCTCACTGGAAACGTATTCAACTTGTTACCAATGCAGACCAAACTCTGGGTCTGGTGATAAAGCGACTGAATGGCCTGTAGCAACGGGTCCGGGACGCTGTACTCCGGAGCACGCTTCACAAGAGAGCCTGAGGGACATGGTCGAAAGCCCTCTCTAAATCTATAAAACACATGTGGACAGATTGGGCAAACTCCCATGTCCTCTCCAGGATCCAGTAGAGTATATAGAGTTGTTCGAGACTGCCGCGGCCAGTACGAAAACCACATTGTTGTTCCTGAATCCGAGGTTCAACTATCGGTCGGATCCTGCTCTCCAGCATCAGTACCACCAGCAGCACCCCCCAACCCCCCACCCAGGCGACCCATCCACGGATTAAGTGGAAGTAGAAGAAGAAGAAGATGATAATGATGATTGTGAGCTCTGTGATAGTTTGTTTTAACATTAATCTTAATTTTCTTTGTACACATTTTTCTAAAACAAAAAATTCAAGCTAATTGTTCAAATCTATATCAAATTTTTTTACAGCTTTATTTGTGAAGTCATATGGCAGTTAGGCTGCTCTTGCATTTATCTTTTTTCTTTAGTGCAGTGTTTTTCAATTATTTTATAGGAAGAAAAAAAAAATTTACACCTCGCAAGCGACTATGAATAGTATTACAGTATTTGTCTATAAAATTGTTGTTAGTACACCTCTGTATAACATTGTATCTTTATTAACATTAAAAAAAAAAAAGAAATCTACTGTAGTTCAACTTACAATAAAGAAAAACTTCATTAACATTGTTTTTTAATCTGCAATTGAAACGATTTAAAGTGCACCAATGTGCCTGAAATTTAAAAAAAAATACATCCTTATTTAAACTCATTCAATTTATTTGTCTTAATATCTCCGTCTCTCTCCACCTTTCTCTTCGTTCCTGTTAGAAATGTTTCTGTGTTGCTTCTTGAGAGGTTGTTTACTGCATTTCATATCGTTTGCTCCTGCGAAAAACCGCTACACCATAGCACAACAATGAGAGTGCCACTGCTAACTCGTGGAGTGGAGGTGCAATTACACTTAATTCTCGTACACAATTCCAGAAAAGCATGTTCTTCAGGGTCAAGTTGTCAAAGCAGCAGTTTTATTTTCCCCAATAATTAATAGAGCAGATAAGCCAATTAATTTGTTGTTTGAATGATTGAAAGCATTTTTCAAATCCTCTATATAATGTGACACCTTGAAGACTCCGCCCATTTGTTTCACATCATTTTACTCAACTGGATGCACTGAGGAAGTGCCATTGTGATATGTCAAGCTAAACGGAGTGGGTTTTGGGAAAAAAATATTATTAATGTATAATATATAAGGTTTTTAAATTTTTGTTTTGTTTTGTTACAGTCAGTAAAGAAGGTCGGGTGAACCCATTTAAGGTGAGACAAATATGCATTTTTCTTTCTATCCAAGTTGGAATTTTTGTTTGCTTGCTTGTTAATTTTTTAAGAATTTATACACAAGTTCAGTAGAAATTATCATGTTGTGTTTCATATGAGCAGGTCAGTGGGTCAGGAAAGCTGTCTGCATCTCTGTCACCACAACCCAGAGTTGCTAATGTCCTGGACACCATGACTGCATCCAACAGGAAACAGGCTTTGGCAGCTAAAGCACCAGTGCTAAAACCTCTGGCACCAAAACCACGCACCAAGGTATATAAATACTCACTTACACACACACACACACACACACACACACACACACACACACACACACAATCACACAATCCAACAGCCAACTCAGCTTGTCAGTTTTTTATAATATTGTTTACTTGTATTATCGGTCACCATAAAACCATTGACATGCACTTTGATGATTATTCTCAGTGGCCACTTTTATAGGTGAGTAACACAAAAGACTATGAAAAGATTAAGAAAGGAAATGTGTGTGTGTGTTTGTCTGTTTGTGTGTTTGTGTGTGTGTGTGTGTGTGTGTCAGGCTCAGGCTACACTGCTACAGATGAGAAAGTCTAAACCAGCAAAGAAGGTGGAAGAAAAGGAAGCAGAGACAGAGGTGGAAGAGAAACCGAGAGCAGAAAATCCTGAGAAACTTGCAGGAGAGAGCGAGGAAAACACAAGGTGATGGAACAATGGCCATGTTTATGTAAACAATGTAAGATAGATACTCTTGGTTTACATTAAGTATTGGTTTTATTATTTATTAGGATAGTTTATTTTTTTAGACTGTGATTTTCTTTTTTACATAATTAAAAATTTACGAGTGATGCTTGTGGTGATTTTGTGGTAGTGGTATTGCGGTTGTTGTGATGGTGGTGGTTTTTTTTTACTTATTGTAGCGAGTGTGGTTATGAGTGGATGGGGATCTTGGGTTATTTTGGCTGTTTGCTGGTTGTGGTCACCAGCCTCCTGGTAGTGGTTGTGGTTTTTACATTTGTATTGCAGTGATGATGCTTGTGGTTATTTTGTGGTAGTGGTATTGCGGTTGTTGTGATGGTGGTGTGTTTTTTTTTACTTATTGTAGCGAGTGTGGTTATGAGTGGATGGGGATCTTGGGTTATTTTGGCTGTTTGCTGGTTGTGGTCACCAGCCTCCTGGTAGTGGTTGTGGTTTTTACATTTGTATTGCAGTGCTGATGTTTGTGGTTACTGTGAGGGTTGTGGTTGTTGTGGTTATTGTATGGTGGTGATGGTTGTTGTGGGTATCACATTTCTGTTATTGTGGTGATGTTTTTGGTTGTCTTGTGATGGTTGTTGTGGCGGTGGTTATTGCATTTGTGTTGTTGTTGTTGTTTTTGTGGTGATTCTGGTTAATGTGTTGTGGTGATAGTTGTTTGTAATGGTTAAGTAGACAAAGCTTGGTGTCAGGTTCACTACAAAAAGGCCATAGCATTTTTTCTGTTGTGAATGTTGATCTACTTTTAGGAGTACAATGATCCATATTTTTCTTCATTGTGTGTTTTCCTCTTCTGTATTGCGGCTGTGATTAGATATTCATTTTCTCTTTCATTTTTCTACTAAGACCAAAGACCGGGTTCCAGCTGTGGCTTGATGAGAACAGGAAAAGCATTCTTGACGATGCTCCAGACCTGGATGAGATGGATATCATTAAAGAGGCCATGAGCCGCTTCCGCACACTGTCGAGCGATGAGAGGCTGGTAGGAGTTGATCTTGTTATTGTTCACACACTTGGAGGAAAGCATAGTCTGCTCTCTTAGACTTACTTAAATTATACATACCTATGATTGACAAGGGAGAGAAATCATGGCTGGTCTGTGCAGGGTGACATCATGACATGATTATGATATTGAGACAATGTATTTACAGTCAAGATGATACAGGGATCCCTCACTTTCCGCGGTTAATTGGGACCGTGATCCCCACGTGGCCACCGAATTCCGCAAAGTAGGATCACCCCCCCACACTGACGTATATGTACATGTATGTGTGTATATAATATCAATAAATACATATTCAATGCTATAAATGCTTATAATAACAATTAAACGTTAAAAAAATAATGCATAAGATGTAAATAAAATATAAATACACACACAGACAGACACGCACACGCAGATGCTCACCTCACAAAATGTAATGAGTTTTGATGGGAGGTTTTGGGTTTTTTTTTGTTTTGTTTGTTTAGGGTTTTTTTGTTGCATAATTGGTCTTGTTTTTGCTGCATTTTCCTTAACTTATTCCCTTATTCTTCCTTAATTTCCTTATTTTTTTAATTCAATGAATACTTTTTAAAAAAAGAAAACACGATGCAGTGAAGCCGCATGAATTGAAGCGCGAAGTAGCGACGGATTTCTGTATGTTCTTAGAAGACTAGGTGTTTGACAAAAGTAATGGAACACAGTTGGAGGCTGATTTGTGGGCTATCCCATTCAACTGGAAATTTTAAAGCATGTTCTTGTGCCATTTAGTTGTCATTTTATTTTCTTATTTCTGTACTGTATTGCCCTTTGTGGAGTTTTTATGTATGCTGTATTTGTGTAATGAAGGTAGATAGACAGAACAAGAGAGGAAATAATGTCTCTGTACCCCAGAAAGTGCAACCAGTCTAGGGATTTTTTTAAGGGATAGTGGTGGTCTAGTGGTATAGGATGCAAGGTCGCTGATCCTAAGTATGAGGGTTCGAGTCCCCACAGGGTTGTCACTGTCCCCCCAGTGCAGCTAACTGGGTTATCAAAGGCGGGCCGTGTCTCTCACTGTCTATGGTGAGAGGGATGTAAAAGAACCATTGCTGACTTTCGTAAAGAGTCGCTGCAAAGCCGTCAGCGTGTTTCTGTCCCTTGATAAAGGGTTGTGACAGGAAGGGTATCCGACGTAAAAACCTATGCCAAATCAAATGTGCGAATCAGATGATTCGCTGTGGCGACTCCCAAGAAAGGGAAAAAGCCGAAAGGAAAAGAAGAAGAAAGTCTCTAGAACATATTCTGATGAAATTCTTGTAAAGACCAGCTCCACATTTCTGCATTTTTGTTGCTGTGACGTCCATAAACGTTGTGCTTTGCTGAAATGTCATGTTTTCATATCAGATGTTTCTACCTAACTGAGACAGATGGTGGCATTCAAAATTCATTTAACCTGTAACCGGGTTGAACCGTTTCCCCTGCTGGATTCTGTCTCTGTGGAACTGATCCATAAACACAGCTTACAGGCTGATCGTTTCCTTGAAGACACACCAGACAGATCTTATTTAATCAGGTCCATTTGGGATAAGGGCTAGATCAAAAATGACATTCAGGGCCTCCAAACCCCTCCCCGGCGCTACTTCTCAGTTCGTGACTCTGCACTCAATGGGCTACTGCACTCAGGACAGAACGCACGTAAAACGCACCTCCCATATACAAGATGATACAAGAGGGAGCTCCGCCACGCCATTGCTCTGGAAACACAGACTGGAGAGGGTGATTATTGGATGTGCTCATTGATCTTATGTTAATGTAGTGCTGAGGAGGAGGTATTGAGCCAGGAGAGGATGAATGAACAGAGCAAGTGATGAAAGACGAACGTGTGCAGCAGGCTGTGGCGCTTATAAACGTGGCGTTTTCGGGTGACTCATCGCTGAGGCTGTAATGTCCACCGCTTTTGCCTCTGCTCCTCAATTAGGAAACAAACACGTCTGGACCGGCTCTGTCAATAGCGTTTAGACTTTGAATGTGCTTTTATCCAAACGTGACCGACATATGTGCTGAAAATCTATTAACATTTAGTACAACTTCAGCATGTTTACATTACTTTTTCCTTTATCTTTGAAATAATTGTCTATCGAGTTATCAATTTTGAAATATTGACCATATGTTTTTCAGATTATATTACCAACCACCCAAATATGTCTTACTCGGTCTTAAAAATTAAAAAAAAAAAAAAAATCACATTGTATCTTCTGAGTTATTTAAAAAAAATCTTTATTTCCAAATTGGTGTGTAGTAGGCGGAAACATAAAGGTTATTAACTTGATAAACTCGTGTATATTCTGGTTCTAATGACCATTTTGTTCAGCTAGCCTGCATTTATTTGGGCGTGTTTTTGAAACAGAATACGAAGCAGGTTAATGGGGGTGGACTTGCTAACATAATCTTCAATTTGTTGGTGTTAAATCATTTATATTTGTTGTAAATCTGAGGTTTCTATACAGATCATGCCGTTCATTCAAGTTTAACCGACTTTGAACATTCATTTGAAAATTGTGTGAAATGTAAAGGGTTCATGTGAATAATTTCAAAGGAAGTCCATTAAATAAGAAAAGGTGCCATCCTCCATTACAAAGAAAATAGTGGCACCCAACAAAGACCACCATGTTGGTGGAGCCATACAATCTTATTTCACTGTTTAGTCGTCATTTTTATTTAGGGTTTTTTTGTTTTGTTTTGTTTTGTTTTGTTTGTGTTTTTTAAACTTTAAAAGCTGGTTTTCATAAGGTTTAGTGTGACCATAAAACAAACCAGTCAGAAGTGGAATTATGGGGTTTTGTTGTTGTTGTTTTTTGTTTGTTTTTTTTTTTGTTGTTTTTTTGCCAGCTCTCTGAACCTGTTTATCTCAACATCAGATCTTTTTTGCTTTTCGGCTGTTCCCTTTTTTTTTTCTCATGGCTCACCACAGCGAATCATCGCATGTTTGATTTGGCATAGGTTTTTACGTCGGATGCCCTTCCTGACACAACCCTTTAGCAAGGGACAGAAACACGACGGCTAGGCAGCTACTCTTGTCGGTCATCAATGGTTCTTTTACATGAACCTCTCACCATAGACAGTGAGAGACATGGCCGGCCTTTGATAACCCAGCCAGTGCACTGGGGGGGACAGTGACAACCTTATGGAGAGTGGGACTCAAACCCCCAATGTTAGGACCAGCGATCCAGCGCTCTTTACCACCAGGCCACCACTGCCCCTTTATCTCAATACCTGATATGTTAAATAAACAATTGAATTTATTTATTGCAATTTTTTTTGTTTTTGTTTTTTTGTATTTGTATTTTCATCTGTAAGGTCGGTTTAAAATTGTTTATACAAATTAATACACTAGGGCCAAGTGTATGGGTTTTTAAATTTTTCACAACTCATTTTAGTAGAAATCCTTTATAAATAAACAAATAACTAAAAGGATATTAACATAATTCTGTTATTTTTAGTTTTTATCTATATTTCAATAATTTGTTGTAGTTCTACAGTGTTTTTAAACATTTTTTCATACAGTATATTTATAGACATGCTTGACTTGTGCTGTAGTGTTTACATACAAATTTCATGAACGCACTGCAACTCAAAGACATGATTGTCTTCTGGTTGACAGTTTGTGCCGATTATCGTTCTCCTGAAAGGATTTTAAAGGATTAGCTGCTTCATTTGATCGGAATTTGTTCAGATTGGCCTCAAATTGTTTCATTCAGATTGATGTGTTTAGATGAATGTTATTTCTTCCCACTGAGCAATCAGTCTGATTTATTAACGCGTTATTAGTCCGCCTGTAACTACACAAAAAATGTCAAATTGAGCGTCAAAATAAATTGTGTACCTTCCTTTTTCAGAAGTGGACGGAGAAGGCGAAACACTCTACCAGAGAAGGCGGAGAGCTCAAGAAAAGAAAACGAGATGAAGAGGACAAGAGCGAAATTAATGGACAGATAGAAGCAGATGAAAACAGCATAAAGAAGAAAAAGCCTTTGGACACTTCAGCAAAGCTCTCTGTGTTTGCCTTCAACAAGAATTAATACTCCCGGGTTGTTGGGTTTTGTTTTTTGTTTCTTTTTTTCTTTTTTTTTTTGAGCATTTGCAAATTCCTATAAAAGTTTTCTTCCCCCCCAACAAGTTTCTCTTTTTTTTGTCTGTTGTCTTGTTCATTGGTGTTTGTACATATTTCTGTGAACTGTTTATCAATAAAATGCTGACTTTTATGAAGTGTTAAAATGTGCTACCTCTTGCTTTATTAACTGACCCGTGTGTCATGTGATTTGACGTGTGGGATCTGTGGGTACAGACGCTTCCTAACTTACGTTTTTGTTTGGTTCCGGATGGCCGAACGCAAGTTGAAAAAAAAAAAAATGCAAGTTGTTACTGTATGTTCCAGTAACGTATGATGTTCATACTGTACTATACATCCATAAATACCATTGCCGTATCTCATAAAACTCCCCTAAATCAATTATTATAAACATAACATTGTAAAATAATATCAAATACTATCAACATTTATTTCAAATAAATTAAATTCAAGCAAAATAATTTCAAATAGATAAATTTTAATCAAGTTCACACATCAAATATCAAATACAGTATCAAATATAACCTTTAACATTCTCTATGATGCGATCTTTCTGCTTGTAAATGGTTCCGATGGTCGACGGAGCCATTTGGAAGAAACGTGCAACATTCACGTTTTTCACCAGCATCAATTTTCTTGATAATAGCCATCTTTGTTTCTAACTAGATGGTTTGCTGCTTTTTCTGATTACCACGATCACTAGTAGGCTTACGCTTCTGACCAACCATATTTGCTTAGGGTTGCAAAAGTCCACAAAACAGTGTAAACACAAAGATCACGGCGACAACGTCTTAACACAAGGATAACATGCAGTAAACTGGGAAGAAGGAGGGGTACGTTCAGTCTGTCGTTTGTAAACAATTGGACGCAGCATCATTAAGTCATTGCGTCATTACGTCAGCGTACTACATAGGTACGTCTCATTCTATAGACAGCACGCTAAAGTCAAAATTTGACTTTTTTTTTTTTTTTTTACGTAAAATCGAAAAATACATAAAACAAATTAACGTGAGTCGGGGAGCGTCTGTATGCTGAGTTACTGCAAAGGAATGGTGTAGAATAAAGATTCTTATATTTACATAAAAGTAATAACATTAAAGTAACAATCGCTACATAAAAATTCTACAAAGCATATTAAACAGTAATAAATGAAAGTAATTATAATATTCGGTGTGCTGAATTTTTGTTTACAAATAGAACACTTTCAAATCCGGTTTAATAGCGCAGCCATCTGTGGCCGGGAGTCCATCTGAGCTAATTGGCCGAGCTCTCACTTCCTCGTCAGTCACAACGATCGCCAGCCAGTCACAGGTGTCTATGATCTCGTTCGTGCGAGTGGACGGATAGTGTTTTCCTTCCGAGTGTGTTAGACCGCCGCTGATCAAAAAACATGCTTTTACCCCTCCCGGGTTGATGGAGGTGGCATGATAGGGATGGCAATTACATTTAAAGTACTAGTTCTATCATCTTAATATATTTATATATAGGAACGTTATAATAAAGAACGTACATAACAACATGTATACTGTCTCTTATGGTCTACTTATTGATTCCAGCCCTCTTTACAGCAAGTTTTTTCAGTTTCATTCATTCATTTGTTCATTTTCTGAACCGCTTATTCCTAGTTAGGGTCACTGTGAGGCTGGCACCAATTTCAGCCTAAGATGGGATATTGACAACCTGTTGAGAGTGGGGTTTGAATCCCCAACTTTGGGATTAGTGATCAGCACCTTACCACCAGGCCATCATTGCACTGCTGGAAAACTATTGTTTACAAATATGTTTTTTTTTTTTTTTTTTGACAGGATAAAAACAGATACAAAATTTAAAATAAAAATCAATAGCAAAGAGACCCGGGGTTCACCCAGAACATGCTGGTCTGGGGATGCCTCGGTGTGTCCCCCGGAAGAGCTTGAGGAAGTGGCTGGGGAGAGGGGTGTCTGGACCCGAACCCGAATGATGATGACGATGAGGATGAGAAAGTTCAGGAATTAATTTAAAACTGAAATGATGACAAATACTTACCTTTTGGCCAATATTCTAATAAACATTAAATAAATGAATAAAAATAATCACATATATAAATGCAGTGATTTAAGGACTAACTAAATTGTATTTAAAATATTAGGGTACATGGGTGCTCAGTATTTTCAAAACGCATCTAAAAAAAGTGAAGATCACGTTTTAGGAAAGTTATTTAAATAATATTTAAACATACTGCTTTTAAGCGTCGAGTGGGTGAACATCAGCACCAAGACTCTTCTCAGATATTCAGTGACTCTCATCTCCTAAAAAAATCCTTGTAAACCTGATTCGGTACCAAATCTCTTACTATTCCTTCGTAGGCTCCCTAAAACCCGCTTCCAATAAACCAGGTTTCCGACCTATGTAGTGCACTCTGTCCAAAATTCAAGCTGCTTAGAGATGCTACAAAAGAGTGACGTAATCATCCAGTCTGACCAATAACGCTACAAAAATTAGCATATCACAATAAAGGCTGAGGTGTTGTACGCGCGCTCACAACCTGAAGAGAGGAAAGGAAGCAGCAGGTGAAGTAGCCAAGAGGAGAAACTTCACACGACTGAGAGTTTGTATGTCTTCATTCTATTTATTGCAAGAGAGGGAAGAAAAAACGTTAATGAAAGCTTTATATAATTATATAAATTATAATTGAATGGTAATAAACATTACATGTTTTTCTTAGCAGGCTTGTTTAATTCATGAAATTATATTTTGACTGTCAAAGGACCAAGAGCACTCAAAATAGTGCTTCAATTATTACTAATAAAAGTGAATTTAATAGTGTAATAAAGTATATATTTAGTGAGAAAAAGGAAATAATGGAGTATATAATATAGTATTAATAATTTAATTGTAAACATTATTCAATTAAACAGGTGACATTGAAGTAAGTCTGATACTCCTATATGTTTTACACCATGTTGTTGCCAGAAAGCTTTAAAATCCCCATTTATATAATGGAGCACTCCAAACAGAGTCAGAGAGAAAGTGAAGCCTCTTCGAGTAACGACCCGGCTCTAAATGGACTCTTGGATGGGATGGAGAAGATGCCCAAGTGGAACGGAGCATCTAAGGACACACCCAAAGGTGAGAAGCCTACTAGCAAGAGCAGCATCCGTGCTTCATGTTCATCTGTGATGGGGAGCTGGAGAGAAGAGCGCACTCGGAGTCTGGAGGATAACGAGATGAGCCTTCCGAGTATCATCGCCGCTTACACCACCATCCTCAGGGGTCTGGGAGAAGACCCTCAGAGGCAAGGCCTCTTGAAGACTCCTTATAGGGCAGCAACAGCCATGCAGTTCTTCACCAAGGGATATCAGGAGAAAATCATTGGTGAGTGATGATTTGAGATGGGAAGTGTATGGACAGAGGTTCTTGAACATGGTCTCGGGGAACCGAGACTTTTGTAGCTTGTCAATGTCGACGTGGAAGTGGAGGAACTTGTAAAGGGTACCAATGCACAACTCCCCAAAAAAGAGCTGCTTTTTTATAGAGCAGATGTTCTTGATCAGGATCCTGCTGCTAAACAGTGAGACTGAAAACAGGATTTCAAGCCTTTTTGTCCCTGTTTACTGGGGGAAAACAATAATCTGAGTTATTTGAGTAAAAAAAAATGGATTATAAAGCTTATGCTGATAAACCACTGGACTTACTTAAATAAACAAACAAACAAAAAAGCCCACTGTTAAACATTTAAGGCATTAATACAACACTGTTCGAGGTATTCGATCAGCACTGTTAGTTCTATCTGTCTGTTGTTTTTTTTTGGAAGCATTCAGAGCAAACATTTTGTGTTCAACCCAAAGTTCATGTTAAGAGTGTCAGGCCCGGTCTGTATTTTTTCATGTTGTTTTGATTGAACTTTAGCATGAGAGATTTCCTTTCGGCTGTTCCCTTGATCAGGGGTCGCCACAGCGAATGATTCGCACATTTGACTTGGCAGAGGTTTTTACGTCGGATGGTCTTCCTGACACAACCCTTTAGCAAGGGACGGAAACACACTGACGGCTTTGCAGCTACTCTTTTCGAAAGTCAGCAATGGTTCTTTTACTTGAACCGCTCACCATAGACAGTGAGAGACATGGCTGGCCTTTGATAACCCAGTTAGCTGCACTGGGGGTGATTGAACTTCTGAATATCGTACTTTAATTTATATTACACAGGAGCTGATTAGCTCATTGAGATTCATTAATTAGGTCATTGTAGTTCATATCTTATATAAATTTACAAAAGCTACTTTGCAAACTTGGGATGATTTATTTATAATTTTTTGCCAATGTTCCCATGTAGTAAACTGTATACTAAAACCGTTATTCACTGGATCCCACTGAATACCAATACGTGAGATGAAAAGTTTGAATTAATTAGCTGACATGATTATTTTGTTAGCAATAGTCTGATTACAACATTTATTTATTACAAATTTTCCCTAACCCGGATAATTACACATTGCTATGGAAACCCGTGGCACCTTGAATATGGGGACTTTTCTTCATGCCTCTTTGTTCTTGAATCTGTTCTGGACATCTTGAGTCCATTTCCAGACTCTGCATGATGCACATACTTGTGCGAACCATTCGAATGTGTGTTGTGCATGTACTGACTCTTATAAGAATATTTGTCATAGAATAACACGAGAGTTTGATGAAAATGATGATGATAAACAGTGTTTTTATTTACAAAGCAATGTTATAATAATCATGATAAGGTTGAATTCTATAATAATAAGATGAGGGCGTTTAAGTACTCAGTTTGTTTTGTTGGCAGATATGAACAGGATGACAGTTACCCTTTTGGCAGGTAAACCCAGTTGTTGTGCTTTAACAGGTTTCTGATTTAAAGGAAGTGATGGGGCTGATATTCTTCATTCCATTCACATGTTTTTCAGTTTCCTCTTCTAGAGCCTCACCTTTGTTTACCATCGACACCTTTAGGGAAACAATTTTCTTGAAGGGTATTTCTCTTATACTGTACAGCTCCAGGAAGTGTGTAAATTGTCCAGCCGGTATGCATTGTACTCATTCGGATTCTTGGTTCCGCTCATCAGAGGCTTCTCATGGCTTTTGTGGATTAATATTGGTCCTGCATTGTGAGTGGTGGAGGCAGGGAGCTGCCCCTCATAGTTTTACCCCAGTACACACATCTGGTCCTGGTTTGGGCAGTGCTGGTAAAGCCCTCAGTTGTGAAGCATATTGGCAGGTTTTCCTGTCCTGAAACTCTCGGACGAGTTCAGTGCTCCCGCTGAACCTTTACCCTGGTGATGAGCAGTCACATGATGCATCCACAACTTGCATTATTACAGTGAACTAAATTCAGTTGTGTTATTTCTTTATAGCTGATTGCTAGTTTTTGTTAAATTGCAGATTTTCTAATAAAACGGAAAATGTATTTTTAAGCTTAATTTATCTTGATCTAATTGTATGGAAACATTTTTACTCATTATATACAGATGTATTACTAGATACATACTGTATGGCAGTGGTCCCCAACCCCCGGGTCGCGGACCGGTACCGGTCCGAGGATCAATTGGTACCGAGCCGCACAAGAAATAATTAATTATTTCTGTTTTATTTATTATCTGAGTTTGAACTATCTTTTATTTTTGAAAAAAAACTTTTATTTTGAAAATGACCGGATTCTCTCGGTTACATGTCGGCCATTTGAACGCAAAAATGTAACCCACAAGGGGATGGCACATGAACAGAGGCGAGTTGGACATGTTTCAAACAATAGCGGGGATTTCGGGTGAGACTGAGCCTGAGCCTTCATTCTCCCCGCTGGTGTACTGTCACCTAATTTTTTTTTTTTTTTTTTTTTAAAGAAGAGTTCGAGCTCGATTAAAAATGTAACGCTAAATCCTGATTAGGGAAGCTGGTGCACATCTCAGCTGACTCTGAGCAAGGGCGGTGTATTATCTTTACAATATCAACAAGTCCCCCCACCACGGGGGGTAAAGGTAAAGTAAAGGTAAAGTCTGTTGGGTTTTTACACTTGAGCCTCGTGGCTCATCAGGCTGATGCTTATCCCTGGTTTCCGTAGCGTTAAACGACCAGGAGTTCAACTCCCCCTGGATGGGACACTAGTCCATCGCAGGTTACCTTCCCAGTATATCTTTACTAGTACCCATTTATACTGCTGGGTGATGTTGTATGGCTTAGAAACAGTGGCGCTGAGGAAAAGACAGGAGGCAGAGCTGGAGGTAGCGGAGATGAAAATGTTGAGGTTCTCTCTGGGAGTAACGAGGATGGATAGGATCAGAAATGAGTATATCAGAGGGACAGCCCATGTAAGATGTTTTGGAGACAAAGTCAGAGAGGCTAGATTGAGATGGTTTGGACATGTACAGAGGAGGGATAGTGATTATATTGGCAGTAGGATGCTGAGGTTGGAACTACCAGGCAGAAGGCCTCGAGGAAGACCAAAGAAGAGATTTATGGATGTGGTGAAGGAAGACATGAAGGTCGTTGGAGTCAGAAAAGAAGATGCAGAGGACAGGGTGAGATGGAGGCGGATGATTTGCTGTGGCGACCCCTGAAGGGAGCAGCCAAAAGTAAAAGAAGAAGAAAGAAGAAGATTTATACTGCTGGGTGAACAGAGGCACACTTGTGATTGAGACCTTACCCAGGGGTCTAAGCACAGTGAGGGTCTCAGTGGGATTCGAACTCACAACCTCCCGATCATGAGCGCAGCACCCTAACCACTACGCCTCTGGCCCCGCTACTTCATTTTAAAGCATATTAAATTCTCTTTGCATTTCTTTATACTATGATGAAGTGGGCCACATTTATTTGTGGAACTTTGGTCACAGTTCCTTTATCTATTTTCTAAAAGTAATAATTTTATGGAGCGCTGAAATAATTCGTTGCAAGCTGTAAATGATGCAGACATTGCAAATAGTGATGAGGAATGGAGACCCTGGTACACCACTGCCAAACTAAATGTGATGTAAAATTGATTGCTGCTTGATTTTTTTCATCCTGTTTTTATTCTTTAAAAAAAACTTCTCGTCTTCGCGTGTTTCATGCTGTTTGTATTCTTAGTGGTGCTTAATGGATTTATTGCAATTTGACAAAAAAGAGGGATTTTTGGAAAAAAAATACTTCAGTGTTGCTGCTAGTTTTAAATAATAGATTCTAGATTTGAATGTTCCACGGGGGAACCGTGGTAAAATTGTCAAGTGTTGACCAGTCCGCAGTGATAAAAAGGTGGGGGACCACTGCTGTATGGTATGTTCCCAGTATAACTAGAGAATCATTGCAGGGGCTCATCCTGAATCACCCCTAAAGCTTATTACCTCATACCAAACCTCAGCCAATCGTGGCTTTATACTTTCACCAGCCTCAAGCGTATTAAGTTTATGCGGCCAACATTTAATGTTTGTGCTGTTCAGGACAGATTGATAATGTATAACGATGCACATGTCACAGGGTCAGTGACGCAGCCCAGCCAGTCCAACAAGCTCATGTCACTACCAGGCTTGAACAGCCAATGACGAGGGTGACATGTTTCTGAGCATGCTCAGTGTCGCAGCACTCACATGTTGTTTGACAATGGCAAAGACTAATGTTTCTGGAAGGATGCGTTGATGGCTTATATCAGTGGTCCCCAACCTTTTTATCACCGCGGACCGGTCAACGCTTGACAATTTTACCACGAGCCGGGGGGGGGGGGGGGGGGGGGGTAGCTTAGCTTGTTTATATTGTAAATATAATATCTGGCCCTTGCCCAGAGTTGACTGAGATGTGTGCCAGCACCGGAACTGGTCCGCAGACCGGGGGTTAGGGACCACTGTCTTATATGATCATTTTAATAGCGAGTAGCACTAATTCAATGCAGGGGCCCTCTAACAGTACAACACAATAAGTGATGAGTTATTACATTCCTCCATACAGAACCCTGGTCTTCTACTTGTGACCCTGGAATACACCCGAGTTCTACACTGTTCTTCTTCTTCTTCTTTTTTTTTTTTAGACTTAAGAACATTAACATTTCCCAATATTAGAGTCTCCTGAAGTTGTTTAAAAGTTGAACAACAGGACAATTATACATTGATTATACTTTTATAAATATTTTGTTCGCCTATGCTTTAGGATTAATAAGCAGGTAAATATAATCGTAAATTTACTGATTGGTCTTCACTAGATTGTTGGAATCGAAACTGTTTAGATACGGTTATGGAAACTTTTCCAGCCTGATGAGCATCAACAACTTTGTTTTTGTGAGCTCCTCGCAAATCTCCGTTGGTCACATGATATACAGGTCCTTCTCAAAAAAGTAGCATATTGTGATGAAGTTCATTATTTTCTGTAATGTACTGATAAACATTAGACTTTAATATATTTTAGATTCATTACACACAACTGAAGTAATTCAAGACTTTTATTGTTTTAATATTGATAATTTTGACAAAAAAGTAAAGAAAAACAAAAAATCCTTATCTCAAAAAAATTAGCATATTTCTTGACCTGGAGAATGCGGCACCTGTAGCCCATTTCCTGCACACGTCTGTGCACGGTGGCTCTGGATGTTTCTACTCCAGACTCAGTCCACTGCTTCCACAGGTCCCCCAAGGTCTGGAATCGGCCCTTCTTTCACTTTTTCCACTGAGGTGCCTTGATACAGCACTCTGGGAACAGCCTATTCGCTCAGAGATTTCTTTCTGTGTCTTACCCTCTTGCTTGAGGGTGTCAATGATGGCCTTCTGGACAGCAGTCAGGTCGGCAGTCTCACCCATGATTGCGGTTTTGAGTAATGAACCAGGCTGGGAGTTTTTAAAGCCTCAGGAATCTTTTGCAGGTGTTTAGAGTTAATTGGTTGATTCAGATGATTAGGTTAATAGCTCGTTTAGACTACCTGAACATGATGTGCTAATTTTTTGAGATAGGAATTTTGGGTTTTCATGAGCTGTATGCCAAAATCATCAGTATTAAAACAATAAAAGACCTGAAATATTTCAGTTTGTGTGCAATAAATCTAAAATATATGAAAGTTTAATTT
>CM045731.1:36920000-36925000 GCA_024760905.1 Plotosus lineatus
ACAGCTGGGAGTGAAATAAATGCACCGCAAGGCTAAAACTCAACAAAACAGACATCATTATCTCAGACACCCTTAATAATAATAATACTGTAATAATAATAATAATAATAATAATAATAATAATAATATTACACATGTTGATATAAAATTTGTCCAAGTTCTTTTGTCTGTCTTTTTTTTTATCTGTTTTTTCTGTCAGTGTACAGTAAAACCTCCGCTGACGAACGCTTAAGATCATGAACTTTTCGCTTCAAGAACATTAAATTTGCGAGCATATAGTCTCTGCTGACGAACTAGTTTTCGGGGACGAACCAAACCACGCGGTCGAACAGCGCCACGGTGGCGGCCACGAGAAGTTGACGCACGCTCACGGCGTCACAGTTCGTCACACCCCTTTCTTTGAGTGCGGAAGTGGTTTGTGTTTGATAGACATTTTGGACCATATTGAGTGTACTTTTGCTATTATGGGACCGAAAAAGACCCCACCACAGGCGGAGATCATTGAAAAACACGAACGAGGTGTGCGTTTATGTGACTCAGCGTCCCAGTACCAGTACAAGGAAAAAGGAAGCTATTAAGGGTGCGTGTGTGGCTAAGGGTGTTTCCAAACAATAGGCGTTTCCAAACATTCCTTCCAAACAGTAAGTCCCTCCCTCTCTCCTCCTCCCACTCCATTCCATCAAGCCGTCAACTACCATCACAAAGGTAAATAAAACGACTTTATTATACAGTACAGTTTATTTCTTTAATTACAATACAATAGCACATTTATTATACATAAAATAAGGTATATTTTTGTGTAGTTTTAAGGCTTATTTAGTAGAAAATTATGTTTTATGGGGACCTGGGAACGGATTATTCTCATTTTAATGGTTTCTTATGGGAAATAAATTTTCGGAAGACGAACTTTTCGCCTCACACACACTTTCTGGGAACCAATTATGTTCGTGAGCAGAGGTATCACTGTATGTGTCTCTTACTGTCTGTAGTGGAAACTAAAACAAATACTGAACATGTCGTAGTCAATGGACTTGTTGAGAACAGCAGTGTAGGGTGCGTCTTAAAGAACATTTCTTAGTTTTCTTAGTTCGACAACTTTATTGAAAATGTGCTAGTCATGACGGCACAAATAACAGTAATTAACTCTCAGTAAAATGAAAGGAAAGTCCCACGCGAGCCACGCCATGCTCCCCTATAGAACAGCAGCTGTGTGCTATTTAACACAAAAGAAACGCAGTCGATCCCTCAGCATGTATGTGGCTCGTGATGACAGAACTAGCCACACACACACACCACACATGCATGGCACGCACATCGTGTTATATTGATTTTCAATATATTATATCAATATACTGTATACATTTTTTACTTTCAGTATACTGTGTTAGATTCCCCCCTTGAATATATATGCAGTGTGTGTGTGTGTGAGTGTGAGTGTATACATAAATATATACGTTTCTCTATCCCTCCCTCCATCTCTCTCTCCCTCTCTCTTTCTCTCTCTCTCTCTCTCTCTCTCTCTCTCTCTCTCTCTCTCGCTCGCTCTCTCTCTGTCTCTCTTGATTAGCCCAGGTTTATCTTTTCTCATGCCTTAACGTGTGCACAATAAATCAGTCAGTCGCCTGTGTCTACCTTTTTCCTTTGATAGCCAGACCCCCCCCCCCCCCACACACACACACACACACACACACATCTATATGCATCAGCACTCAGATATGCCCTCTTGCGTCACATCATACACTACACACTTGTTTTTCTGCTCGTCGGTGAGTGTATCTGTTTTATTTTAGAGACATATAAATGTTATATATCTCTTTAGAACATTGGCATAATAATGTAAATATAGTTTCAGTATAAGTTTATTCAATGGCAGCTTTTTAAAACTAAATGAATAAATAAATACATTTGAAGAGAGAGAGAGAGAGCGAGAGAGAGAGAGAGAGAGAGAGAGAGTGTGTGTGTGTGTGTGTGTGTGTGTGTGTGTGTGTGTGTGTGTGTGTGTGTGTGTGTGTGTGTGTGTGCGCGCACTGCCCTTTCTCCAGCTCAGCTTCATCAAATGGTTGATGACATTTGAATGGCGCTCGAGGGCGAGAGAGTTTATGAACACATATTGAATCTCTCTCTCTCTTCTCTCTCTCTCTCTCTCTCTCTCTCTCTCTCTCTCTCTCTCTGTGTCTTGTTTTATCCTCTTTTCTTTTTCCCTCTCCCTGTTTGCTTCCTTTTGTTATCGTTGTCCCCCCTCTCTCTCTGTTTTTATCGATTCGTTTTAATAGATATTTCTTTTCTTCTTTCTCTTTACAGCTCCAGTAATCCTCAAAAAAAAATTAGTTTTATTTTCTATAAAATTATAGTAGTAACCTCCTTCAAGGCTGATTGTCAGATCCTGCCAAGGCCAGTAAATGGTCAAATTTAATTTGTATAAAGTGGGGAGTAATGGTTTATTTTGTTCTTTATCTTCTTTTACTTTCGGCTGCTC
This sequence comes from Plotosus lineatus, assembly GCA_024760905.1. NCBI lineage: Eukaryota > Metazoa > Chordata > Actinopteri > Siluriformes > Plotosidae > Plotosus > Plotosus lineatus. The sequence continues at coordinate 36,922,477 of CM045731.1, forward strand.
CCTTCAGGGGTCGCCGCAGCAAATCATCTGCCTCCACCTCACCCTGTCCTCCGCATCTTCTTTTCTGACTCCAACGACCTTCATGTTTTCCTTCACCACATCCATAAATCTCTTCTTTGGTCTTCCTCGAGGCCTTCTGCCTGGTAGTTCCAACCTCAGCATTCTACTGCCAATATACTCACTATCCCTCCTCTGTACATGTCCAAACCATCTCAATCTAGTCTTTCTGACTTTGTCTCCAAAACATCTTATGTGGGCTGTCCCTCTGATATACTCATTTCTGATTCTATCCATCCTCGTTACTCCCAGAGAGAACCTCAACATTTTCATCTCTGCTACCTCCAGCTCTGCCTCCTGCCTTTTCCTCAGCGCCACTGTTTCTAAGCCATACAACATCGCTGGCCTCACCACCATCTTGTACACTTTTCCCTTCATTCTTGCTGACACTCTCCTATCGCACATCACACCGGACACTTTTCTCCAACCATTCCAGCCTGCCTGCACACGCTTCTTCACCTCTTTTCCACACTCTCCATTGCTCTGGATTGTTGAGCCTAAGTACTTAAAATCCTCCACCTTCGTTATCTCTGCTCCCTGTAACATCACTGTTCCTCCTGGGTCCTTCTCATTCACACACATGTATTCTGATTTTCTGAGGCTAACCTTCATTCCTCTCCTTTCTAGGGCATACCTCCACCTCTCTAGATTTTCCTGCACTTGTTCTCTGCTCTCACTACAGATCACAATGTCATCTGAAAACATCATAGTCCATATGGAGATTCTTGTCTCACCTCGTCTGTCAGCCTATCCATCACCATAGCAAACAAGAAGGGGCTCAGAGCTGACCCTTGATGCAGTCCCACCTCCACCTTGAATTCGTCGGTCACACCGACAGCACACCTCACCACTGTCTTACATCTCTCATACATGTCCTGCACCACTCTAACATACTTCTCTGCCACTCCAGACTTCCTCATGCAATACCACAGTTCTTCTCTTGGCACCCTGTCATATGCTTTTTCCAGATCCACAAAGGCACAATGTAGCTCCCTCTGACCTTCTCTGTACTTCTCTATTAACATCCTCAAAGCAAACATTGCATCTGTTGTGCTCTTTCTTGGCATGAAACCAAACTGTTGTTCACAAATGCTGACCTCTGCCCTTAGTCTAGCTTCCATTATTCTTTCCCATAACTTCATCTTATGGCTCATCAACTTTATCCCTCTGTCGTTGCTGCAACTCTGCACGTCTCCCTTGTTCTTAAAAATGGGCACCAGCACACTTCTCCTCCATTCCTCTGGCATCTGCTCACTTTCTAAGACCTTGTTGAATGTTATTGTCAGAAAATCTACTGCTACCTCTCCTAGACACTTCCATACCTCCACAGGTATATCATCAGGACCAACTGCCTTTCCATTCTTCATCCTCTTCAATGCCCTTCTCACTTCACCCTTACTGATCTTTGCTACATCCTGCTCCTCAATGGTCACCTCTTCTACTCTTTTTTCTCTCTCATTTTCCTCATTCATCAGCTCTTCAAAGTACTCTTTCCATCTTCCCAGCACGCTTCTGTCATCAGTCAATACATTTCCCTCGCTGTCCTTTATCAATCTAACTTGCTGCACGTCCTTCCCATCTCTATTTCTCTGCTGTGCCAACCTGTATAGATCATTTTCTCCCCCTTTACTATCCAACCTATCATACAAGTCATCATACGCCCTCTGTTTGGCCTTAGCCACTGCTACTTTCGCCTTACGCTGTGTCTCCCTGTACTGCTGTTTACTCTCTTCGGTCCTCTCAATGTCCCACTTCTTCTTAGCTAACCTCTTCCTTTGTACACACTCCTGCACTTCCTCATTCCTCCACCAAGTCTCCTTATCTACTTTCCTTCCAGAGGACACACCAAGTACTCTCCTACCTGTGTCCCTGATCACATTTGTTGTGGTTGTCCAGTCATTTGGAAGCACTTCCTGGCCACCCAAAGCCTGTTTCAACTCCTCCTTGAAGACAACACGACACTCTTCCTTTTTCAGCTTCCACCACTTTGTCTTCTGCTCTGCCTTTGCCTTTTTCACCTTTCTCACCATCAGAGTCATCCTGCACACCACCATCCTATGCTGTTTGGCAACACTCTCACCCACTATGACTTTGCAGTCACTGACTTCCTTCAAATTACATCGCCTACTCAAGATGTAGTCTGTGGGGAAGTGGTGGTCTAGTATAGGTATAGTATAGTATCTGGTATAGGGCGCTGGATCGCTGATCCGAAGGTTGGGGGTTCGAATCCCACTCTCCACAAGGTTGTCACTGTCCTCCCCAGTGCAGCTAACTGGGTTATCAAAGGCGGGCCATGTCTCTCACTGTCTATGGTGTGAGGAATGTAAAAGAACCATTGCTGACTTTCGTAAAGAGTAGGCTGCAAAGTCGTCAGCGTGTTTCTGTCCCTTGCTAAAAAGGGTTGTGACAGGAAGGGCATCCGACGTAAAAACCTCTGCCAAATCAAACGTGCGAATCAAATGATTCG
>CM045731.1:36930000-36972500 GCA_024760905.1 Plotosus lineatus
TCAAGATACTAGGCAGTGGGGACAAACATATTATTTTTCTTGAGACAGTGGAAATGGATTGATTGTGTTTTGGAAAAGAGCTCTTCAAATAGATCGGTGGATATTTATAAGATCTGTCTTTGGAAAGTTATGGTTGATATTTATTGCTTTGCCATCGTTCACAATACAGATTGGATGCTTGTTAAACGTTAATATCACAGAAGAGAAGTCAAGGTGAAATGCACTGCACATGGATGTTTGGTGAAAAAAAATGATTCCTTCTTACTAAACAGATGGGGTCTTGGAGGAAGGGGAAAATAATGGCCGGTACTGTCAGAAAAATATAATTTAAATAAAAACATAGCTGCAGGTCGGTTGAGTAAATGGCACATTAAAATAAACAAAAAAAAACCATGTACCGTATTCAACGTAATATGTGCCCTGATCCATTAAGGCCCCCCCCCCCATGTTTTTTTTTTGTTTTGTTTTTTGTTTTTTTGTTTTTTTTGTTTTTTTCTTACGTCTAATAACTGCCCATGTGTACTGGTCGCAAGATCGTAGATCAAAATTACCAATTTTATTCGATCAGTCTCTGTATCTGTATTCGGTTTCGAATTTTATTTGATCAGTCTCTAACTGTAAAATGAGGGGTTGACTGCTTACACTTCATAAATTTAAAGACGTTCCTGGCCATGTGATTTTATTTATGTTCGTGTTGATTGGTTCAACGTGCCATGTGCTAAAGTTGACATTCGTGTTGATTGGCTCGATTTTACTTCTAGGAAAATGTTTAAAGGAACACCACCGAGAGGGAAAAGTAAGGGCTCTTTATTTTAATGTTTGCTGTTTTCTGTTTATTTTCAGCTTTCATGTAAGTAATTTGGTTGATACCACAAAAAGAATAACACAAATACCAGTAAAACTCTTTTATTGTTCTGTTATTATTCATGTTTTTCACCTCGATGGGAATAAGCACTTACCGTCCCACTCCGCTGGTAATCATTTTAATAAGCTCCCACCCACTCCAATTTTTAAAGCATCCTGGGCACTTATCACGTTGAATTCGGTAATACGTGTAATGCATAGCATTGCGCTATGCTAAAACATACTTGATGGAACACTTTTTTAAGCTGTACAGTGGATTTCCGGTGCATTGTGGGTAATACAAGTTGCTCTGCTGGAGTACTTCTGCATTGTTAATTTCACACAGGCATTCGCTCATTCATGAAATTAATTACCCTCTCTGTCTTCAATTCACATTTGACCCAGTTCATATGACTTCAAGTTGGAAGTTACTCTGAAGAGTTGACCAATTTTCTGCGATGGGTTCAACACTGCTGTGTGGGTCGCACTGCACTGTAGCCTCATTGGGACACTTCAGATGTCAAAAGCATGACTCGGAGAAAAGCTGTAGTTAATCTCTGTTTATTAGTGCCGTTGTTCTAGAGAGCGTGAAGCAGTCAGCAGTGTAATGAAGCCTTATTAAACCAGGCTGCTGTCACTAATCGGAAGCTGCTCAATCTCTGTCTGTGTATATCTGAGCTTTCTATGTGTTTGTTAGTGTGTGTGTGTTAAGTGTGTGTAACATTAAGAAGATTATCAGCAGTGCGTAAGGGACTGATCCTTTCTGACCTTACTACCTGAGGATTAGTCTTTTTTCTTACAACACATGCACAGGTTTACTCAAGTGGAAAAGCACATATGCATGTGCACTACCTGAAGAGTGGTGTGCTTTATATGTTCTTCAGGTGAAGTCAGGACAAAGTAGTATCGTTTAGAATATACAAAATAATAATAATAATAATAATAATAATAATAATAATAATAATAATAAAGACGCTTTGTCCCCAACGGCTTATATGATGGCTGTGAAGTGCACAAGACTTCATTGCTGCTCACACTGGAGATGACAACACTTCTATCAAAGAATTTGATTTCAAAAAAGTAAATAAGAATCTTTGGGTGATGTTATGCATTGTAGATGATGATAACTTCAAACTCTTTGCAATTTTTCACTGGGAAACACCTTTCTGATATTGCTTCACTATCTTTCTGCGCAACATTGAGGGAACTGGTGATCCTCTACCCATCTTCCCTTCTGAGAGACACTGCCACTCTGAGAAGCTCCTTTATACTCAGTCATGTTGCCAATGGCCCTTATTAGTGGTAATTGGTCTTCCACCTGTTTGTTATAAGTGCAATTGACTTTTCTTATTGCTACCTGTCCCAACTTAACATCATGAAATGTAAAATTAACATATTTTTCCTGGAACCAGGGCAGTGGTGGCCTGGTGGTAAAGGTTCTGTATCACTGATCCTAAAGTTGAGGGTTCAAGCCCCATTCTCCACAAGTTGTCACTGTCCCCCCAGTGAAGTTAACTGGGTTATCAATGGCGGCCATGTCTCTCACTGTGGTGAGCGGGATGTAAAAGAACCATTGTAAACTTTAGTAAAGAGCAGCTGCATAGCTCTCTGCGTGTTTGTGCCCTGTGAAGGCCTGGCAAGCTGTCCAGGGTGTACTCTACCCTCGCACAGAGTCAGCTGAGATGGACACCAGCCTCCCTGCAACCCTAATTAGGATTAAGCGGTTACAGAAAATGAATGAATGAGTGAATGCACTCTGACTGTGGAACTGAGACACTTGTAATACCCACACACACTCACACGCACATACACACAGAACACACAGTGATGTGAAAAAAAATTAGGACATCCCATTATATAGTCAACTTTTTATTAAGAAATGTTCACATAATAATATCTAATCTTGTTTTTATTTATTTATGGAAAAGAAAAGGAGTTAATTATAATTAACATAAATTATCATATTTTTAGTCATCTATATATGTACACACACCTTATTTTGTCTATCTGTGTTCATCCATCTTCAGAATTGTTGAGATCTACAGCAGACGGTTGCAAGGTACCATCCGTAGTGTTAAACAATATTTTTCTCTTTCTTGCTTCCCTCTGTACTGCACTCACCATCTGTCATTTTGTTTTTCTGTAGTATTCCATGCCTTGCCATAGTTTTCTTTCAAAGGATTTTCTTCCTTCTCTCATTCCTTTCTTCCCTCCCTGTCGTAGTTGATTGTCCTGTTTTTATTTCTCACTCTCTTTCCTTTTTTCATTTTCTGTCTCTGTAGTAAGTTCATATTTCTTTCATCTATCCTTTCTCTTATCTGATTGTGTGTGTGTGTGTGTGTGTGTGTGTGTGTGTGTGTGTGTGTGTGTGTGTGTCTGTCTGTGTGATATCTGTCACTGAGATTTTAATATCCAGGTGTGTGTTGCTTGCTCCTTATTGATATATGAGAGAGAGAAAGCCCAGAAAAAGTTTGCATGATTCCCATGTTGTGTATTTTGTTGATTTCAGTCCAGGAGCGTCTCACTAAACAGATTGCTGTCGCCATCACTGAAGCTCTGCAGCCTGCTGGAGTTGGTGTGGTGATTGAGGCAACGTACAAACTCCTTTATGCTCCTTTATACACAGCACATGTCTAGTTTTTAAAACTGAAAAAAAAAAAAATCATTAACAATGTCCAGCATTTAAAGCCATTTGATACACCCATTACACCAGAAACCCGGGGACAAATAAGACTAAAACCTGATCACCAAATTTAAACACAGCAACATGTCACATGATGCGTATTTTTAGTGCATTCAGTACGCAGTGTACCATATATAGACACAGAGCTCTGCTCACTATTACACATTTATTACATGTAATATAAAGTTCCTCAAACTGATCACCTATGATGAAACATGTCTATATTTATAATGTTTGTGATTTGTTTGTGGATGACCCCACCCATATTCACAAGGCATGGTGCCCAATGCACTATGCATTACTGAATGATTTTATGAGTATAAAACTGAGGTGATGGCTTTTATTAGTCACACGATCGCAACCTGAGCGCTCAACAAATCTTAGTAACATACTTGAATTTATTCTCAGTTGGTATATTGAGCTTCCGTCTGAATACCTTGATTGATATTTGTCCCCCCACCCCCCTCTCTTTGACAGTCACATGTGTATGGTAATGCGAGGTGTGCAGAAGATGAACAGTAAAACAGTAACGAGCACCATGCTGGGGGTTTTCCGTGAGGACCCCAAAACCAGAGATGAGTTCCTCACACTGATCCGGAGCTGAGATGAGCCACATGTGTAAACCAGACATCCTTTTTTGACACAATCCATCCCTCACCACCATGTTGTTTCTGTATTAGCCTCGACATGAGGCTGTGCTGCTGTCGAAGGTGTCTTCTCAGCGCTGGCTACTAAGAGTCAGATACGGGAGACCTCACTTATACCTTCCCGCCTAGTGTTTTTACGTGTGTGTGTGTGTGTGTGTGTGTGTGTGTGTTGCGTGTGTTATCTCAAACAGGGAATCTGAGTGTTTTTTCTTCAGGATTTTGTGAAGGTAAAATCTAATATGGGTGTATGGATTCAAATTTTAATTTCACCAACAATTTCTGTTGTTGCGATTATTTTGACAAATTAAACTTTTTTCATCCACGTTATACATCTATATCTCTCAGTCCTAGGACCATTACCATAGTGGATGCCCTGTATGCCGCAATGGAAAAGGCCTAATGAATGATGATGTGGTTTTGCGTGTGTGTGCGTGTGTGTGTGTGTGTGTGTGTGTGTGTGTGTGTGTGTGTGTGTGTGTGTGTGTGTGTATGTGTATTCATTCATTTCATTTTCTGAACTGCTTGAACCTATTCATGGTCGTGTGGAGGCTGGTGCCCATCTCAGCCGACTCTGGGGCAAAGGCGGCGTACTCACACAACCATTCACATGCACAGGGAAGATTTGAAACTGCCAATTCGCCTGCTGTGCATGTTTTTTGGACTGGGGGACGAACCTGAGTACCTGGCGGAAACCCCCGCAAGCACGGGGAGAACATGCAAACTTCACACAGAACCATCCAAGCTGGGAATAGAACCCAAAACCTTCTTGCTGTGAGGCAAACGTGCTAACCACTAAGTCACCATTCATCGTTATGTGTATGTATGTGTGTGTGTGTGTGTGTGTGTGTGTGTGTGTGTATATATGTTATGTATATATGTGTATATCTGTATATATATATATATATATATATATATATATATATATACAAAGACGCTCCCCGACTTTCGTTCCGTGGTAAGTTTTTTGATTTTACGTTTTGTTTATTTAAAAAAAAAAAAAAAAGTCAAATTTTGAGTTTATAGGCACCTACGTAGTATGCTGACGCAATGGCGTAATGACGCTGCGTCCAGCATTTACAAGCAACAGACTGAACATGCCCCTCCTTCTTCCCAGTTCAGTTATATATATATATATATATATATATATATATATATATATATATAATCAGTTATGTAGCGTGTTACCCTTGTGTTAAGACATCGTCTCTGTGATCTTTGTGTTTACACTGTTTTGTGGACTTTTGTAACCCTAAGCAAATATGGTTGGTCAGAAGCGTAAGCCTACTAGCATGGTTGCAAGTCTCATACACAGAGATGAATTAACTATCTCCTCGGATCGGCACAATCTACAATGCATACTCAGTTAAGAAAAGAGAGTTGTAAAATGAATGAAAACCTGAATCCAGAAAAGAATGAGAACTCTCTACTCTGCTGATGATTCACATCAGTGCAGGCTGAGTACTAAACGAGTTCAACGGCGTACTTGCTCACTTGAAAGACTAGAAGTCCGTATGCTTTGTTTCAAGCACAGCAACTAAACTACTTTCGATATTGAGCACCTCACATATTGTAAGCGTTGACTGGCTGTTTTAGGCTTCATATGAAGTGAGTCAGCTCAGCTTCATGTAAAGTGACCATCCTTCGACCATCGGAACCATTTACAAGCAGAAAGATCGTATCATAGAGAATGTTAAAGGTTATATATTTGATACTGTATTTGATATTTGATGAGTGAATTTGATTAAAATTTCTCAATTTGAAACTATTTTGCTTTAATTTAATTGATTTTAAATTAATGTTGATATTATTTAATATATTTGATATTATTTTACAATGTTATGTTTATAATTGATTTAGGGGTGTTTTATGAGATACCGTAATGGTATTTATGAATGTATAGTACAGTATGAGCGTCATACATCACACGTCACTGTAACAACTTACGCTCACTTTCAACTTACGTTCGGCTGTCCGGAACCAATTAAAAACGTAAGTCGGGGAGCGTCTGTATATATATATATATATATATAAATATATGTGTGTGTGTGTGTGTATGGATGTAGGTACGTAGATATACAAACCGAATTCCAAAAAAGTTGGGACACTATACAGATTATGAATAAAAACTGAATGCAATGATGTGGAAGTGCCAATTTTCAATATTTTATTCCTGAATAGAATAATGATGACAATCAAAAGTTTAACTGAGAAGGTGTATCATTTTTACAGAAAAATTTGTTCATTCATTTTCTGTAATCGCTTAATCCTAATTAGGGTTGTGGGGAGGCTGGCACCCATTCCAACCGAATCGGGACAAGGGTAGAGTACACCCTGAACAGCTTGCCAGGCCATTGCAGGGCGTAAACATGCTGATGGCTATGCAGCCTACTCTTGACGAAAGTCAGCAATGGTTCTTTTACATGCCGCACACCACAGACGGGTGAGAGACATGGCCAGCCTTTGATAACCCAGTTAGCTGCACTTGGGGGACAGTGACAATCCGTGGAGCGTGGGGCTTGAACCCCTAACCTTAGGATCTGTGATCCAGCACCTTTACCACTGGGCCACCACTGCCCTGGGTCCCAGAAAAATATGTTAATTTTAAATTTCATGGTGTCAACAAATCTCTAAAAAGTTGGGACAGGTAGCAATAAGAGGCTGGAAAAATCAATCGCACTTATAACGAACAGCTGGAAGACCAATTACCACTAATGAGTTCCATTGGCAACATGACAGAGTATAAAAAGAGCTTCTCAGAGTGGCAGTGTCTCTCAGAAGGGAGGATGGGTAGAGGATCACCAATTCCCCCAATGTTGCGCAGAAAGATAGTGGAGCAATATCAGAAAGGTGTTTCCCAGTGAAAAATTGCAAAGAGTTTGAAGTTATCATCATCTACAGCGCATAACATCACCCAAAGATTCAGAGAATCTGGAACAATCTCTGTGCGTAAGGGTCAAGGCCGAAAAACCATACCAGATGCCCGTGATCTTCAGGCCCTTAAATGGCACTGCACCACAAAGAGGAATGCTACTGTAAGGGGAATCACATAATGAGCTCAGCAATACTTCCAGAAACCATTGTCGGTGATCACAAATCAACCGTGCCATCCGCCATTACCAGCTGAAACCCTACAGTACAAAGAGAAGCCATTTCGAAACAGGACCCAGAAGCGCAGGTGTTTTCTCTGGGCCAGGGATCATTTAAAATAGAGTGTGGCAAAGTGGAAAACTGTTCTGTGGTCAGACAAATTACAATTCAAAGTTCTTTATGGAAAACTGGGACGGCATGTCGTCTGGATTAAAGAGGACAAGGACAACTCAAGTTGTTATCAGCGCTCAGTTCAGAAGATGCATCTGTGATGGTATAGGATTGCATGAGTGTGTGTGGCATGGGCGGCTTGCACATCTGGAAAGGCACCGTCAATGCAGAAAGGTATATTCAGGTTCTAGAACAATATATGCTCCCATCCAGACGTCGTCTCTTTCAGAGAAGATTTTTCAACATTTTTCAACATGATAATGCCAGAGCACATGCAGCATTAATTACAACATCATGGCTGTGTAGGAAAAGGATCCGGGTATTGAAATGGCCAGACTGCAGTCCTGATCTTTCACCAATAGAGAATATTTGGTGCATCATAAAGAGGAAGGTGCAAAAAAGGCCCAAGACAGTTGAACAGTTCAAGGCCTGTATTAGACAAGAATGGGAAGTGTTAGAACTCTCTTTCCGTGGAAGCTCTTAGTTAAATCTGCACGACCTGGATTCCTGTATCTCAACGTCTGGGAGTACTCCGGGAGCAACAGACGAGCAACCACACGAGTGAAATCAGTCTGGTTTATTCATCGGAAGCTCATCGAACACATGCAGTGTCCGCTTATTTATACAGAGGGATATGCGTGCAAAGCAGTAATTGCGTTGTCACAAAGCATTTCCATATACATGTTTGTGCCCTGCGGCGCTTAACACTTGGGGATAAAGCATTTCCATATACATGTCTGTGCCCTGAGGTGCTTAACACTTGGCTAATTACATTTCAAAGCATTTCCTCATTGTTATACATTGTTACTTTCTGAATCCCACACCCGAACCGAAACACGACACAGGAACACCCACCCAACAGTTTCATGTGTCTAGCGCACATGTCACCATTACAAGTAGAACAGGAAGCTTTAGATACACAGAGGTTACAATACACACATAGTTGCGTCTCCTTTACAATACACACATAGTTGTGTCTCATTTCCAATACACACATAGTTGCGTCTCATTTATCCTATCAATTTATTCCTTCAATCCCCTCTTTTTATACTATGAAATATGTATAAATTCTGTAGCAGCACGCCGGATCACTCTCTTTCTTGTGGCATTCCAGAGGTGGTTTTTTTCTTCGTGTGGAATGTTGGACACCGTAGGGAAGAAACCAGGCCGTGGTTGCGCCGAGGCTGGTGCTTGAAGGGCAAGCGGGGCCCCATCGCCCTTCGCCCACGTACCTCAGGGCTCCGGTAGCCTTCCCGTCCGGATGTATCCAAGCATTACACACGCACACGACGTATTCTTGGGTCCGTAGTCATCGCCGGATGTATCCACACGACGCACTCCCGGGTCCACAGTCATCGACAGAGGCGGAGGGCAGGCGGGCACATCGGGGTTCGCTGAAGGAACTGGCCAGGACCCAGATTCGAGTCATCAAACACCTAAAAATACAGGGTCCAAACACACAAACCAACAACAAACACATACATACGGGAACAAGCATTAAATACGGGGTAAACATGCCGAAAAGAGAGTGGGGGAATTCCCAGCCATAGTTTGGACTTTCGTCGCGTCGCAGTTGGTCCGCTATGTTACGCATTTTTTGTAAGTGGTGTAATTGTCCCATGCTGGGGTATATACATAACATGGATTTTAAATGGGCGTTATCCGACCCGTGTGCGAGAGGATGTGGTGGTGATACTTAGGTATCTGGATCAGGTCAAGACAAGTAAGTCATCCACCCCAGAAGGGCTGGTATCTCGAGACCTGAAAGAGAGGTAAATGAGGACAAAAAATTTCACAAATACAAAGTGCACTTAATACATCATTGCGGACTTTTCTTCAGTCTGGTAGCATGGATCCACTGTGGAAAGAGGTCAGTTAGTACGGCGGTATGAGTAACAGCGAGTATCTCCGTGGGCTCACTGTAAGGAGTGTCTCCCAAAGAGGAATTTAGTTTTGCAAATTTCTTGACCAGCACCTTGTCTCCTACCTTGAAGGCATGAGTGCTTGCATCGGCCGGGACCGAAGTATTCTGATTAGTGCGTTCCCAATAGTCATTTAGGACCTTAACAAGGCCCACGGCATACTCGCTCATGTGTATATCTAAATCTTCCGTCCCCAAAGCCTGCTTTCCCTTCCTCCAAGGAGCGGGAAAGGGTCTCCCCATTACTACTTCGTAAGGAGATAGATTCCCTAAGGCCACCTGAGAGGTCATTCGCAGATCCGCCAAAACCACGGGTAGTACTGAAACCCAATTTCTTGATCCAGTGGCGTGCATTGCCTTCCGTAATTTCCCTTTAATTGTTCTGTTTGTTCGTTCCACGATTCCGGAGGACTGAGGGTGATATGGGACATGGAAACGCCAATTGATCTTGGGCCAACAGTTGAGTGACGTTTGAGGTGAATGGTGTGCCTTTGTCCGAATCAATTCCCAACGGGAGGCCATATCTGGGAATAATTTCCTGTTCTTCTTTTGAACCACTACTCGGGCGTTTTCATTCCCACATGGGAAATTTTCGACCCACCTGGAAAATTTATCCACGATAACCAATAGATATTTAAAGGGGCCCTGCCGGGGCATGTGAGTAAAATCTATCTGCCACTCCTGGAAGGGAGTATCTGGTTTCGGCAGATGCTGATGTGATGCGTGTGGTTTGGACACATTGTTCTGTGCACAAATCAGGCATTTGTCCAGAATGCTGTGTACCGTAGAGGCTAGTTGTCGTATACAAAAATTTCCATATCTGTCACCACCCCTCTTCGACCACGATGTGTAGGCCCGTGAAACTCGCGGACGAGGAAAGGAAGACAGTGCGTGGGCAGACATAAGCGACCGGTCGAATCGAGTAGAATGCCGTCCCCCGAAAGTTGAGAGCCATGCAAAGACCAAAAATCAGTGTCTTCTGTGGACGCCGAGGACTGAAGGGATTTCAGATCCAAGTCGGGGAGGAGGGCGCTAAGCATGTGTGAGGTTGATACTAGCGCGGGCTGCAGGAACGGCGGCATGGAGCCGAGCAAGGCAGCCTGTTTAGCTGCGCGGTCAGCCAAAGAGTTACCTCGTGCCTCATCAGTGTGGTCAGAGGAATGACCGCAGGTCTTTACGATCGCTAAACGGAGCGCGAGATTGCAGGACACAAGATCCTGGACTAAGGTGGAATGTGAAATGTGCTTACCGTCAGCAGCAGTGAAACCACGAGATTGCCAGATACGACCGAAATCGTGCGCCACCCCGAAAGCGTAACGAGAGTCAGTGTATATAGTAACATCCTGGTCGGAAGCGAGAGTGCATGCCCGAGTGAGCGCGTATAGCTCCGCTGCTTGGGCGGAATTAAAGGGGAGCGAGTACGCTTCCAAAACTTGGTCCGGTAAGGAACATACTGCGTAGCCGCAGAGGAACACTCTGTCGGAGGGTTTCGAGCATGGCCCATCTACAAACAGGGAGAGACCTGTGGAGAGAGGCGTGGATAATAAGTCGGACCTAATACTGGTGTCATGGACAATGGTGTCCATGCAGTCATGTTCCAACGGTTCGCAGTCATCCTGAGTATTAAGCAGGCGCTGTAGGGCCTGGGCCACGTTATCTAGGGAAGAGGAACAAGTGATGGTTAGATTATCAGTAGCACAAAGGATGGCCTCGTAACCTGAGCGACGTTGAGAAGACATGTGTTGTGTGGACAGAGTATTAAGGATATGCCTAACCTGATGGCTGGTGTGTAAAACGAGTGGATGGTAGAGCACTATTTTTTCTGCTTCGAGAACTAACACTGCACTGGCAGCGACAGCGCGAAGGCAAGCAGGTAAACCCTGAGCTGCAGTATCTAAAGTTTCGGAGAGGAAAGCACAGGGTCTCAGTCCCCCCCGTGGTTCTGAGCCAAAACCCCAGAAGCCGTGCCGGCCTGGTGCGCGACATAGAGGTGAAAGGGTTTGGTGTAGTCCGGGAGCCCAAGAGCCGGCGCGGAGCATAGGGCCGACTTCAGGGCTTTGAACGCGTCCAGCATGTCCTCAGTCCAGACCAAGGGTTGGTGGAGAGGGTCAGTGTGAGCCACGGCAGAGCGTAAACGTTTGTCATAAAAGGAACAGTCCGGGATCCATTGGCGGCAGTAGTTAATGAGGCCCAGGAAAGCAAGGAGCGCCTGTTTCGTGGCAGGCTTCTGAGTGTCCACTATGATCTTGACGCGATCCTGAGTAAGGCGTTTTGTCCCGTCAGAGAGTTCGTAGCCCAGGTATATGACAGTCAGTCGGCAAAACTGTAGCTTGGGCTTTGAAACCTTGAAACCCTTCTTTTCCAGTAACAGGAGCAGTTGAACGGTTGCATCAAGACACAGTTCATAAGTTAGGCCGGACACCAGGAGGTCGTCGGCGTAGGAGTGGACACAGGAACCCACGGGAACGTCGAGAGACCCCAGTGCATCCCTAACCACAGCCGAGAAAACAGCAGGAGAGTCTATGAACCCTTGAGGTAATCTAGTCCACGTGTACTGTTGCTGCCGGTGTGTGAAAGCGAAGAGGGGTTGTGTGTTGGGCTCAACAGGGATAATAAAAAATGCTGAGCACAGGTCAATCACGGAGAAATGAGTATGATCGCAAGGAATGGAAGCCATAATAGAGGGTTTATTCATATGCGTGCAAAGTTGTAATTGCGTTGTCACAAAGCATTTCCATATACATGTCTGTGCCCTGAGGCGCTTAACACTTGGCTAATTACATTTCAAAGCATTTCCTCATTGTTATACATTGTTACTTTCTGAATCCCACACACCCGAACCAAACACGACACAGGAACACCCACCCAACAGTTTCATGTGTCTAGCGCACATGTCACCATTACAAGTAGAACAGGAAGCTTTAGATACACAGAGGTTACAATACACACATAGTTGCGTCTCATTTATCCTATCAATTTATTCCTTCAGGAAGCATTCCTATTTCTAAACTTAAGAGACTTGTCTCCTCGGTCCCCAGATGTTTACGAACTGTTGTAAGAAGAGGGGATGCCTCACGGTGGTGAAAATGGCCCTGTCACATTTTTTTTGAGATTTGTTGACACCATTTAAAATTTAAAATCAGCATATTTTCCCTTAAACTGATCCATTTTCTCAGTTTAAACTTTCGATTGTCATCTATATTCTATTCGGAATAAAATATTGAAATTTGGCACTTCTACACCATTGCATTCAGTTTTTATTCACAATTTGTATAGTGTCCCATCTTTGTTGGAATCTGGTTTGCATATATGGTATACAGGGATCCCTCACTTTCCACGTTTAATTGGGACCGATATCGCAACGCAACCATTGAAATCCACGAAGTCGGATCACACCCTCCCCCCCCCCCCCCTCAACCCCCCTCAACCCCTCTGGATGATGTATATGTACATGTATTTCTTTCTTTCGACTTTTTCCCTTTTCTCGTGAGTCGCCACAGCGAATCATCTGATTCGCACATTTGATTTGGCATAAGTTTTTACGTCGGATGCCCTTCCTGTCACAACCCTTTTTTCAAGGGACAGAAACACACTGACGGCTTTGCAGCTACTCTTTACGAAAGTCAGCAATGGTTCTTTTACATGCCTCTCACCATAGACAGTGACCGACATGGCCCGCCTTTGATAACCCAGTTAGTTGCACTGGGGGGACAGTGACAACCTTGTGGGGACTCGAACCCCCAACCTTAAGATCAGTGATCCTGCGCCCTATACCACTAGACCACTACTGCCCGTATACGTACATGTATATGTGTATATAAATCAATAAATACATATTCAATGCTACAAATGCTTATAATAACAATTAAATATTAAAAAATAATGCATAAGATGTAAATAAAATATAAATACACACACATACAGACGCGCGCACGCATGCAGATGCACACCTCACAACAATGTAACTAATTTTGATTTGAGATTTTGGGTTGTTTTTTTTTGTTTTGTGTTTGGTTTAGGGTTTTTCTTTCTTTTTTTGCATAATTGGCCTTGTTTTTGTGGCATTTTCTTAACTTTTTTCCTTATTCTAACTTAATTTCCTTATTTTTTAATTCGATGAATATTAAAAAAAAAAAACGCGATGCAGTGAAGCCGCATGAATTGAAGCATGAAGTAACAAGGTATCTAGGGTATATGTACATATATGTATATACGTGTGTGTGTGTGTGTGTACATATATATGTATATATGCATACATACAGTGATACCTCACTTTTCACGGTTAATGGGAACTGAGACCCTCCGGGAATGCTGAATTTCAACGAAGTAGTATCGCCCCCCTGTCTGACATATATGTACATGTATATGTGTATAAAATATCAACAAATACATATTCAATGCTATAAACGATAATAATAACAATTAACATTCAAAAATAATGCATAAGATGTAAATAAACTATAAATGCACACGCACACTCATACAGACACAGATGCATGCGCGTGCACTCAGATCTGTACCTCACATAAAAGTGTAAGTAGTTTTGTTGACGGGTTTGGCGTTGTTTTTTGTTTTCATTTAGGTTTTTTTTTGCATAATTGGCCTTGTTTTGCGGTACTTTCCTTAACTTTTCACTCATCTTTCCTTAATTTCCTTATTTTTTAATTTTTCGATGAATATTTTTGAAAACCCGCGATGCACTGAAGCCGCAGGGACTGAAGGATGAAGTAGTGAGGGATCACTGTGTGTGTGTTTATATATATATATATATATATATATATATATATATATATATATATATATATATATATATATATATATATATATATATATATATATATACACACATACATACAGTTACTGGTGTGTTGACATGCTTCTGGCATCACTGAGCCCTTGCATGTATCCGCTCTCTCTTAGTGAGGGCAGAATCCCTCCTGGACAGCTCACCAGGCCATCACAGGGCAGAAACACACTGACAGCTATGTAGCTACTCTTTACGAAAGTCAGCAATGGTTCTTTTACATGCCTCTCACCATAGACAGTGAGAGACATGGCCGGCCTTTGATAACCCAGTTAGCTGGATTGGGGGATATATGTACAGTGTGTGTGTGTATATATATATATATATATATATATATGTGTGTGTGTGTGTGTGTGTGTGTGTGTGTGTGTGCGTGTGTGTGTGTGTGTATATATATATATATATATATATATATATATATATATATATATATATATATATATATATATATATATATATATATATATCTTCTTCTTCTTCTTTTCCTTTCGGCTGTTCCCTTCAGGGGTCGCCACAGCAAATGATCTGCCTCCATCTCTCCCTATCCTCTGCATCTTCTACTCTTACTCCAACGACCTTCATGTCCGCCTTCACTGCATCCATAAATCTTCTCTTTGGTCTTCCTCTGGGCCTTTTGCCTGGTAGTTCCAACCTCAGCATCCTACGACCAATATACTCACTATCCCTCCTCTGTACATGTCCAAACCATCTCAATCTAGCCTCTCTGACTTTGTCTCCAAAACATCTAACATGTGCTGTCCCTCTGATGTACTCATTTCTGATCCTATCCATCCTCGTTACTCCCAAAGAGAACCTCAACATTTTCATCTCCGCTACCTCCAACTCTGACTCCTGTCTTTTCCCCAGGGCCACTGTCTCTAAACCATACAACATTGCTGGCCTCATCACCGTCTTGTACACTTTTCCCTTCATTCTTGCCGATACTCTCCTATCACACATCACACCGGACACTTTTCTCCATCCATTCCAACCTGCCTGCAGGCGCTTCTTCACCTCTTTTCCACACTCTCCATTGCTCTGGATTGTTGAGCCTAAGTACTTAAAATCCTCCACCTTCTTTATCTCTGCCCCTGTAACCTCAAAGTTCCTCTTGGGTCCTTGTCGCTCACACACATGTATTCTGTCTTACTAAGACTAACCTTCAATCCCCTCCTTTCCAGGGCATACCTCCACCTCTCTAGATTTTCCTCCACTTGGTCTCTGCTCTCACTACAGATCACTATGTCATCTGCAAACATCATAGTCCATGGAGATTCTTGTCTAACCTCATCTGTTAGCCTGTCCATCACCATAGCAAACAAGAAGGGGCTGAGAGCTGACCCTTGATGCAGTCCCACCTCCACCTTGAACTCTTCTGTCACACCGACAGCACACCTCACCACTGTCTTACATCTATCATACATGTCCTGCACCACTCTAACATACTTCTCTGCCACTCCAGACTTCCTCATACAATACCACAGTTCTTCTCTCGGCACCCTGTCATATGCTTTCTCCAGATCCACAAAGGCACAATGCAGCTCCTTCTGACCTTCTCTGTACTTCTCTATTAACATCCTCAAAGCAAACACTGCATCTGTGGTGCTCTTTCTTGGCATGAAACCAAACTGTTGTTCACAAATGCTGACCTCTGCCCTTAGTCTTGCTTCCACTATTCTTTCCCATAGCTTCATTGTATGGCTCATCAACTTTATCCCTCTGTAGTTGCCACAACTCTGTACATCGCCCTTGTTCTTAAAAATGGGCACAAGCACACTTCTCCTCCATTCCTCTGGCATCTGCTCACTTTCTAAGACCTTGTTGAATATTCTTGTCAGAAAATCTACTGCTACCTCCCCTAGACACTTCCATACCTCAACTGGTATGTCATCAGGGCCAACTGCCTTTCCACTCTTCATCCTCTTCAATGCCCTCCTCACTTCTCCCTTACTAATCTTTGCTACTTCCTGCTCCTCAATGGTCACCTATTCTACTCTTTTTCTCTCTCATTTTCCTCATTCATCAGCTCTTCAAAGTACTCTTTCCATCTTCCCAGCACACTTCTGTCATCAGTCAATACATTTCCCTCTCTGTCCTTTATCACTCTAACTTGCTGCACGTCTTTCCCATCTCTATTTCTCTGCTGTGCTAACCTGTATAGATCATTTTCTCCCTCCTTACTGTTCAACCTATCATACAAGTCATCATACGCCCTCTGTTTGGCCTTAGCCACTGCTACCTTCGCCTTACGCTGTGTCTCCCTGTACTCCTGTTTACTCTCTTCGGTCCTCTCAATGTCCCACTTCTTCTTGGCTAACCTCTTCTTTTGTACACACTCCTGCACTTCCTCATTCCACCACCAAGTTTCCTTATCTACTTTCCTTCCAGAGGACACACCAAGTACTCTCCTACCGGTCTCCCTGATCACATTGGCTGTGGTTGTCCAGTCCTCTGGAAGCACTTCCTGACTACCCAAAGCCTGTTTCAACTCCTCCTTGAAGACAACACGACACTCTTCCTTTTTCAGCTTCCACCACTTTGTCTTCTGCTCTACCTTTGCCTTTTTCACCTTTCTCACCATCAGTGTCATCCTGCACACCACCATCCTATGCTGTTTGGCAACACTCTCACCCACTACTACTTTGCAGTCACTGACTTCCTTCAAATTACATCGCCTACACAAGATGTAGTCTACCTGTGTGCTCTTACCTCCGCTTTCATAAGTCACCCTATGCTTCTGTTTCTTCTTGAAGAAAGTATTCACCACAGCCATTTCCATCCTTTTTGCAAAATCGATCAACATCTGTCCTTCTGTGTTCCTGTCCTGGATACCAAACCTGCCCATCACTTCCTCGTCCCCTCTGTTGCCTGCACCAACATGTCCATTGAAGTCTGCTCCAATGACCACTCTTTCACCTCTGGGGGTACTCTGCATCACTTCATCTAACTCACTCCAGAATCTCTCCTTCTCTTCTAGCTTACATCCTGCCTGTGGGGCATAAGCACTAACAACATTGACTATCACGCCTTCAATTTCTAACTTGAGACTCATCACTCTGTCTGACACTCTTTTCACTTCTAGAACATTCCTGACAAACCCCTCCTTCAAGATGACTCCTACTCCATTTCTCTTCCCATCCACACCATTATAAAACAGTTTAAACCCTGCTCCTAAGCTTTTAGCCTTTCTACCTTTCCACCTTGTCTCCTGAACACACAGTATGTCCACCTTCCTCCTCTGCATCATGTCAGCCAGCTCCTATCTTTTCCTTGCATAGTTCCAACATTCAAAGTCCCTACTCTCAGTCCGAGGCTCACGCATTTCCTCTTCTCTCTCTGCCTACGGACACGCCTTCCGCCTCTCCTTCTTCGACGTCTTCGACCAACAGTAGTCCAATTTCCATCAGCACCCTGTTGGTTGACAGCACTGATGGCGGTCGTTGTTAACCCGGGCCTCGACCGATCCGGTATGAATTCTGTTTTGATCATTCGCATTTTTTTTTTGGCAGAAGTTTTACGCTGGATGCCCTTCCTGTCGCAACCCTCTGCATTTATCCGGGCTTGGGACCGGCATAAGGGGGAGAGACACTGGTTAGTGCCCCCCCCGCCTCATGGCTGCATTATTTATATATATATATATATATATATATATATATATATATATATATATATATATATATATATATATATATATATATAGAGAGAGAGAGAGAGAGAGAGAGAGAGAGAATATGAAGCAAGCACTGTTTTTGATTGATGATTGTCAGCATTTGTGATTTTATATTTCATCTGTATTAAAGCTACAGTTGCATACAGTAATGTAGTCTTACCAGAAGACTACCAAATGTACTGGCAGTTTAACTGATGGTTTGTGCACATGCAGTCAAAGCAAAAGGAAAGACCAGCCAGGAACCACTTCATGGACTAAAAATTGGTTTATATATATATATATATATATATATATATATATATATATAAAATACAAAAAAAAAAAAAAAAAAAAAAAAAAAAAAAAAATCACAAGCTAATCTGATGTTGAAATGGGAGGATGGAGGTTAGTGGAGGATTTGGGTTACAGTAGTTACAGTAGTGCTATGTTCCCATGTTCCTGTACCATACTCTTAATTTTTATTAATACTAGTAAACCAATCAGTAAAAGGAAAAAAAATCTGTAATAAATAATGCATTTTAATTGATTAAAGTCAGGAGAGGTAAGAGATTCTGATTGGAGAAAGCTGACAGCATCACTGCCTCTTAATTATTAATTAATTGACTGAAATAATACATGGATTTTAATCTGGATTTAAACCTCAAAAAGGTTTATGTATTTTAATCATTTTCCGTTGGATTTTTAATCCCAGGTCAATGTAGCCAATCTGTGGTGTAGTTTTTGTCATGTCAGTGTGTCAAGTGTCTAGTTCAGGCCCCAGTGGATTTGTATTAGCTCTGTTCTGTGTAACTGATGAACCACGCAGCCTGTGAGCCACGTAGCACTGTGTTGTGTACTGTATGTGTGTAATACTGTCGTGTTATTTTAGCTTTCAAAATGTCTTGAAGCTTACCAGTGTTCTTTAAGCCTTTCAGAAGATCAGAGCTCTCTCTGTTTCTTTCTCGTCAGGGCGCAAGTTTGAAGTTGCAGTGAATATATAAAAAAAAAAAGATGTTGATAATGCGAGCCTTTGTATGACATCATCAGTGATGCACATAGTAGAAATCCAAAGAAGATATTGATGAGAAACACAAACTCACAGAAAACAGAGTTTACTACTTGAATATTTATCCAGTTTATATAAAATATTGATAACAATGAGACATTAGGATGGATTAAAAAAAATTCAGGTTTCTCATCAGCTAAAATCAGCACAGCATATTATTATTATTATTATTATTATTATTATTATTATTTCGAAAAAACTCAAAACCACAGAAAACACCCCATATAATGTAAAAATGACAGAAAACGATTCTGATGTAGATGGTGATTTTGAGATTGGCTTCATTCTGTTTAGAATAGTTTTTTTAAAGATTTTTTGAACTGCAAGGTTCACTTATGGAAAGTTCAGAATTTCATACGTGTTAAATATATGAACATGTGAGTGGCTGGTCATCGAGGGTGTACGTATTGTATATCTTCAGTCACGTTGCCTACTTTTCACTCTAATTTTCTCTATTTAACAAATCATAAACTCAAAACCCCTTTGCCATATTTGTTTTATAAAAGTTCTGATGAGAAACATTTTTTATCCAGCACTTTATGAAATTATCATTACAAATCTGGTTTAGACAATAAAGAATTTTTTAAAGTAATACCAAAAAGTAATTATTTGTGTTGTTTTTTGATGATATTTTGAGAAGAATAGATAGATAACTTTTTGTGTGTGTGTGTGTGTGTGTGTGTGTGTGTGTTTCATGTAAATCGAAGTGAGAGCGTGAGCACCTAACATTAGTGCTCCAGTACTGTTCACGTGGCCTTCTTCACCAGGACTCACTAAGTCCTGTACACACTTCAGTGTTCATTTAAAGGAAATCTATGTTAAATTAATAGGAAAATAAATTATATTTCAAAATAGCTTGTCACTTTGTTTGTTTGTTTGTTTGTTTGTCTCTCCTAGAAGAAACAAACCTGTTTTTATATTTATCATTTGGAGACACGATTGATTTCTTAGAGAAATTACACTTGGACCTTAAAGTTTATTATTATTACTATCCATCCTTATTTATCCCCATTCATTCATTTTCTCAGCCACATAATCCTGATTGTCAGGATCCTGAGTGTCACGAGGTATATATATATATATATACACACACACACACACACACACAAGTCCTTCTAAAAAAATTAGCATATTGTGATAAAGTTCATTATTTTCTGTAATGTACTGATAAAAATTAAACTTTCATATATTTTAGATTAATTGCACACCAACTGAAATATTTCAGGTCTTTTATTGTTTTAATACTGATGATTTTGGCATACAGCTCATGAAAACCCAAAATTCCGATCTCAAAAAATTAGCATACTACTCATCCGACCAATAAAAAAGTGTTATTAATACAAAAAAAAAAAAGTCAACCTTGAAATAATTATGTTCAGTTATGCCCTCAATACTTGGTCGGGAATCCTTTTGCAGAAATGACTGCTTCAATGCGGCGTGGCATGGAGGCAATCAGCCTGTGGCACTGCTGAGGTGTTATGGAGGCCCAGGATGCTTCGATAACGGCCTTAAGCTCATCCACAGTGTTGGGTCTGGTGTCTCTCAACTTTCTCTTCACAATATCCCACAGATTCTCTATGGGCTTCAGGTCAGGAGAGATGACAGGCCAATTGAGTACAGTAATACCATGGTCAGTAAACCATTTACCAGTGGTTTTGGCACTGTGAGCAGGTGCCAGGTCGTGCTGAAAAATGAAATCATCTCCATAAAGCTTTTCAGCAGATGGAAGCATGAAGTGCTCCAAAATCTGATAGCTAGCTGCATTGACCCTGCCCTTGATAAAACACAGTGGACCAACACCAGCAGCTGACATGGCACCCCAGACCATGACACTGGACTTCAGGCATTTTGGCATTTCCTTCTCCCCAGTCTTCCTCCAGACTCTGGCACCTTGATTTCCGAATGACATGCAAAATTTGCTTTCATCCGAAAAAAGTACTTTGGACCACTGAGCAACAGTCCAGTGCTGCTTCTCTGTAGCCCAGGTCAGGCGCTTCTGCCGCTGTTTCTGGTTCAAAAGTGGCTTGACCTGGGGAATGCGGCACCTGTAACCCAGTCCACTGCTTCCACAGGTCCCCCAAGGTCTGGAATCTGCCCTTCTCCACAATCTTCCTCAGGGTCCAGTCACCTCTTCTGGTTGTGCAGTGTTTTCTGCCACACTTTTTCCTTCCCACAGACGTCCCACTGAGGTGCCTTGATACAGCACTCTGGGAACAGCCTATTCGCTCAGAGATTTCTTTCTGTGTCTTACCCTCTTGCTTGAGGGTGTTAATGATGGCCTTCTGGACAGCAGTCAGGTCGGCAGTCTTACCCATGATTGCGGTTTTGAGTAATGAACCAGGCTGGGAGTTTTGAAAAGCCTCAGGAATCTTTTGCAGGTGTTTAGAGTTAATTGGTTGATTCAGATGATTAGGTTAATAGCTCGTTTAGACTACCTGAACATGATATGCTAATTTTTTGAGATAGGAATTTTGGGTTTTCATGAGCTGTAAGCCAAAATCATCAGTATTAAAACAATAAAAGACCTGAAATATTTCAGTTGGTGTGCAATGAATCTAAAATATATGAAAGTTCAATTTTTATCAGTACATTACAGAAAATAATGAACTTTATCACAATATGCTAATTTTTTTAGAAGGACTAGTATATATATATATATATATATATATATACCATTCACACTTATGTCAAGGGCAGTGCTTCTCAAATAGTGGGGTGTGCCCCCCCTTGGGGGGGTGCAGTGTGATGTCGGGGAGCGCATATGACCCTGGGGAACATGCTTTCTGGAATAGTATACGAGAGTTATAAGTGTAATTGCACCTCCACTCCAGTAGTGGCAGTGGCACTCTCATTGTCGCGCTATGGTGGAGCGGTTTTTCGGCAGTAAACAACCCCTCAAGCAACAACATCAAAAGAATTTCGAGCAGGAACAAAGAGAAAGGTGAAGAGAGATGGAGATATTAACATAAATAAGGTGAATGAGTTTCAATAAGGATCTATTTTTTAATTTCAAGCACATTGGTGCACTTTAAATATTTTCTGTTACAGATTAAAAAACAATGTTAATGAAGTTTTTTTTATTGTAAGTTGAACTATATTTCTTTCTTTTTTTTTGTTTTTAATGTTAATAAAGATACACTTTTATGCAGACTAATAATTTTATAGACAAATAATACTATTTATAGTCGCGCGGGGGGGGGGGGGGGTTGTTTCGTCCTAGAGGGGGCGCCACAGAAAATAATTGCACACCCCACGCCGAAGAATCCAGGGTTTGTTACTGCAAGGCAGACATGCTAATCACGCAGCCACCGCCATTATTATTATTATTACAGTAATTATTCAGCATTGTCTCTAAATGTCCTGCTTTGTTCATTACACCATTCGGGTGTAAATCTTTGAAATATGCTTTCATCACCTCTTTGTTTTCTTCCTCGGTTGATTTCGCTCTGGTTCACTTTTAGTTGCAGCGATCTGAGGGCCTCTGTGAGAAATATCCTCAGCATGGTGATCCTCAAATGTTGGGAAGTTTGTTCTGGCAGCAAACCTTTCTATCTCAGCCTGGTTCCCAATGAGGGATGTGGTCCTTGTTGACCTGTTTGATACGTAAATCAGAATGGAAATCTGTTTGTTTTGTTTTTTATTCCACATGAAGGAGAGGTTTGAGCTTTTATGGACTTGATGACAATGATGATGTTGTAGGGTTCAGCTGAGCAATGTTCTTGGTTAACAGGAACCGAACGTGGTGTGCTGTGATCTCTAGCCTTCCTGTTAGCACGAACCATAGCATCTGTCCATTCACCATCGATCGTGCTTCTCTACATCTCATCGGAGTCATTCATTCATCTTCTGAACCACTTAATCCTAATTGGGGTCATGGGGAGGCTGGCGCCCATCCCAGTTGACTCTGGGCAAGGGCAGATTACCCCCTGGACGGCTCGCAGAAACACGCTAGTTCTTGTACATGCCTCACACCATCGACAGTGAGAGACATGGCCCGCCTTTGATAACCCAGTCAGCTGCACTGGGGTTGGACAGTGACAACCCATTGAGAGTGGGGCTTGAACCCCCAACCTTGGGATCAGTGATCCAGCACTTTACCACCAGGCCACCACTGCCCTGTAATGGTGGGTGTTCCTGTTATTCAGGCAGCAGTTCTATCACTGACCTTGTGTCGCAAAAAGAAATTGTAATGGTGACTGGCTTCCAAAGGTGGCATCATTTTATGAAGTAAAGAATGATGAAGATTTTTTTTTATTATCCAGAAAACTGGTGTCGGTTACTGGTGGATTACAATTAATCATTCATCAGGGCTCCGCCTCTTATGTTCTTATGACCAGCAACACACTTAGCCACGTCCCAGCTTCAGCACCACATGTTTCTCATCAAGGCTTCGGATCCGAACAAAAGCAGCCAAAGTATCTGCAAACGAGCTTCAGCCTCAAAATGGCAGCGTTCACAGTGACTCATCTACACTCAGGAATCTGAACTCAGCACTGCAGAGCACTTCAATCTGGTCAAATTCTGACCTCTGATTGGTTTAAACCGAGTCCAGCTTTCGCTTATAATTATTTCACTCTCATACATTCGAGTTTTGTTCATGGCACCAAACAGAAAGTAAACACTTGTCAGATTACAGCTCCAGGGTTTTCAAGTTTGATCCGGAACTCAGAATGATGTTTTGTTCTGGGATCCTCAGGGTTCTATGGTTTGCTCCCATTTCCTAAAACATGCAATGTACTGATCTGCCCTTCCAGTGTCAACATCAGCACAAACTGAAAAAGTATCAGCCCGCAGTCAATCACCCTTTTTTTCCCCCAAAAGATACTCTTTAATACTTTTCATCTGTAGTTATTACAAAGATGTCAAGCAATGATGTCAAACACAGACTGTACGAAACAAACATTTTATCAGTACACAAACAAATCTTTTTTTTTTTTTTTTTTCCTCGTCGTATTACATACAGAACACACAGCGTTCACACTCAACATAAGGACAAACACTCTCAGGCAAATCTGAGCGTCAGACCCAAGCCTGTTCTTGCAGGATGCGGACAGAAAAAAAAAAAAAAAACAAAAACAAAAAAACTTTGCATCTATTTATTTCTCCCTTATTATACCCTGAAGTTTCCCGGCGCGTGTTGGCAAAACAGAAACCAAAAAAGAAAAAGGAAGGAGAAACAAACAAACAAATAAAACCCAAAACTGAAGCTGAAATTCTCAGTTGCAGACTGAAGTGTCAATATTTAACCGAGATGTTTCTTGCCATCTTCTTTAAGGTAGCATCATCTTTTCGAGTACTTCTCACAGGAGAAGAAAACAAATAAAACCAAGAAAAGTTCACGTCAAGTTGCAGCGGTTGTTTAAAAAAAAATGTACAAAATACAAAAATTACACAACATTTACTCATAAATCACAACAAATATATATATATATATATATATATATATATATATATACACACACACACATACATCTGATTGTTGTAGAGACAGGTATAATTGATTTAACTTCATATCAGCATTGAAAGTACCTAAGCAGTACTGAAGTGTTTATCTGACGGAAAAGGTCAACCAAAGGTCATGCTGCTTTTCTAATAATAAAAAAAAAAAAAAAAAATCAACAAAACCAATAATTTGTACATTTAGGTTCATTTTTTTAGTCAACATTTCCAGCTTTATTAACCACTTAATAGTTAAATCCTTATAAAATCCTCTACATTTCAGCGAAACATCCAAATCCAAAACGAGAGAAAAGGCACTGCCATTTGTTATTCTAAATACAACGTCCCAGCCACTCATGCATTTTTAAAATATAAATTATTTCTTTTTTTTTTGGTACATTTTTCTTTGCTTTTTTTTTTTAAACATATAATGTTCTTTTAAAATATATGTATATAATATATTTATATATATGTAAGCCTGCAGTCAATACAGGACATCGGCTCTTGAAAATAATTAAAGGACACAGTAAAGCGGTATGATATACAGTATAGATGCAGGTTTTTCCTAAAAAAAGAAATAAAGAATTACACATTACAACTAATGAACAGAGCCAGTATTTCAAACAAACAAAAAAACATTGAACACTTCGGAATATCTTTCACGTTGACCTTTTGGTAGCAGTCATGTGCAGTCAGACATGTGCTGTATGGGTTGTATATTAGGTACACCGAGTCTCATTGCTCATTTGTGTTCGAGTGTCTGAGTGGTATATGTAGTGTAGGAGTGCTTAATAGCATTATGTACGGGTATATATCTGGCTTTCGGGCTCTGTTTTTGTACAGAGAGGACTTTTTATTTTGTACTGATGATCACTTGTGCTGGGTTTCTTCCAGCAACTCGTGTTTTTGGAGGTTCTTTATGGTTGGATTTTCCAATTTCCTATGTCCAATTCCCACCTGTCAAGTACTGCCTCCCTTCTTCTACCAAGGCACGTGATGCCAGCCTATTACATCTTTATGAACTGCTGTGCATGCATTTTCAGGAGGGTGACAACACTATCTGTCCATTTGTATGCATGAGCTCACAGGCAATCATGATTGGCAAGGTGTCATTTATGTTATCCCTCCTTCCCTTCCGGGGACCTTCTTTCAATTAGCTCTCATGGGTTCCCAGTCAAGGATAGCTGTGTTCACTCACAGCGATCACCAGCCAGTTATAGGTCTGAGCTCATTCGTATTAGATGGCGGATAGTGCTTTCCCTCCGAGTGTGTTAGACCGCCCCCCCAAATACGCATGATGCCACAGTTCAAAAAGATTCGGGTGGTTAGTGTTTCATTTCACAGAGGGGGCGTGTGCATTCTTTCACCCCTTCCTGGTCTTTCAGGTCATGTGATAGGGAAGGCGATACCTGATGGGTGGGAATTGGATACAATTAGCTTAGGGCTTGAAATAGATTGAAAATGTTATGTGGCAGTGGCCCATGCTTTGCACTGGTAACATGTTTTTTAAAGCTGTATTTTTTTGTACATAACTTTACATGGGTGGCACAGTGGCATAGTGGTGAGCACATCCACCTCACAGCAAGAACATTCTGGGTTCGATTCCCAGCCTAGCTGTGTCTGTGCAGTTTGCATGTTCCATCTGTGCTTACGTGGGTTTCCTCCCATAGTCCAAAAACATGCACAGTAGGTTAATGGGCTGTTCCAAATCACCTCTAGGTGTGAATGGTTGTGTGAGTGTTGGCCCTACGATGGCCTGGTGAGCTGTCCAGGGTGTACCCTGCCGTTGGCCGAGTTGGGCACCAGCCTCCCTGCAACCCTAATTAGGATTAAGCAGTTCAGAAAATGAATGAAGGAATGAATAACTGTGTATGCAGACATCAAGGTGAGATGAAACAGTATCCAAAATAACCGATATTAAATCTTGCAAAAATATATTTGTGCTTTCTTTTCTTAAAGTACCAATCTCGATCTAGATTACTGCGAAATCAACTCTGGTTTTAAGAAAACAATCATTCTCAACAAAATTCAACTGCACAGATGTGCTAAGAATTTTAAGAGACTGCCAAATATATATATATATATATACAGTACATTACAAACTGAGAGATTGTTACTTATTATAGGAACACACCTACACCACTGCACATGCATATTATGGTCTTCCACATCGTAAACCATGGATGTTGAACCATATCTGAATTTACGGCATCATATCACACCGAAACGATAAAACACTGCCACACAACTGCAAGAACCAGCTGAGAAATCAGCTTTGTGGTCATTATCAACGTCGATGTGGTGAAACACCAACGGGCCGAACATTACACCACACTTACACAGTCACGGCCATCGGGATCTCAGAGTGAACCATTTACACCGAGAAACAAGTCAGCAAAAATAAAGAACAGAATCACAAAAAAAAAAGACTATAAAATACATTTTTAGATAAAGGGGGAGGACAATAACAAAATAAGAAAACGATATGAGATGTACTTATGGTTACCAGCCATAGCGAGTTAATACATACGGTATCTTAAATAATACATCTAATGAATACAATAACCTCTGTGAAAATAATAGAAAAAAAAGAGAGAATGAATAAATAATTATTTGAATCTGTTAATAGGGTTCGTTCAAATGGCAGTGTTGAGTGGCTAGTTTGCTAATGAGACCCACACATACATGAAGCCTCGTGGCTGCCCTAGAGAAAACGCTTCCATGCGTCTCAGAAAAGCGTTCTTCGTGTGAAGTAAAGAAGTCAAACAGTTTACAACAGCATGACTTAAAAGTTAAGGATGCCACTGAATTTCTCACTTTTTTTGAGTTGGACACAAAACGGAGGCTTTCTCTTCTCTGCCCCATTTTTTTTTTTTTTTTTTCAACTCTGAAGAGTGTCATATGTAGGGAATGTGGCAAAGTGCCTCATCATGTGCAAGTCTCTTGAGAACAAGAATACAGTTTCTCATGCTTATGAATTATTAATATTAATCACAGTTTGTCATCTTAAAGGGATTTGTTTTCCCTCTGAGAAATCTGACCTAGTTGAGTGAGAAGAATGACTGAAACGTAGCTGGCGCTTCAGGACTCTTCATACAGCTAGTTAAGGATAATCGCTAAAATTCTCAGGGAAAATTCTGAGTGAAATTATTACAGAAATGGTGCATCAATCCTTTTTACTTTATACACTACGTCCCATCTTGTCAAATAAAACATGACCAGTAGCGGATCAACAAGCGGCAATCAGCTAAACTGGGTACTTGGGGATAGGGATTTTTTAATTTTTTTACCGTATCAGTCCCTCGAGGGAAATTATTGCCTCGGCATTAATCCATCCACAGTGAGTACACACATGCAGAGAGAAGTTGGGGTTAGGTACCTTGCTCAAGGGCACTTCAGCTGTGAAGGTGGAGGAAGGGAAAGTACAGCTCGTTCACCCCTCCCCCACACTGACATTTTTCCTGCCTCTTCGGGACTTGAACCAGTAACCTTTCAGTCCCAAAGCTGTTTTTCTAACCATTAGGCTACGGCGGGATGGGGGTCCGTTAGATGATCAGTCATGAAGATTTCTCTTT
Organism: Plotosus lineatus; assembly: GCA_024760905.1. Classification (NCBI taxonomy): domain Eukaryota; kingdom Metazoa; phylum Chordata; class Actinopteri; order Siluriformes; family Plotosidae; genus Plotosus; species Plotosus lineatus. The sequence goes on from CM045731.1 coordinate 36,957,886, forward strand.
ATTATGATTAAATGAGCAAAATAATCGATAATCCTGTTATTAAATAACAGCTAGCTTGATTTAAGGCTTCACAAACATTCAGGACAGACCATAGTGAACTGGCTGACGTGAAGGCTGACTGTGCGCTTGTTCGCTAAGCTAACATGGAGCATCTTTGGAAATGTATCTAATTGCTACACAACTTTGAGTTGTATTTCTTGCTTCTTTTCTGACCGCCATGACCATTATTAAAGAACTTTATTAAGGTCTATATACTGAGAATTGGGGTCGGTGGTGTAGTGGTTAGGGTGCTGCGCTCATGATCGGGAGGTTGTGTGTTCAAATCCCAGTTCGACCCCGACTGTGCTAAGACCCTTAGGCAAGGTCTTAACCACAAGTGTGCCTCTGTTCACCCAGCAGTATAAATGGGTACCAGTAAAAATATACTGGGAAGGTAACCTGCGATGGACTAGCGTCTCATCCAGGAGGAGCTGAAACCGGGAATAAGCACCGGCCTGATGAGCCACTGTGGATGTAAAAAGCCCTACCATATATTGAGAAATGGCAACTTTTGTTCAGAAAAGTCATTACTCAACACTTTTTAGACTCTTCTTTCTTCACTTTGCTATGTTGTAACATCTTTGGCTGTGGATATGAAGCCAACAGCAGCCTGTAACATTATTCCATATGGTAGTGTAGTGTATTATTGGCAGTGAAATGCTGAAAACATGTACACACACACACACACTCACACTCTGTTTCTCTCAAATTCATGGGGTGTGCATAAAAGAAATATTGTTGTTTTTTTCCTATCTGTTTGTTAACGTTAATGAAACTTTGTGATGCAAGATTCATATCTAACCGCCCACTACTACTACTACTATTGCGTTCCCTTGTAATATTCTTAGCTTTAACCCTAACCCTTATTGCTAGGTCACTAAAAGGTATCTCCAAGAAATACTACTAATAAAAGAATCCCCATAACCCTTAGGGGCACGGTATTCCTACGTAAATGTAAATAAAAGCACTTGCGATTTTTTTTGGGATCCCAGCCCCAGTGCACACCCCGAGTTCTTGATCTACTCTGTAAAGCTCCAGCACAGCTTCGCCCAATCTATTGCACGGAAACATGTTGCTCTCAATAGTTTAGCGTTTCACAGCACCGAGTGCATAACAAACAGGATCTTATGTTAAGGGAAAACAACAACAGCAACAACAACAACAACAACTATGACACACAAAACTCTACAAACCCTCATAAGGGCTTTAAACTGCCCCAAAAATCAACAACCTTTATAGATTTCTAATCAACGCTCTTCCATGCAGAAAATCAAACAGCTACTCGAAGTGACTATCGCAAAGAAAAAAATCACCGAGTTCGACTGAAAAGCTTATTCCACACTGTAAACCTACAAATGTGATGTGCTAATAGGCTGCCTGACCTCAAGACAACACCATGGGAACAACAACAATACAGCTCATTTCCTTGTGTTGCTGATTAAAGGCTAGCACGGATCCGTCAGTTCTTATAAGATGTCTCGACTACAGTTACCTTCGAGTCTTCACACAGTGTGATTTTCTGTTAATAATTTGGAACTTCTATCAGTTTTTACACCGAGATCATGGCAACATCTTGGTGTCTCTATTTCTCGCTCAGATGACGAGCTTGGTGTCACTGTGCTTTCAGTCCAACGTTGGCTGAGTGTGTTTGTTTATTAGCTATTTTTGAAATGTTCTGTGGTCACACTGGAGAAAAAAAAGAAAGAAAAAGAAAAAAAAAAAGTTTCGACTTCACCAAAAACTATCAACAAACATTACTGTGTTTTATGGTAGATGCCTCAATGTCCACTTGAAGGCACATGACTGCGTGTAACATCATTTGTCCACCAGATGGCGGTATATACTTTTAACAAATGACCTCCAGTCACTACAGCATGTGGATTGTATTATGCAAAACAAAGCTTTCTGAACCCTCTCGGATTGATGTGTTAATTTAGATCTGTGTGTTCTTTTATAGTTATTTACAGTATATAAGCATATAGCCGAGAGTATGAGCCCAGCCCCAGATGAGCAGTGGTCCAGTGTAACCGTTTACATGTCTCTCACGTTCTGTCCTCCAAACACATTCAAATAAAACCACCATCAATATCAGTGACATCTTCCAAAAAAGATTCCAAACAGGAAATCTCACCACACATCTCTTTCCACTTCGAACAAACACGTCCACCTTAGCCTGACTTACTACATGCCTTCGTCCACTTCCCTTGACGTCCAAATCCATTCACGCCATTCCTTCCCCTCCTCACATTCTCCCTCATGTTCTACCTTGCATCCTCCAACCATCACTTCCTTTTCCCCCTTTGCTCGCGCTCTCCCTCTCACACACACACACACACACACACACACACACACACACACAGACACACACACACATTTCTTCCTCTTCTGTTCTCTGACCATTGCTGCTCTCAAATTTCAAGTTTTTACAAAACAACAGTCAAAAAATTCCCAAATGTATCCAAGAAAAACTAAAACCTTGTAAACTGATTATGGAAGTTGCTGTTGGAGATGATAACTGATAGACACGTGTAAACAGCATGGTTTGGCTTGGTGATTCCATATAAGTTATGATCAGCTTCTGATTTTTAGTACGTTTTTGATTATTACTGGCTGTATTTTTTTCTGTTTGTTTGGTTTCGGCCTGCAGTGAGGCAGCTTCACAATTCACAAAATGCTCATGGATCTCGCCGTCCTCTGTTCTCTTCTCCGTGTTCACCAAACCTCATACAGTACCTCTTGTTGGCTTTATTTTTTTTTTTCCTGTTTATTTCTCCAAAATATCCAATGCCTAATTTAAAAAAGTAGTCTTGGTGACCATCTTGATGATGATGATGATGATGATGTTAGCTGGTCAGTTGCAGCAGGTTTTCACAGGTAGGTGAATGGTAGCATGGAAGCCACACCCACCAGCCATAATTTCCACTACCACTGGCTGTGTTGGTTACATGAGAAACTGTGCAGGGTTTAAGGACAAAGTGGGTGCATGCCACAAAGATGGCCCTCCCCACCACCGGCTCTTCAAAACATAGTTAGCTCCGCCTCCTTTCCTTGTGCTCTTTCAGATGGTGGAAGTCCGATCAACCCCATCTACAAACACACAATGAAAAACTTTGAAGTCATTCATTATAATAACCATTAATGCATACGTATTACTGGATTGACTATCATTTCACCAAACACTGTCTGAAAGCATACACGCTGAGAACATTACAATGAGTGCATCAAATGACTGATATTTATTGTTATTATTGTTGTTGTTCCTGGTGGCTAACTTCATCTATGTTATTAAAACGCATTAAAATTATTGAATAATAAAATTTGAGGTTTTGAAGCCTGCATGAATCAAGATACATAGAAAAACAGGAATAAATCAATAAATCATGGACTTTGTACAATATAGTTTGCAGTGTGTGTGTGTGTGTGTGTGTGTGTGTGTGTGTGTGTGTGGTGGGGGTGCTGTATATTATCCTGCATTTTGTGCATAGCACACATTCTTTTTCATCTACTGGTACGTAGAAGGAAGAGGTCCATCTTTCCACAAAATAAAAAACAAACAAACAAATAAATAAATAAATAAAAAGTCTAGGTTTGGGTTTAAGAGCACTTATATACATAATTTAAAAATTGATACTAGAACATTTTTAATATAAATAAATAATTTCCAATAGTTATGGACTAAATAATTTATATATTTTATATATAATTTATATAATAAGAAATAATTTCCAATAGTTATGGACTGAAGTGAGCCAAAATAATTAATATTTCATAATTAAGTCCAGTTTATGTACATACACTGTAATCAGTCATGTATGTGCATGTAAAATTATGAACACAGATTAAAAGTTCAAAAAAAAAAAAAAAAAGAAAAGAAAGATACATATTTTTTCATCATCAGATGTTTTGATTAGGGGCAGTGGTGGTCTAGTGGTAAAGGGTGCTGGATCCGCTGATCCTAAGGTTGGGAGTTTGAGTCCCACTCTCTACAAGGTTGCCACTGTCCCCCAGTGCGGATAACTGGGTTATCAAAGGCCTGCCATGTCTCTCACTGTCTATGGTGAGAGGTTCATGTGAAAGAACCATTGCTGACTTTCGTAAAGAGTAGCTGCATAGCCGTCAGCGTGTTTCTGTTCCTTGCTAAAGGGTTGTGTCAGAAAGCGCATCCGACGTAAAAACCTCGGCCAAAATCAAACATGCGAATCAGATGATTCGCTGTGGCGACCCCTGAAAAAGGGAAAAAGAGGAAAGTAAAAGATGATGTTTTTATTTAACTTATACGTATTCTTAAAGTCTGCTCAAATCTATTTGATAGTTTACAATTCGCCAGTTTAAAAAATGCTGGAGTTTGTAGTCCGTTTCCCTCTAGTGGGTGCATAAAATTGTTAGAATACGACATGGTGACTACAAAATAAAGGGAAAAAAAAGAATGAAGATCTAAAATAAACAAATCCGTAAACATCTATATAAAATAAGGCGGCACATCTGCAGATTATCAGTTCATCCGTTCAATTTCTTTAACCGCTTAATCCTAATTAGGGTCGCGGGGAAACTGGTTCCCATCCCAGCTGACTCCGGGCGAAGGTAGAGTACACCCTGGACAGCTCGCCAGGCCATCACAGGGCAGAAACACGCTGACGGCTTTGCAGCTACTCTTGTCGAAAGTCAGCAATGGTTCTTTTACATACCTCACACCATAGACAGTGAGAGACATGGCCGGCCTTTGATAACCCAGTTAGCTGCACTGGTGGGGACAGTGACAACCTTGTGGAGAATGGGACTCGAACCCTCAACTTTTGGATCAGCAATCCAGCGCTAATTGTATCTACACAATTCGTGTATCTGCTCATTTATATACACGAATTGTGTAGATACACCTCTTAATACCACCACTATCACGTCACAGTTATACAAACCAACAATAATATACAACACAAAATATAACAAGGTGTGGCATTGCAGAGCAAGAGGCATTTCATGTACTTCTGTAAATCCTGCGCTAGGCCAAACGTGACGAGAGTAAACCTTACCTCCTCGACTTCTCCTTATGATTTCTAACTTTTCCGGAAAACGTCTGACTTGAAAATGGATGTTTTTTTTTGTTTTTTTTTAATGTTCGACACCAACTCAATTTCTTCTCCTCTGTCAGCCATTGTGGGTGTAAAAAAATAACAACTGTATTGTGTGCAGATCGCTACAAACTATAAGTTTTTCAAACTTTTTTGTTCTGATCAACCAATCCGAGGACAGAAAAATGCTGACATTGTTGTATGCCCACTAGCTGGCCCTGTGAGGTGAATCTGAAGTCTGATTGGTTAAAGAAACAGCCCCATTTGCTTATATAGTTTAAGTAACTGCTGATTCTGAAGGCGCTGGGAAGATTAGACTGACATGACAACACATATAAGCTGAAATTCCAAGACCAATTCCAAGATGGCGCTCCCTAGAGGGCGACGTTGCAGAGTTCTTGGAGTCAAATTGTTTCTTTGTTTGTTTTAATTTGTTTTGTTTGTTTTTGCACTATGCTCGTCTATGACCAGCGACCCTACTACAGCTATGACAGCACAGTCCTTTCGGACATTTAGAATTGAGCACGCTCGTCTCCTATCCTGAGCTAATATGCTACCGCAGCTCAATGCTAGCCGCACCACGGATAACAATAAGCCCAGGCAGAGACGCGGCAGGCGGGGAGGGGCTGAACGACGACTTGGTTGGCAGTGGAAGGTTGGCACTCCCGGTCATACTGCTTGAAAAAGTTCAGTCTCTGTGAAACAAGACTGACGAGCTCTATGCTCAATTTGCAGCACAGAGGGATCTACAGGACTGCTCCATGCTGTGGTTCTGTGAAACATGGCTCGAGGAGAGTGCACCTGACGACGAGACTACACCAGGCAGCTCCACGGCCTTCAGGGAGGACCGGAGCGCAGTGGCTAGCAACAAGGCTCACAGCAGAAGAACAGCGGATTCTCGTTAAATAAACCTGGAGTACTGACTGACTGTAGATTATCTCTAAATCTTGCTCTGAGACTGTGGGACATCTCACTTTGAAGTTGCGGCCATTTTGTTTATCCAGAGAACTGTTCATTTTTTCCCCAAGCAAAACAATGGGCATAGTGCAATATAAATATAATTCTAACATAATATAATATAATTTAGTTCATTTCATTTATTGCTGTTATCTACTCATTTATTTATTTATTGTATTATTATTATTATCATCATCATCATCTTATTTTTATTACTTTTACTATTATTGTATTGTTTACTAGGTCTGTGCAAGGTCCTTTTAAATATAGAATTTTTATGTATTTATTTTATAGCAGTTTGTGTGTTGTTGATTTGAGCCTTGTTTTCTGTTTTGTAACTTGACTCCTTGAACAACCGCACCAGAATTCCTGTCTGTCTTCCTTTCGGCTTTTTCCTTTTTATTCAGGAGTCGCCACAGCGAATCATCTGATTCGCACGTTTGATTTGGCAGAGGTTTTTTTTTTACGTCGGATGCCCTTCCTGTCACAACCCTTTTTAGCAAGGGACAGAAACACGCTGACGGCTTTGCAGCTACTCTTTACCAAAGTCAGCAATGGTTCTTTTACATGCCTCTCACCATAGGGGGGGGAGACGACATTGACAACCTTGTGGAGAGTGGGACTCGAACCCCCAACCTTTGGATCAGCGATCCAGCACCCTATACCACTAGACCACCAGAATTCCTATGTGTGTAAAAAACACAAATGGCTATTAAAAATCCTGAATACTCAAATCTGATCGAACAACAACAACAAAAAAAAGAACAACAACAACAAAAAAAATCTAACATCCACATACATGTACTGTACTTGGATGCAGTGTAGCCAAAAGACACGCTCCAAAACGAAGAGAATCTTCCTTTCCTTTCGGCTTTTTCCCTTTTACTCGGGAGTCGCCACCGCGAATCATCTGATTTGCACGTTTGATTTGGCAGAGGTTTTTACGTCGGATGCCCTTCCTGTCACAACCCTTTTAGCAAGGGACAGAAACACGCTGACGACTTTGCAGCTACTCTTTACGAAAGTCAGCAATGGTTCTTTTACATGCCTCTCACCATAGACAGTGACAGACATGGCCCGTCTTTGATAACCCAGTTAGCTGCACTGGGGGGACAGTGACAACCTTGTGGAGAGTGGGACTCGAACCCCCAACCTTAGGATCAGCGATCCGGCGCCCTTTACCACCAGGCGATCACTGCCACACAAAATGAAGAGAATAGACTGCTGGAAATAAATTGATAGAATTTAATGTAATAAATATTAGAATTTAAGTTGTAAAAGTAGGTCAGTTCTTCTGATAGTTTTTAGGCTAGAAATAATTTACTGGCCCTAACAGCCCACCACTGGTGTTCTTGGTAGGTAGAGACATAATCTATGTGTGCAAGTTTTTATCAAGATTGTCAGTATTAGTGAAGGGGGTGGAGCATCTGACAACATAATAAATGAGGTGTGGCTTTTGTGTCTGCCAGTATCAGTGAATGAGGTGCGGCCTCTGCATCAGTCAGTGGAGGCGTGGCTCTGTGTCTGTCCGTGTCAGTGAAGAATGCAGGGCACCTGTCAGTATTCATGGAGGTGGGGCATTTGTCAGTTTCAATAAAGGCGGAAGGGCCCCTGTGTCTGTCAGTATGAGTGAAGGACATGCGGTCTTTCTGCCTGTTAGTATTAATGAAAGAGGCGTGGCCTCTGTGCCTTTTGGTATTATTGAAGGACTGTGTATCAAAAACAAATGAGTTTCAGGCGTTCCACATAAATAAAAGGATTGTTATTTTTATTAGTAGTATTATATTTTAAAATGTTTAAAACCATTTTACGGACCCAAAGTATATACAGCACCTAGACATATGTCTAATATCCACCGAAAACTGTCAGGGAAGGTAGCACATAAATAAAATGAATCATAATCATTAGTAGAAAGTATAGTGAGGAAACACTCCAGGCGGGATGGGGGTACGTTTTGGCTGAGCATGATCCAGGAACACAGCCAGCTCTGTGGGCAGCGGCTCGGGCATTCCTAAGCTCACCGCAATGTCTTACTGCGCTCCAAACACACAAAGCCGCACTTGTCTGGCCACTGAGGGTCTCTGTCTCAGCTCAGATCCTAAAAAACATACACACCCTCTTTATGTGAAGGGAAAAGTCTGCTTCATACGGGAACGGTCACCTTTTTTTTTTCCACACCACCTAACGTCACATCCAGAGCAGTGGGGGTTATTCAGCAGACTGATGGATTTGCTGTGTTTTGTTGTGGCTGCTGCTCTCAGCTTGGGTTACATCGGCGTGAAGAAACTGAGGAGCTTCGATTGAAAACTCCAAGAGACGGAAAAGTACATTCTTGCTCTGTCCAAGAGCTACAGTGTAATTTTCCTCTACAGCTCGGCCCGACGGTATAAGCATGACTGCAGTGTTTGACCTAATTAAGCAGGATGCCATTTCAGACGATTTTGCCGATAAAGAACGCTTTCTGTGCATGCTTTACAGTATAACAAGCCAGTATTCACCGCTACCTCAAACCATGTTTGTTCACATTCCAAACTCTTTGCATTTGAAGCCAAAGCACAAAATGTACCCTTCCAGTGTTTCCAGTGCCTTACAAGAGCGCTGCCTTAAAGGCGCAGGAGGAACTACTCATTCTGGCGTGTTTTAAGCCACGAAGAGTCGTCACTATCAAATTCACATCATTCTTCATCTAACACCATAGGCAGTGGTGGCCTGGTGGTATAGGGCGCTAAATCGCTGATCCTAAGCTTGGGAGTTCGAGTCCCACTCTCCACCAGGTTGTCACTGTCCCCCCAGTGCAGCTAACTGGATTATCAAAGGCGGGCCATGTCTCTCACTGTCTATGGTGAGAGGCATGTAAAAGAACCATTGCTCACTTTCCTAAAGAGTAGCTGCAAAGTCGGCAGCGTGTTTCTGTCCCTTGCTAAAGGGTTGTGTCAAGAAGGGCATCCGACATAGAAACCTCTGCCAAATCAACCGTGCGAATCATTCGCTGTGGCGACCCCTGGGGAAAAAAAAAAAAAAGGGGGGGGGAAAGCCAAAAGGAAATCTCTCTCTTCATCTAACACCATCAGCTTCAGTTAGGATTTAATTATGCTGGGTGTGTGAACTTAACCTTTGTAGGTTTTGAACTAATAATGCTAACATGTGAATTGGTGACTGTCTCAACATGTATACAAATATCTTTGATAATCTTGTTCATAAGATCATCATTTTCAGAAATGCTTATGGTTTGTTGGTCATTGGATCTCGTCTCAGCTTTTTGTGGATGATGTTGCCGTTTTGACTTCGTTAAGCCAGGACCTCCAGCTCTTATTGGAGCGATTCGCAGCTTGGGATGAGAATCAGCACCTCCGAGTCCAATTCCATGATTCTCAGCCTTAAAAGGGTGTCATGCACCCTCATGGTCTGGAATGAGGTTCTGCCCCCAAGTGGAATACTTCAAGTATCTCAGGGTCTTGTTGATGAGTGACCAAAGGATAGAACAGAAGATTGACAGGCGGATCGGTGCAGCCTCTACTGTGAAGCGAGGCTTGGACCAACCAAATTTACCAGTCGATTTATGTTCCAACCCTCATCTATGGTCACGAACTTTGGGTAGTGACTGAAAGAATATGATCGTGGATACAAGCGGCTGAAATGAGCTTCCTTCATCAGGTGGCAGAGTTCTCCCTTAGAAATAGGGAGAAAAAGCTCAGCCATCCTGGAGGAGCTCGGAGTAGAATCAATGCTCCTTCGCATTGAGAGGAGCCAGCTGAGGTGGCTTGGGCATCTGGTTAGAATGCCTCCCAAACACCTCCCTGGTGTGGTGTTTCAGTCATGTCAAACCGGGAAGAGAACCCGGGGTCGACCCAGAACACACTGTAGGGACTATGTCTCTTGGCTGGTCTGGGAACACATCGGAGTCCACCTGGGAAGTCCTGGAGTAAGTGGCTGGGCAGAGACATGTCTGGTGTTTAATGCTTAGACTGCTGCCCCTGGTGGTTGGCACGTCTGTCTAATAATAAGAAGGCCTGGGCTCTAGGTTTGATTCCTGCCCCAGGTTAGCTCCAGGTACCCCCCCCCCCCTTCCACCCCCTCCCCAGTCCAAAGACATTAGGCTAATTAGTTGTTCAAAATTGATGCTAGGTGTGATTGTAGATGTTTTTCCACACAGAGTGAAAGTCAAAAAATTTCTACCTGTCTGAAAAAGCTTTGCTTTCAGTGTGGCTAGGAGTCAAATTTATAGCCACACCTCCTCCATGTTCCATGAACTGTATCGCTATACGTACTATCGAGTCAATGCTCAAAGTCTGATAAAGAAAAATGAAATGGAATTGTGGAGAGGAAAATGATTCAGCTGCAGCATGGAGCCACAACTGCTTTTTCAGCTTTGCATTCAAGTAGCATCAGAAATCACAAATAAACACACCGACTTCTATCACTGTACACGTTTCAATGCAACTATGTAATGCTTAATAAACAAGAAATGGTTTACCTTCGAGAGCGTGCTCGGTCATACTGCGGCACAGCGACTCAAGTCGATTATTGATGTCCGGCTCCGTTACAGGCACCTGCAGATCTGTGTCCAAGCACACGAAAAAACACACGTAAGTCCAGACAACCAACGCAAACATGATGCACCAGTAGAAAATGTTCATGTGATGCTTTATATGGTGATAGTATTGAAGTCTGAAGTTGGACTTGTCAGAAGGTGCCAGTCCTTGGTAAAGTCTGTTGGGCTTTTTACACCCAAGCCTACTGGTTCCTCATTGCTGGAGCTTAACGTGCTTTCTGAAGCATGCAGTGACTATGAGTTCAACTCCTTCTGGACGAGATGCGGGTCCACCACAGGTAACCTTCCTAGTATTTTAACTGGTATCCATTCATATTCTGTGTGGTGTATACAGCATACCTGTCAAGTTGTACGGTTTTGGCGTAATTTGTACAAGTGAGCACTGATTTTTAAATGTGTACGCCGTACGTCCGAAATCTGTACGTTTTTCGATCATTTCGTCTTTTTTTTTTTAACTCCGTTTTTTGTGTCACCGTTTCGGTAAAGAGACGATACGCCGAATTGGTCTGTAGCCGTTTTCTCGCGAGAATCGCGCGTTGCGTTATCGCCTGCTATCGTCTGCTCTTTCCGACCACGTGACCGCACTTTCACTTCCGCCATCATTCAAGTCAAACTTAATTGCGAGCTCAAGTGCCATGAAGTGAAGCCATCAAAAGAAATGATTGAAAGTGCCAAAAGTGCTACATATAGTTATAATAAAGATCACTGTTAAATTTTCTTAATCATGCAGCTGAAGATATTACTCTTTTATTTGATTGCACCAGGTTATATGTTACAACATTACCAATAAATTCATATTATATTAAAAATAGAGTTTAATTTTTGTTTCATATTGCACGCGATAATAAGACGCGTAAGATTAGTTGCTATTTTGTAAGGGCATAAGTAGCCATTTGCAAGATCGCCAACGGCCTAGGGTTGACAGGTATGATACAGAGGCACACAAACAGGGATTTGAACTCATGACCTCTCGATCATGAGCCCAGCACCCTAGCCGCTACACCACTAGCCCCACAATATTGGTCCTTGGGCGTTCTATTTAATCCAAGACTGATCATAAAGTTTCTCTAAGGACACACAGCAAAAATCCTGTTTTGCAGCACTAAAGGTGATAAAATGAATAAGAATTACGATCAGAACGATGTGTGGACTCCACATGGGATATTAAATACTGAATACAGTCATCCCTTGCCACTTTTAATACATTACAGTATTTACATATGCATATAACTGTTTAACGTTTAATATACGTTTAATATATACATCTTGATATTGTATAGATGCTTAAACATATGCATGTGGTAGAAATGAGAGGGGCGTTCCTACTTCGCGGTTTTTCAAATATCGTGGCCAGGTCTGGTCTACATTATCCGCGATATTCAAGGGATGACTGTACTTATATAATTATATAAAATACTGAACACTGTGTGCTTCAGAATTTTCTGCGAAAGCAAAAGTATTTATATCCTTAACTTTTTTAATAGAAGTTAACTACAGGGATCCCTCACTTTCCGTGGTTAATTGGGACCGAGATCCCCACGCGACCATCAAAATCCGCGAAGTAGGATCGACCCCCCTGACTGACGTATACGTACATGTATATGTGTATATATCATCAATAAATATATGTTCAATGCTATAAATGCTTAGAATAACAAATAAACATTAAAAAAATAACATAAGATGTAAATAAAATATAAATACATACACATACAGATGGTATTGCATGGGAAGAAGACGACACACATACGTGTGCACACACAGATGCAACAATGTAAGTAGTTTTGATGGGAGATTTTGGGTTGTTTTTTTTTGGGTTGGTTTAAAGTTTTTGGGTTTTTTTTTTTTTTTTTTTTTTTGCTTATTGACCTTGTTTTTGTAGCATTTTCCTTAGCTTTTTCCCCTATTCTTCCTTAATTTGTAATTCAATGAATATTTATTTATTTATTTTTAAAAACCTGCCATGCACCGAAGCCACATGAATTGAAGCGTGAAGTAGCGAGAGATCCCTGTGTTAACATTTTTTTTTTAAACGTTCTGATTAATAAATATAAACTAAATACTATACGTTACTAATAAATTCATCTTTTCTCCGTGAAGCACCGTGGAGTAGTGTTGTGAGCACAATGGTTAGTGCCTTTGCAAGCGAGTTTCTGTGTGGAGTTGGCATGTTCTCCCCGTGCTTGCATGGGTTTCCTCAACAGTCCAAAGACATTCAAATTCAGCTGATTGGCTGTTCCAGTTTGGCCCTAAGTGCAAGTGTGAATACTTGTGTGTCTGTTGCGCTCCAATGGACAGGTGAGCTGTTCAGGGTATACCCCGCCTTCAATCTGGAGTTGTCTCCACGAACCCAGTGGCATTAAGTTGTTTTAGTGAATGAACGAATAAACTTTATTCTGTACTGCTCTACTGAGAGAGAGCGAGAGATCACTGCGTCATCGTCACTTGGGCGTAGGCTGAGTCAGCAGTGTCAAAGTCTTTCCAAACCCCTGAGTCAGGGACAGACTGATGGATGAATTGCATACACCATGTGCTATTTTTAGAGAGTAAATCCTCTAAGCCGCCAACACCCACCCACCACCCCCCAACACACACACACACACACACACACACACACACACAAATTTAGTCCACGTCTCAATTTACCCCGAATCCCTCAGTTGAATTAATCAGATTTCAATATTTGGCTCGTGTTGATAAGTGAGAGCAAGGTGGTGAACTTGACAGTGACTCTCGAGTACTTGCTTTTGGACTCTGGGACTCGAAAATGTGAGAAAAATGAAATGGAGCGAGGGAGAGAGAGAGAGAGAGAGAGAGAGAGAGAGAGAGAGAGAGAGATGAGTGGAAAGATGAAAAGAAGAATGAGGGAGCAGAGGAAAATAACAAAGGGAACAAAAGTGAAAAGGGACAGGAGATACAGAAAATGTGGGAAAAAGAAAGAGAAGCAGAAAAGGAGATGAATGAGAGAGAACAGTGGCTGTGATGGGCTCTGAAAAGCACAGTGTACAAAGAGTGTCATTGTACGAGCTCCCCCTTTCCTTCCCCGACACACACAGGGCTCCCCTTCTCTCCACTCTAATGGATGGTTCACTTTTATGAAGGACAAGCTACAGGAAGTGAGTGTTGACACACTGATGTAAGGTTTTATGCTCTGGCAGCCAGTGAGGGAGCGACTGTCTCTGTGGAATGTGTGTTAGTGGAACACTCTTCTCCTAAAGCCCCCCCCCCACACTCACACACACAAACATACGGTCACCTCAGATGGCCACACTCATGAAACGCTTGTGAACAAGCTCTATGAACGTCCTCAGTAGGATTCCTACACCAAGGAGCTTCAGAAATACTTTACTGGTCTAAGCTTTTGGTGAAATACTAAAAATGTCACCAATAATCATTCATTTATTCCTGCTAGGATCACAAGGAGGTTGGAGCCTATCTCAGCCAACACTGTGTGTGAAGGTATGGTACATGTTGTACAGTTCACCTGTCTTTTGAAGGGAAAAACACACACACACACACACACACACACACACACATACGCGCACACACACACACACACACACACACACACACAGAGGCAATTTGGATTTCAATATCATGCCTGTCTTTGATCTGTGAGAGGAAAGCAGAGGAAACAGAGAAAAATTAAAATTAAGAATTGTCGATAAAACACAGGGATCCCTCACTTTCCGTGGTTAATTGGGATCGAGATCCCCCCCGCGCGACCACAGAATTCCACGAAGTAGGATCAACCCCCAACCTCCCCTGACTGACGTATACGTACATGTATTTGTGTATATAATATCAATACATACACATTCAACGCTATAAATGCTTATAATAACGATTGGGGTTTTTACACCCGAGCATAGCGGCTCATCAGGCCGGTGCTTATTCCCGGTTTCTGTAGCGTGAAGCAACTATCACTTCAACTCCTCCTGGATGGAACGCAAGTCCATCGCAGGTCACCTTCCCAGTATATTTTACTGGTACCCATTTAT